>PKMM01012356.1:0-127817 GCA_002933915.1 Eutrema heterophyllum | reverse complement strand
ATATAATAATAATAATAATTTAGTGTAAACTATTTATATTTATATGAAATCTACACCGTCAATTCAAACATTATTTAGAAAAAACTTTGGCCTTTAAAATCTAAATTCGTTTTGTATTTGATATATAAGTGGGAACAGTTACAAATATATACATATATATATATATATAGTGGGAAAATGTTGTAATAAGAGAATGAGTAAAGCTGTAGCCAACGTGTAGCTGATATATTTGCTTGTCAGCTAAGAAAGACGGATAACTACTGAAATCAATTTCTGGCTAATCTACTCATCTAAGTCATCTTAGTATTATCATCACGTTACGGTTTCCAGTATAAGAAAAATATTTTTTGTGGTCAAACTCTGTGTTTTGTTCTAGAGAATTGATCAAAATGGTGAATATAGTAGTGATTAGTTTTTAGTTTAAGTGCAAGTTGCACATATCTGGTTATAATTATGTCAAAGAAGTTGCGCAATTGAGTTAAGAAATTGACGTGTACGGACTTGTTTGAAGATACGCCGCGGCAACTAGAAACACATTGGCCCAAGTTGTTGGACTCTTTTGACCAAGACATGTATTCCCAAATAATTTGTTTTTTCGTTTTTGGGTATGAATGTTTTCCAAATATCTGTATAAATACATTGGCACATGTGTTTCCAAATTCCACATTTTCTTATTACATTAATATTTTTCATGAAAAATTACGCAAAACCAAAATATTTTTCTTAAAAACATTTATATAGAGAACAAGGCGACGAAATCTGTTGCAAAAAAACATGATCTTTTAAAAATAAGAAAAACATAAACCTTTTTTTTTGTTAGCTTTAGTGATAAGTTTTTCTTTCGTTTCGAAATTGAACAATATAAGGATAAAAATTATTACCTTTAACACACAAAAAATATACATAACTTTTCCCCAACGGAAGAGGTTTTATTGACATACAAATGTTCAATCAGGTCCGAAGTTTTAATATGCATCAGAAATGAACCCCAAAAAAACTGTTAATTAGTCGAAAACTAATTTCACGCAATTAGCTTTTTAAACTCAATTTTTATTGGATTTGAAAAGGAGAAACTGTAATACCGTAAAATACCGGATAGAAAACTTGTGATTAATAACAATGATTATAACGATACAAAAGGAAACGAATTATGAAAAACAACATTCGAGACATAGCTATTCCATGATAAAATTGAGACACGGAGTCGAGATATGATCTCTTTCCTTAATTTAATAAATCCCCCGTAGTGATACGGAACTGTAGGATTTTTGAATCCCAGGGTACAACCGTGGCGAGACCGTTTCACACTCACTTGAAAGCGGAATCTACAAACTATATAGTACGATATATTCTCGACGTAAAAACTTACGATATAAAGACAAAGAAGAACACGAGGGAGAGAGAGTTGTTCTTGTTGAACAATGATTCTTTGGTGTGATTTGAAATGAAGAGAAGAAGGCCGTTTATATAGGCGAGGAGGAGAGCGTCGATGATGCATGCCATGACGCACCGAACACCGCAAGGTAGCACGCAAGGTGGCGTTAATGATGCACGCCATGACGCACCGAACACTGCGAGGTGGCACGCAAGGTGGCGTTGATGACGCACTCACACCAGTGGCACCATAAGTGTCGCGCAAGGTGACACCGTAAGTGTCGCGCAAGGTGGCACCGTAAGTGTCGCGCAAGGTGGCACCGCATACCGACATATAACTTGATTTGTTTTCCGTATCAGTGGTAAACCGATCTACGAAAAAAAATTCTTAGTAACGCGGGATTTAAACGTTCAATTTTGAGTTCGAGCCCGGCTAGGCTAGGCGGCGGCGGCGGCGCGTATGGGGGCTCCCCATCCTCTCTCTATAACACCATGGGTGTTAGACTTTTGAACAAAGACAATACAATGTCTTTATTTATACTAGTGAATTTTCTCAATTGTTTCCAATGTGGAACAAAAACACACACTTCACTTACTTTGTTATCATTTTGATGGGTTATTTCTCATTTATTTTTCAACTAAATAATTAGCCCATTGACTTATTAATTTTTGATCCAACAGAAACAACTATAGTTGTTTTTAAAAAGTTAGTTTAACTGAAACATTTTAGGTAGATTTTTCAAAACTTTTTTTTATCAGCTACACATTATATGAAAATACAACTCTTTGATTTGACAAAAACTTGGCAATACGGAGGAAATAATTTGACAAAAACTTGGCAAAAAAACATAGATTCGATAATTTTTAAATCAATCACACCCAATGTTGCACTTGAAATCCATCCACCTCATATTTTCATATCGATTACCAAGCCGTTTGTGGATACCTTAAGAAATAAAAACCCTTAAAAAAAGTGACTTTGGCAAAACTTAAAAGAAGCAGCCAAATCAAAATCACAATAAGTTTGAAGTTCCATCCATCGAACCGAACCGAACCTAAACTTAACACTCTACGCAACCGAACTTTAAAACATTGATTGTGATTCGTAACCAAACTCAATCCTAAAGTCTAAAGATAATTTGGCGCATTGTTGGTATGCGTTGACCAATCAAGAGAAGCAAAATTGGTCAACGGATAGTGATCTTTAACATATAAAACATATTAACATACTATTAATACTACAAAAACTCTGGTGCATCATTGGATCGAAGAAAAGCGTCCCGACTTGAGGCTCGTTTCGCCGGCGAAGATTCACCGGAAACTTTTCAGATCGGACGGGAAAAGAGGGCTCGATGAAGAGCAGATTGAAGAGCTACAAGAGGAAGAAGCTAGGGTTAGCCACAGTCATCATCTTCTGTTCACTCTGTTTCCTCATCGGGTTCTACTGTTCTACTCTACTTTCTCAGGTGTGGAAAACCCACTGATCTAAACTCTGTGGTTCTTGAAGATGCGGTCAGATCTGCAATTTAGTTATATGGCTTGGGTTTTGTGACTAATCGAGGGTTTTATGTTTTGGGAGCAGAATGTGCCTGGAGTTAGACCCAGGTTGAGAATGTTGGAGATGGTGGAAAACGGGGAAGAAGAATCTGGCTTGATGCCTCATGGTGTTACTGGAGAGGAATCTGTCGGATCGATCCCGTTTCAGGTGATCCTTGTTGCTAATTTTAGACTTTTTAGATGTTTCGATTTGCGAGTGAGGTGAAATCGATTAGTTAGGGCAACATATTGCATTTTGATCGAATTTAACTCTTTGTTTTTCTGGCGGTGTGAGTGTGAGCTTAGTGGGTTTTCTAACATCGGTTAGTTGAAGCAAGTAGTAAAAACTGATGCTTCATCTGTTTTGGATCATTTGGTATAAAATTGGCAGGTACTGAGTTGGAAACCGAGGGCTATATATTTTCCGAATTTCGCAACAGCAGAACAATGCCAAACTATTATTGAGAGGGCAAAGATTAATCTGAAGCCTTCTGCTTTGGCTCTCCGGAAAGGAGAAACTGCTGAGAGCACCAAGGGCACTAGAACAAGGTCTTTTTTTTTCAGTTTCATGTTGCATTTTGCAGAAAGAGTCCTTTTATTTAATAAAAAAATCCTTTGCTTCAATCATGTATTTCATCAGTAGCCTCAGTGTTTTGCCTGGTGTGTTGTTACAGCTCAGGAACTTTTATCAGTGCTTCAGAAGAGAGTACTGGTGCTCTGGATTTTGTCGAAAGGAAAATTGCAAGGGCTACGATGATCCCAAGGACCCATGGAGAGGTTTTATTTCTACTTCCCAATCCCATTTGAATCATATATCTTAGCATGTTTAATTTGATTACCATGGAAAGTGGATATAAGCATTAATATAGGCATTAATTAATATTGCTTGGTGGCCTTTGGTTGAGTGTTTATCACCCCTTCAATTGTAATTTTTCGAGATTGCAAAATCTTGGATCCAGATTTCTGAAATCAACAACATTTAATATCGACATTTTGCGAAAGAGTTTGAATTTCCTAAAGAATAAGAAGAAATTTGATTATTTTTTTGGAGCAATTGGCAGGCATTCAATATTTTACGGTATGAATTTGGCCAAAAGTATGATTCCCACTATGATGTTTTCAACCCAACAGAATACGGACCACAATCAAGCCAAAGGGTAAAAACCTTTTATCTGTCTATGTTACAGCTTTCTTTAGAACCCGAGACCTCATTTTCTTTTACGCAGATTGCTTCCTTCTTGTTGTACTTATCTGATGTAGAAGAAGGCGGTGAAACCATGTTCCCATTTGAGGTGAGTTTATAATATAACATTGCTGCATATTTACATATTCAAACCGTTATGTTAATTGACTCCATTCAAACGGCCTCGATTGCCAGAACGGTGCTAATATGGGCACCGGATATGATTACAAGCAATGTATCGGGCTAAAAGTAAAGCCTCGGAAAGGAGATGGTCTTCTTTTCTATTCGGTGTTTCCAAATGGAACAATTGATCAGGTAAACAAAGTTTGAACAAATATCAGATCCACATATCGTTTTTCTTCTCTTGACTCCAATTCCTTGGATTAGATCGACTTGGTTCAAATAGTTCATGCTAATAGTAGCTCTTTGCCTATGGTTGCAATGCTTTTGCAGACTTCGCTTCACGGGAGTTGCCCGGTGACCAAAGGAGAGAAATGGGTAGCGACCAAATGGATCAGAGACCAAGAACAGCAAGACTAAATTTTTTATTCTTTTCCATTTGTATCTCAGAGCTTCTATCTTTTGCCTGAAAAAAAATCTGCTGCCGAATCCATTATGTACAGTTCATCGCCAAGACAATGTAACGATTAGAGTTTTCTTATATATAATGTGAATGACACATAAAGTAGGAATATATTCTAATAAACAAATAGTCGTTTCGGTGGATCAGCTCTATTCGATATACTGGAGATCACTCATGAAGCTGTGATTCGGTGGTTTGCAAGTCGCCCACCATAACAAACTCAACAAAACCCGATGTTCTTTTTCGCATTGTATACTTCCATAAAAGCTCAAAAAATAGTTATATCTCTCATAAAATGATGTATCTATTATAAAAATGGTTTTTTGTTTAAATAAATTTTACATTCAATTAAGAAAAGAAAAAAACAAATAATCGTTTTTTGGAGGTCAAAATAGTCGTTTCTTCTTGTTTGATATACAATTTTAATTATAAGAGTCAACACGAGAGAAATGAGAATTCTGGAAACAATGAATAACCCGAATCAGTCTAAAAACTTGTGTAAGGAAGTTATGAACCAATGCCGAGTATGGTGTTTGACCAAATTTCTGTAGCTATAACTCTTCTAGATTCTTTCTTCAAGCAGACTGACTTCTGTAGCCCATCATGTTATACCTTCTCTTATCTTTTTTCAATATGTAAAGCGACTATTTTTCCTCCCTCGCTTGTAGTCTTTGAAAATTCAAAGCCGACTCTGTACGGGAGTTGCCTGGTGACTAAAGGAGAGAAATGGGTAGCAACCAAATGGATTAGAAATCAAGAACAACAAAACTAAGTGTATTTTCTCTCCATATATCTCACAATTTCTATTTTTTGACCGACAATCTACTGTTGAATCTATTGTGTACATTCTTCGCCAAAACAGTGTAACTATTGAGTTTTCTTATAATGTTAATGATACGGAGTTTAAAACCTGATGAAGCTTATACTTTAGCTGGGAATATATATTTAGAACGAAGCGAATAGACGTTTCTTCTTGTGTGATATTTCTTTAGTAGAAGGAATATAAGAGTAACACTAGAGAAATGAAAGTTGAGGATCAATTTGGGTGATTTTTTTTTTTTAAACTGAGTTTCGAGAATGCTTAGTTATGTAGAATGTGCTACACTTTCAATAATAGAACAAACAATTATTTGTCCATATAGTTTTCAAGAATCTCTTGTTTTTTAAAATAGTTGATGTATTTGGGTGTCATATACACATCAATTTTTATTTTGATGTCGGCTGCATATACACATCAATTACTACTTTAACTTTATTTTGACTAGTTTGTCCACAAATGAAAATTTGTTTATAACCTCATCTTCCATGGTCTATATATTTACAAAAAGAAAAAAAAAAGTTTCTAATAAGAGCGGCTCAATTCGGAATGTGGGACACGAACGTAACACGTGGCTCGTAATAAAGGTTAGCGTCACTGTGTTAAGTTGTACGTGTCAGAAATGATGACGTCCCTAACCAATGTAAACACGACGTTCAGACCAGAAATAGTTTGGGGACGTTTGGTTTTTGACCCGTCCAAACTTTTCGGGTCACGCGCTTCGTGGCATGGGATGCGCACTCTCCTCCGCCAAACAAGAACATCTAAAGGCTATTACACATTTACCCTCTTTTCAAATTAATCTATGTGGTTGTAAAAAAATAAAGAAAGAAAAAAACACTCCATGTACTTTTAACTTTAAGTTTTACACAATTGAATTTCAGAGTATTGTTACAATTTCTCTATCATCCATGTGACACATAGAACCATGTCTCCATATTTTTTTACAAGACCAACACTACGAAATAGACGAATATTGTAAAATAACACAATTCTTCAATCTTCCGTATCTACGAAATGCAAATTCCATAATTTAAGGTGGTACAAGGCGCGAGTAGGTTACATATATACTCGCGAGAATATAAATTGTTTGTATCTCTCTATTTCTTTTTAATTAAAAAAATAAAATTCTCCTCCTCCGCCGTTATATATAAACCCCTTCCCTGAACCCCCCCAGAACTCTCGGAACCACCAAGAATATGACTGGCGCACTGTTTAGAAACGCTGCCACCGACGTCGCTCGGATCTTTCGGTCGCAGCGAACAGCGCCGGCGAACCCTTTCGGGAAGGTGGATCCGTCACTGAGAGATATCGGGCGATTGCAGTCGAGGCCTTATATCCGTGCGCCTCAGTTTCTCGGGAAAGCGAAGGAAATCGGAGTCTCTCCTTCTTCCTTAATCTCTGGTTTCTGTTCTTCGTCTTCCTCATCTTCGACGGCCTCTACGGCATCGTTTGCGAAGGCGGGATTCATCGGATGGTATTTGGGTATGGTGAAATCGAGGCCGGTTTTGACTAAATCCATCACATCGTCGCTTATTTACATAGCCGCTGATTTGTCTTCACAGGTAATTTCATGAATTTTACTCATTTTTAGTGTGTGGCTCTGAAGAATGCAATCTCTGAAAGATGGAAACGGTTTCCATTTCTTAAGCATGATTTCACGGTTTTAGCTGAAGAAAATTGATTACCTTTCGTTTTCTTTATCCTGTATTTCGAATGTTGTCACCACTCGTGATGGTTGTGATTTAATATATATGCCATACAATAAGCAATTTGTGAGCTTCAGGATAGAATGGTGTGATCTTGTGTGAAATGATTGTACAGCTTCCGATCAGAAGCTGTGAAGCTAATTGTTTTGTTCTTGGTAATGTGTCGAATGTATCTTTATATGTTTTGTTTTGGTTTTCATGAACTAATTTACTTTGGTTTTGTTTTCTAGCTTATGGTAAAACCGTAAAAGTGAAAGTGATTGTATTTAAAGGTGTGAGAGAGGAGAAAAATTGTTTCTAAATTATTCTTTCCTATGGTTGTGAATCAGAGGCGTGAAGTTTGATTCTTGGTTATGTGTCTGCAACACAAATAGATTTGAGTGTTATCTTGAGGGGATGGACTTAAATGGTTTTATGTGAATGGAGCTGTTACTATTCTCAGTTAGTTATATGTGCTACCCTTTTTTCTACTTGTAACGTTGTTGAGGCTTGTGGCCTGTTGATAAATGTCTTTATAGAGCTAATTAGAAATCTGTGAGCTTCAGGATAGAATGGTGTGATCTTGTGTGAAATGTTACTAAGGCCTCATATCAGAAGTTACTAATTGATTGTATTGTTAGATGTTCTGTGTTGATTTTCTTGAAAGTTAAAGACTGAATTTGACATTATATGTCTTGGTTGATTTATTCCTAAAATTTCAGTTTGTTTTCTAACATATGGTAAAGTAGAAGTGTTGTGCTTATATCGTTGCGATGCCTCGTGGCCTGTTGATGAATGTCATTATAGAGCTAATATTGGATCTTTCGACAGACAATTCCGCAAGATTCGGTGGAGTCTTATGACTTGGTAAGAACAGCAAGGATGGCAGGATATGGGTTATTAATCTTAGGTCCTACACTTCACTATTGGTTCAATCTCATGTCAAGACTCTTCCCGAAACGAGATTTGATCACAACGTTTAAGAAAATGGCCATGGGGCAGACCGTCTATGGCCCTATCATGAGCGTTGTTTTCTTCTCATTGAATGCAGCCCTACAGGGTAAGCTTTCGACTGTGCTTGAAAGGAAGAAAAAATATTAAGTGGTTCCTTTTCTTCTTTTTTCTTCTATTTTTGCAACATCAGAAGTTATGATTTTTTGCAATTCTAGATCTTGTTGACCTGCAATTTTGTGGATTATAGAGCAGTTTGTTTGATCTTGAAATATGGATTGTTGTTAAATTTGATCTTAGGCTTGTCTTAAAGACAGCAAAGTCTGATTATGATTATTTTTCTCAGGTGAAAACGGTTCAGAGATAGTTGCTAGATTGAAAAGGGACTTACTTCCCACAATGCTAAACGGTGTCATGTATTGGCCTATGTGTGATTTTATTACATTCAAGTTCTGCCCAGTTCATTTACAGGTATTTCCACTTCATTTCAATCTGTCCTTATTGCGATTAGCCTTTTTGGTTCGAGACGAATCATTTATTTTCTTCATGGCTTTGTCTTATCTTGAGTTTGGGTTATATAAATCAGTGCTGGTTTCTTTTCGTCTGCAGCCACTTGTAAGCAACTCGTTTTCGTATCTATGGACAATCTACATAACTTATATGGCAAGCCGCGAGAAACCAACTGCCATTGCAGGCTGAAACAGCTCTCTTGCAAACCCTTTTTACACGCTCAATTTTATCTACATGGAGAATTCAATCATGTGATTCAGAAATGAAGAAAGGGAGCCCAGAAGCTTTTACTAAAAGAAGCAGAGCATTCTTCAACATTCTTTGTTTCCTCTCTGTAGATTTCAGAGAGTGAAATGTAAGGAGTCTTGGAAGAACTATACATTTGGACATGTTATCATTCTGTGTCCTCCACTCTTTAGATTTAACCCAGTTCTGCGTTTATCATTCCATGTAATATTTTTAGTGAAATGTAAGTTCTTAGCTTCTATCAACTCTGACCATACAAATTATTCAGATAAGTCTTTTCAAGAAGCGAAATTGATTTTTTTTTTTTTTTTGCTTTCATTATTAGTTTTGTTACATCAGAGAGCAAACAGGGAAAAGAAAAATAAAGCAGGGTAAAACAAATCAATCAGCTAAACAAATGGCGTTTTCTTTAAAACCTTCTATTTAATCTCGCTCTCCTAACATAACTTGTACAACACCCAGACCCACCTTGTTCTCAAAGCTACTTCCTTTGGAGACTTGAACCATCTCAACAACTTTTTCCAACGGCTCGGCGCGAACCAAAAACCAGAAAACTCTTCACAAACCCAAATTCCAGGAAAGAATTTCAGGTTCAGGTATATCCAATGAGTCAAATCAGATGCTATGTATAGTAGGTAAAGTATGGTGTTTCTTCTGCTAAATCTTTATTCGTCTAAAGCACGACAACATATCTTCTCCAGAAGTATAGGCCACTCTTCTCCAAGAACCTGAGGATTCAGCTCCATACCAGCACGAAAATCAGACATTGATACATATGAAAGCCTTCTGCTTTGCTGTGCGTACTGGAAATTCATCTCTCTCACTTGTTCATTCCCACATCGAGTGTTAGCCAAACTCAGACAAGGCTCAATCAACCTTCTCATAAACGCATCCAATCCGCTATTAAGAAGACTAACAGAGTCCATAGATATCTTTAGCCCTTCCATCTCCAATCTCCTCTCCAACCGATTCCTTAGCGTTCTTGTATCGGGTAGTTCAACGCTACTCTGACAAGTTTCGCGGTTGAAACTACTGCTACATATAGATACATTGGAAACAGACTTTCTAGTGACTCCACCCCTAAGATTCATGGAAACACCAAGCGGAGCAGTAACAGGACTACGGCTCTGCACACTTGGACTTGCTGCGATTTGTTCAACCTCTTCTCCTTCTTCCACAGACGCAACTTCCAGGGGAGGTCTACTTCCTAGAGAAAGCAATTCAGTAGCACTTTGTGCCTTGCACATTGACTCCTCGTTTGTTGTAGTCATACTCTGAGGCTTCCCAAGTGGGCCAAGCGGACTCGGCCGGTCTCTGAACTTCCTTGACCTGCATTTGCGAGTCGAAGGAGAGAATGCAGAATCCCCATAATGCGGCTGAATTTGATTACTCTTCGTGTTCCCATTTCCGAATCTAACAAAGTTCCCACCGTTCTTCGGATATCTCGATGGCGGAGATTTGGCAACACTAGCATTCTTGATGATGGAACGTATTAGACGGTTATGAAGAGGAATATTTTGTCTACCGATCGTCTTGATACAGAACTTGTCAAATTCAGACTTGGTGATCCTCAAGGCAAAGAATCTTCCGAGCTGATCGAAGTAACTCTCAGCTCTTTGATGCCCGATTTCCCGGTAAATGAGGGATTTAATCTCCAACGTATCCGACCGAAAAAATCTTTGATCGGATCCCATCTTCAGCAATATACAGCTGAAGCAAACCCAAAATTTTATTGAACTAAAACCAACATCCGAAGTTTCAACTCAAGATCCCAATAGCGGAGAATACCAATAACCTGAAAATCCCAATTCTCAAAGAATACCTGAAAAATCAGAAATCCAAAAATCAAGCACATAAATCAAAATTCGGTCAATTCGAAGTGAAGTAAAAGGAGATATTGAAAAAAAAACAATCAAATTAAATGAGAAATTGAAGTAAGAGAATCAAAAATAACGAATTAAGCATCGTAATTTCGGGAAAACTCGAGGTTACAGACTAACGAAGGAGAGATTGAGAGAGCAGCGAGAGGTAATTTCGCGAAGAAAACAGTCGAATCCCAATAACGAAAAAGAGTGAAGGAAACAGAGATTGAAAATCGACGATTAGAGAAGAAACTTACTCAGTAAAGGGAATCTCTTTAATCTCCTGAAAGGCTTCCCCTTTGTGCCCTAAAGGCAAAAGGGATTTTTGTTTATTTCCTCGTTTCGCTTCTCTTCTGTTCTTTGGTTCTCCGGTTTTGTGTTCGTACGTGAGAACTAAGAACCAGTTGGACTTTGGACAAACCCACACGTGCGAGTATTTTTTCCGTAAATTTTTTTTTTTTGAAGGAAGATAGCTACAAATTGTTTTCTCTATAGATTTTCATAGTCGAATGTTTCGGTGGTTAAAACGAATCTTTTTTATGTTTTCAGTGATTATATGATGTACTTGTTTGATAGCTGATGATGGTGGTATATATTTTGCTTAATATGTTTGTGTTGAATAGTGGTAGATCCAATTTCGAAATTAATAAATATGAATTGCAGTATGTTTCACTATGTAGTGATTGCTGCTGCTAGTGTCTCTATAATGAACCAATATTGATATTTTTTTGGTAACTTAAGTCGCCAAAGTTTAGGTCCCTGTTTTAACAGTGTTTTATATGATAAACAGAGCAATAGCGAGTTAGCAAAACACCTCAAAAAGTAAAAAAGAACACAAATCTGTATGATAATAAAATTGCAAAACAAAGATTTGGATAATGAACGCTAAAATATTCAATAGCTCAAAAGCCTTATCGAAATTTTAAAACATTTATAATCCATTACAATGAGAAGTTTCAAAAGCTTAAAAACCAGATTACTGCTCCTGCGTAAACAATATGGCTCTTTAACGGTACTGCAAAGAGGAGAAAAACAAAAACAGATTAATCATTTATCTTTTAAGGGAGAGAGAAAACACAAGCAATCCTATGGAGCACAATGAGAAAGCTATCAAAAACATATTACCTTAATGAAACCGATTTCCTTGGCGTTGCTGCGGAAGCACTGTCTACAGCAGTTAAGACCATACTTCCTGATTAGCCCATGAGAGTTACCGCACACACGGCTACACAAATCCAAGAATTGCACCCTTATTGTTAGATGAGATCACTCATATATCCACACAGACTGTGACCATAAGCAAACAACTTCTATATTGCAGAGACAAAGTGTATTTTATCATAAACTTGTTAACAAAATGAAGCTAAAACATGGATTAGAAAACGAGGGCAATGCTAAACCTGAGTATAAAGGATTGAAAAAAAAACCAATTGATCAAAGCTTAGCAGTATCCTTAACCAATCAAGATTAAAACATTATAACATCAAGCAAAAGTGTGGCTCTTTTTGAATAGAGATGAAGTGTTTCCCTCTTAAGGTTATAAACCAGATCAACATGGATTTGCTTCCAAGATCAATCAAAACATCAACAATATTTATTTAATGAAAACTCCACAATACTAAGAGAGAAGTTTGAGGGTGTCTCAAAGGCATTCTATCGAACACGTTAAGGGCAAAACGAAATCTCGATGATACAAAACAAGGATATAAAGAAAACCCGCCAAATTAACGCACGAATTACAGCAGCTAGCTAACCGAAGAAGAGTATCAGTAAAGCATAATTTCAAGCTATAGCGAAGTGAAGCAGATCAAACACATTGTTTTTAAAAATCAAGCACAATAATTAAAAAAAAAAAAAAAAAATTGACGAGTTGCTTAGCTAAACATCAAACGGAACAACATAGCTAAACCTATGCAAAAAAGAATACAAGTAAACATCAACAATCGCGAGGAATATCTTCGTACATCGTAAACTGACTTACCTTGAAGGAAAGTGACAGATCAATTTTTCGCAGATCAGACAGTCAGGACAGAAAAACACGGATCAAAAACATGCGAGTCGCTTTATTTCTCCGAAAATAAACAGATCAAAAAACGAGAGAGAAGAAGAAGACGGACATTACCATGTGCGGGAACCAGGACCATACTTCTTGGGATGAGAATTCCAAATACTGGAGAATCCCATGATTTTCGAATGCCACGAGCGAGAAGAAAGCTAAAAGACAGAGGACGAACGGCGAGGAAACACTCTCAAATTCGGAAACCCTAAATTTCGTCGAGGACGGCGCTCATAACCAATCTATCTATATAAGTGCCAGACTAGAACAAAGAAAAAAACATGGGCCGAATTGTTCAATAAAATTCCTAGTCATGTGTATCTGTGGCGGGCTAACTGAAAGTCTATTGGGTTGGGCCCTGTATTTTTTTTTTTTTGTGTTTTCGTGCGGTTCAAAAGAAAATGAAAAATCACAGTACGTATCACATATGACTATTTTCTCAAAATAAAATAAAATCATACAAAATACGTAGTAGTATTTTGGAATATATCTCTCTGAATCGAGTTCACTTCGAAACGTTGATGTCTAGATAAAATACTGATTGATGAAAATATTTTCTTTTTTTCTTATCAATTTTGGTTTAAAAACACCATATTTTTGGGGGTCTTTTGCATATCAACGATTCAAACTGTGCCCATTGAGACAAAGTTGGGCCAATTTAAATAGCAAACAACACACCTTTATTCTTCTTTCTTCTTCATTTCTGTACCGGAAACCAGAGAGATCCCATCACATTGCGTACACAATCTCTCAGCTACTGTCGATATCAAGATCATCCAAGTCGCTCTCTAGACCTTCCTCCATAAGTGCCAGACTAGAACAAAGACAAAAAAAACGCATTTTGTTTAAAGATGGGCCGAATTGTACAGACCCAGTCTGATATTTTAAGGGGGAAAAAAGGTTTAAACATTATTAAATATCAACAGATAAATTTTTCTTTAACGTCGAAGAAGGTCTCCATAAGACCATAAGTACTTACAAATTGTCCAAAGAGTCCAACAGTTTTATAAAAGTTTTTTTCGTTTAAAAACATTTTCTATTTATAATTGCATGAGTAATAGAATAAATCTTTGTCCACGCCCAATTTCTTAGTTATAGCCCAAAACATACGATTGAGATACAAAAAATGAACCAACGAATTAAACTAGTAATGTAAGCGAGTTTAAGTGTCGTACTATACAAACCACATCGTGTGTAACTCGAAGAGATCTCGTTTTAGAAAGAAATCGTCGAAAGCAGCAGGGAAGAGAGACATGTTCATCCTCCATCTCCATTAGAGGTTCGAAGCTGAACCATATTCGTGCTGCGAAACCAAAAATGTAAAAGATTAAAGGCTAGTCTCGGATGACTCTCCCGTAGACTAGAGGCTCTATTCCGAATCGTAGCATATCGGAGAAACTATATTTCCTCCAATATAGCATCAATAAGTACTCACAAATCCATTTTTCAGTTTAAAAGCATCATGCATATTAACATTAAGTACGAACGATCAAGATCAATGTTTAAGTGTGTAAAAACATTATATGCGTGCAACATAATAAATCTAGAAATGTCATCCATTTTGGTTGAAATTGAATTATATTTACATTATACGATGGATGGAAACAAGTGTATGTTAAAATTTGTATATATATCCAGGTCCGACTCAAATTTACAAGTGTATTTTTGTTTTTGTTAAAGAATTTTCGAAAAACTGTTCTAAAACAGAAATATATCTATTTAAAAAAATATTAAGAAAATACTAATATTCAAACAAAACCATATGATGTGTGGGAAGATTTCAGTATAGCTGTCAAATGATTTCTAATTTATATTCTATGCGATTACAGATCTTTAAAATTTGTAAAAAACTGTCCAAATATTAGAAGAAGAATGAAGTAACGAAAACGACAGAATTATAATGAACAAGGAACAGTCACATATATCAGCTTTGGTGTCATATAATGAAAAACAAACTAAATAGACTATAACTGTTATCTCTATACATATATGTAATAAGGATAGATGAAAAAGATGACATTTTATAAGAACAGAGAAAATACAGACCTGACCCAATAAGAGAAAGATTAATTGTATTTATACAAAGATAGAGACTCTAAAGCCCTAACACATGTGGACAGATTAGTGTAACGTGGTAACTTCCTATTCCTTGATTAATTCCTCCAACGGTTGATATCGATTCTGCAACAGTACTTCCCTCGTTGACATCTTCGTACGGCTCTGTTTCTTCACCGTTCCATCTTTGACTAAGTCCTTCTTTTGTTCAAGCATTGGGCCAGTCTTCACTTCTTTATTTAAGCCCAATTCCACTCCTTTGGTTTCATAGCCCAATGTGTCTTCAACCCAATCTAGTTTACCAACATTCTCCCTCAAACTTGTGTTGGGAAGTATTCCAACACCAAGTTTGGACCGCAATGTAGTGAAAGATTGGCGAGCAAGAGGTTTTGTAAAAACATCAGCCAACTGAGAGCTTGATGCAATATGTTGAATTTCGAGTAAACCAAGTGCAACCAATTCTCTTGTATAATGATAATCAACCTGTATGTGTTTGGATCTACCATATACCCCTGGATTAGCTGTAAGATGAGCAGCAGAGAGATTATCGCATCTTAGTAGCGCCGGATGAGCCTGTGAAATGCGTAGATCGCGTAGAATCGCATTCACCCATGTAAGTTCACAAGCTGTGTAAGCAAGTGCTCGATACTCTGCCTCTGTTGAAGATCTTGACACCGTTGGTTGTCTCTTTGCTGACCAAGAGACAAGATTTGAACCCAGAAAAACACAGAAACCCGTAGTAGAGCGGCGTGTGTGTTGACACCCAGCCCAGTCGCTATCACTGAAGGCATGAAGAGACAACGAACTATTTCGATAGAGATGAAGACCAAACTCTGTAGTACCTCTTATATACCGCAAGATGCGCTTGAGCAGAGAGTAATCAGCCTGCATTGGGCTATGCATACGCTGACACACAAAGTTTACAGCGAATTGGATGTCTGGTCGTGTCAAAGTTAAATACTGTAACTTTCCAGCGATGCTTCTAAAATACGTGACATCTGGGAATGGTTCTGTGTCTTGAAATGCAAAGTCGAGTCGAGTAGGAAGAGGAGTGGGCATCGGATTGGCACTATCCATTCCTGCAATATGAAGAATCTCCTCTGCATATGCCCTTTGATTCAAAAACAGACCCTGATGACTTCGCTGCACATGAATTCCCAAAAAAGACTGTAGTGAACCCAGATTTTTCATAGAGAATTCTGTACTGAGATGTTGAATTAATTTCTCAATCAAATCAGGTGCATCTCCAGTAAGTAAGACATCATCCACATATAACAACAAAACCAGAGACTGATCACCATGATGATAAGTAAACAGAGAGGGATCTGACTTACTGCATACGAATCCAAATTCAATGAGAAAGGCACTGAATCGATCGAACCAGGCGCGAGGTGCTTGTTTGAGTCCGTACAATGCCTTCCTAAGACGGCAGACATGAGTGGGGAGTTCTGGATTCTCGAATCCTGGTGGTTGTATCATGAAGACTTCCTCCTGTAACTCGCCGTGAAGAAAGGCGTTCTTCACATCCAGATGAGTGATTGCCCAGTTCTTTGTGGTAGCTACACTCAGAACAATTCGTATTGTGGAGGTCCGGACTACTGGACTATACGTCTCAAGGAAATCCACACCTTCCTCTTGGTCGAAGCCCTTGGCGACCAATCGAGCCTTTAATCGATCAAGAGACCCATCAGCGTGTACCTTGACCGTAAAAATCCACCTACACCCTAATACATGCATATCAGGGTGAAAAGGTACTAACTCCCATGAATGCTTTTCTATTTGTGCAGCAATTTCTTCTCGCATAGCATTATTCCAACCTGGGTGTCGTAATGCGGCTGCAACTGATCTTGGTTCGCTAGGCAGTGACTCAGCAACAAGACCATATCTAGGATTGGGTTTGCGAATCCCATGTTGGAGGCGAGTCGTCATCCGATGAGGAGGAGAAGACGATCGTTGTGGTGAGGGTGGCGGCTCAATCTGCTCTGTAATTGTCGATAATTCAGAAGAAGACGATGCACTTATGTCTTGTTGTGATGTAGTTGGGCCTACCTCGTGTTGGGCCTGAGACTCTGATAGTGGGCTTGAATTAAAACTTGTATTATCTCCTTCTATACTTCCATGGCCCAATACAGGTAATGCTTCTCCATCGTTCACTGTTTCTTCTATTTCTTCAATATTACAACTATCCTCTGCAACAGGAAAGTTGGTAATTTCTGGAGCTCGTGCAGGTAAATATACAGGCGCAGGTGTTGTTTCAGGAATAGACTGCCACGCTTGAAGCAGTGGAGAGCTGTGGACTATGGCAAGTCGTTTGTACTGATCAGTAAAAGGCAGACAATTCTCATCAAAAATCACATGTCGTGAGATGTATACCCGACCTGTAGGAGGAAACAAGCACCTATAACCTTTATATTGGGAGTGATACCCAAGAAACACACATTGTAATGACCTCGGATCGAACTTATGGCTTGCGTATGGACGCAAACATGGGTAACAAGCTGTGCCGAAGATTCTGAGATGTGTGTAATCTGGTTTCCTGTTGAATAACTTCTCATATGGGCTCTGGAAGTTAAGAGATTCAATCGGCAGTAAATTGCTCAGATAGTTTGCTGTATAAAACGCCTCTACCCAATACTTCAAAGGTACCTTTCCATGAAACAACATCGAAAGACCCAATTCTGTCAAGTGGCGATGTTTTCGTTCCGCCAATCCATTTTGTTGCGGTGTATGGGGACATGACATGAAGTGTTGAATCCCATGGTTCAACAAATGATTTTTAAATTGAATACCTGTAAACTCGCCACCACCATCACTTTGAAACGCTTTGATCCGTTTATTAAACTGATTCTCCACTTGTCTTTGAAACAACACAAAGACTTGTGCAAACTCTGACTTTGTCTTTAGAGGGAAGAACCATGAATATCTTGTGAACTCATCAACAAAAACCGCATAGTATCTAAAGCCTTGAACCGATAAGATAGGAGCTGGACCCCATAGATCACAGTGAACACGATCAAGTGGTTCCAGCGTTGTAGACTGAGATTTAAAAAACAGTAGTCTAGTACTCTTGCTCATTTGGCAAGATTGACAAACATTATCCGATATACTTTTATTCATTAGAATAGAGTTATCCTTAGATAAGCGTTGCAGAATCTGCGGATTAGCGTGCCCAAGTCGAAAATGCCAAACCGAAACTGGTGCTGCTACCTGACGATTCGAGAAATAGGCTGTAAACTCGCGATTCCCCAACACATACAAACTGTCACGCCTAGGCCCTTTTGTCACCACCCTCTGATTTTGCAAATCAATCACATACACACAATTAGCATCAAAGTAGACACCACATGGAAAGTCATCACACAGTTTGGAGACAGATAATAATGACTTCTTCATACCCGGGCAAATCAAAACATCGTTGAGGGGGATACGACCTGATGGGTTTGTGATGACAGTAGAGCCTACATGAGTGATAGGCATTTGTCCACCATTACCGACCACCACCATATCTGAACCATGATAGGGCTGAGCATTCTGGAGATGAGCTGGTGAAGATGTAATGTGTGCAGATGCACCAGAATCTGGATACCACTCACTACCTGAGATATCGGAGACATGAAGTGCAGCAAGGGCTTGCGGAAGTTCAGTACTTTGGTAGGTATTGTCAAAACGATTCCAACACTTCAGTGCCACATGTCCGACACGCCCACAAATCTGACAAGTTGGTCGATTCCCTGAAGAGAAACTTGCATCATTGTTCCATCCAGAGGTATTAACTTGCTGATTAAACCCGCGACCTCTTGTAGAGAAACCACCACGACCCCTGTTTCCATTTCCTCTACCATATGAATTATTGCCTCTGCCTCTTGCACCAGAATTAAAATTACCACGATTGAATCCAGTGTAGCCTCCATGATTAGAGGAATTTGCTTGAGCTTGAAACGCCATATGAGGTGTAACATCAGATGTGACAGCACGTGATTGCAGCTTATTGTCAAAGCTTGAGACCTCAAAGACAATATCATTAAACGACAGCATTGGTGTGCGAGACATGGTGCTTTGAAGAACAGTGCAAATTGGATCGTAATCACTTGTGAGACCATTCAAGTAGGAGAAGATCTTCATAGATTCTTGCTCAGGTTTCCCAATCGAACTAAGTTGATCACATAGATCTCGAAACTCACGAGTATAGGTTAGAAGATCTTTACCCGTCTTAGTATGTGACTGAAGACGTCGTCGAAGATCGAACTCTCGAGCCAGAGACGAACGATTGAAATTGTTGGCTAAGGCTACCCAGACTTCATGTGAGGTGGAGAGCCCAAACACATAACCCAAAACCTCTTCTGCACAAGTACCGAACAACCATGAAAGAACCAACTGGTCTGTGCATACCCATTCTTCATATTTCGGATTAGGAGTCTCAACCGTAACACCATCGGTTGTGGTTCGAATCACGTGATCTGGTGCTTTGTCTGTGCCGTTGACAAAGCCAAGGAGCTTCTGACTCCGCAATAAGGACTCCATCTGTGTTTTCCACGACAGATAATTCCTATCATTGAGCTTCACTGTAACAGAGTGAACGATGTGGATTTGAGATGGGAAAGGATAAGAACTGGTGGGAACAGGAATTTCCGCCATTGTTGACCTGTTAGGGTTCTATAACAGCTCTGATACCATAATAAGGATAGATGAAAAAGATGACATTTTATAAGAACAGAGAAAATACAGACCTGACCCAATAAGAGAAAGATTAATTGTATTTATACAAAGATAGAGACTCTAAAGCCCTAACACATGTGGACAGATTAGTGTAACGTGGTAACTTCCTATTCCTTGATTAATTCCTCCAACGGTNAAGAGGCAACTCGTCCTCCCTCTGTATAAGGTGCGTAATCACCAAACGCTGCGTAGGGGTTGCGGGCACACCCTTGACGTGCACAGAGATCTCCAGGCGCTGTGAAAACATACCTGTCCACTGATCGGGTAATTAACTTTGAATGCATCTATATATATTATATGTGCATAGTTATACGAGCGTCGTGACTCGTGGTTGGTTTGATATTTCTTTAATTCTTCGTTCCATATGCATGTATGGTGCCATATATTTATAATAGAATTATCGGATGCAAATTGATACAGGTATATGATATATCATCTGTTGAACATTTTATATCTTACCTTCGTGAGTTGGAACAATATGTACAATGTTATAACACATATCTATACCGGTTTTTTTTTGGGTTCTAATGTGAATTTTATCGATAAATAAATTGGTTACAAGAAAGTAAAGGAAGTTCCTTTTGGCGGCATCAACACACTTCAAAGCGAGACAAAAAAAAGAACAAAAATATAGCTTTGAGGGAAAACAATCCCAAAGGCCGGCCGGGGGTAATGCAGATTTAAGCTCAGAAGAATCTTAGCCATTGAATCTGCACACTTGATGGAACGAGCCAATAGAGTGTTCCGTATCACAATACTTTTACCCATATGGATCATACACGGCCAATCTCGATTGATAAACCGTTGTATATTTTCTAGTAATATTTATCTTCTTCCCATCCCAAGTAACGAGTGGTGAGTCCAGCTACATATATAGGCTAGTTCCAGTGGCGAACCAATAGGGTGTCACATGACACCTCTTAAATATTTATTTTCTTATAATTGTATGTAAAAATTGAAAGATATAGTAATATAATGGATAAATTTTGGTCATTTGACCCCAGAATATCTAGGTTTCTTTTTCAATATTAGATTTTCACACCAGTAACATAAATTTTTGGGTTCGCTACTGGCTAGTTCTTTAGATCTTGAAAACCGAATCCAAGCAAAAGATTTAAAAGTTAGAATTTTGATAACATCCAAAAAGCATTAGAAACGTAACATTTAAAGAATACAACTCAGCTGTATTTCTGTTGCAGTTGTTATTTGTTAACGTTGACCCTGAATGGTGAACAGGACAACCTTAAACCCTATAAATCCTTTATTAGGCTGAGCGGCTTTTGCAGTTTCTGAACAAGGCGAAATATAGTCACATAAGAGAAGGAACATATCCAACATTAGCAATAACCATAACAAAGAAATTGCGACTTTTTAGCAACTGTAGCAGCGAAGAAAACACCATGGCCTACAGGGCTTGGCAATTGCAGATGAGAAAAACTCTTGGACCTCTATAACCTTTGGGGATATGAAATTATGAATATGAAGCATTCTTTTTGCCAACTCAAACCATTTTGAAACTCTCGAAAACAAATATCCCCAAAACAATTGATCTCCGCTTTGATTATCTGATTGAAATTTGGTATAAATTAAGTTGTGAGTAAAATAGGTAATGGTTCTTTTCATATATATGGCTGTGCATCAGTGCATGGCATGCATCGTTGAATGTGACCGTCAAAATTCTTTAACTTTAATTATGATCATATTCGAGCTCATCTATTAACTGCCCATCAATCAATTCAGAGATTGAAAGACGATCATGTATAATGTATATGACCAGATTCATTTGTTTATTATTATTATGATTACTAGGGTTTTGGCATGTCCTATACACGGACGGGCTGACATGTACGAAAATTTCATACTTGTCATAATTCTAAATGGTTTCTATTGTGATAGTCTTGTTATTAGACTAGGAAAGATGAATATGTGACACAATCTTATTTTTTACGTAGACGTACGAATATTTTTTTTGGAAAATAGAAAAGTAATGTAGAATATATATGAAATTAGACCCATAATTTGTTGGCTATTAAAAAAGAGAAGGAGACAACTCAAAAATAATGTAGAAAGTTCAAACAATGTGCAAACACCAGAGAAACCACAACGCATTGATCAGAGCAACTTATACAATCCTAATATAACTGATGAATATCTGGATATATGGTTTTAAAGTTTGGAAGAGCGTAAAAGAACATATTGCACAAGTCGTAAATTGATATGAAAAATGACTAAATAGATTATAGGAAATAAGAAGCAAGATTTATTTAATAATCCATTCTGAGATCAGACTTTTAAGTCCGATCGATTACAATTTAAAGCATATGATAATTCATAAATTCAAATAGCAATTAGGAGGTAAACATATTTACCTCCTAAATGTATCCTAAAGCATAAATTCAAATAGCAATTTAAAGGATACTAATAACCGCCATAACCGCCTGACAAATGATTACCAAACAAGATACGATCTTCATGAAGCATCCCCACATCTTCACGATCGATACTTATAAATCAGCTTCAATTTTAAATTATCACTACAAAATAGCTTTCTTATTTCGAGTGAGGTTGAAATGCTTGCATGGGTGATTAATTTATATAGTTGAGTCATGCATAAATGATATCGACTATTGATATTCTTTATCTCCTCGTGAGTCGGAAAGTAATAATGGATCTCAATACGGTCAAATTCAAAGATTAAAAAAGCATTAATATGGAATTTGGAACGCTTTGTCCTGACATGAATACGCGAGCCGCAAGGAATCAATTTGGGCTTAAATTCTGCAGAATGTGTACGTAATGAGCTTATTGTTGAAGCCCATCATTCATGTGTACAAAACAGACAATTCAAATTATGTCTGGGCATTCGATTCTTCGGTTCGGATTCGGATCGGTTCTTTCGGTTCNAAATTCAAATAGCAATTTAAAGGATACTAATAACCGCCATAACCGCCTGACAAATGATTACCAAACAAGATACGATCTTCATGAAGCATCCCCACATCTTCACGATCGATACTTATAAATCAGCTTCAATTTTAAATTATCACTACAAAATAGCTTTCTTATTTCGAGTGAGGTTGAAATGCTTGCATGGGTGATTAATTTATATAGTTGAGTCATGCATAAATGATATCGACTATTGATATTCTTTATCTCCTCGTGAGTCGGAAAGTAATAATGGATCTCAATACGGTCAAATTCAAAGATTAAAAAAGCATTAATATGGAATTTGGAACGCTTTGTCCTGACATGAATACGCAAGCCGCAAGGAATCAATTTGGGCTTAAATTCAGAATGTGTAATGAGCTTATTGTTGAAGCCCATCATTCATGTGTACAAAACAGACAATTCAAATTATGTCTGGGCGTTCGGTTCTTCGGTTCGGGTTCGGATCGGTTCTTTCGGTTCCGAAAATTGGTAACCATTCGGGTATTTTAGAAATTCGGTTTGGGTTCGGTTCGGTTTCGATTCGGTTAGGTTTTGATTTGGTTCGGTTCGGTTCCGGGTACCCAAAATTTGGTTAACTAAGAACTTTCGGATATTTTGGGTATTACGGTTATTTCAGTCTAAAAAAACTAATATTTTCGGGTTTATAATTGTAATTTGGGTAATTGGGTTATATCAAGTCTAAATATAATTAATATTTTAGGTATATAATTATATTCCGGGTACCCATTCAGTTCTCGGTTCGGTTCGGTTCCGATTCTTTCGGTTCTGGAAAATTGGTAATCATTCGAGTCATGCCGATGGAACAGAGTTGGTCACAGATAGCACGAAACTCTCAGCAGTAAACTTGAAAATCTTTACCTCGAGTGGTCAGCAACCGGAGACGACGCCTGAGATCAAACTCTCTAGCAACAGAACTTTTGTTGAAGTTATCCACAAGAGATAGCCAAACATCTTGAGATGTGGCTAGACCATGAACATACCCAAGTACTTCTTCAGTAAGAGTACCAAAAAGCCATGACTTAATTTATGAGCTGATCAGTACACGTCCAGGCTTCAAACGCTGGATTTGGTGTTGTAACTACAACATTGTTGAGTGTAGCTGCAGGAGCACCGACTTGGCCATTGAGCAAATTTATTGCTGTCATTGAGCTTTAGAGTAAAAGAACTAGCAACATGAAGATTGGAAGGAAAAGGGTAAGGATCCTGATGAGCATCCGCCATTACAGCACCTGTTAGGGTTTATAGGAGCTCTGATACCATAATAAAGTGAGACAAAAGACTGAATTTTATTGATTTTTTTCCCTTGACCTTCAGCGTTTCACTATTACAACTTATATAGAACTAGGTTCATTCTAGAAACCCTAAATTAGCTACCACAATCGTTGAACAATTGTTTAATTCTCAGCCACTAGATGCAGACTCTCAACGGCTCGAATTTGTTGTGAAATACCACTTCACCAGCTGGCTTCTCCATCTTCCCGACAGTACGACTCAGAGCAGTACGTTTTGTCCGTTGTTTGAACGCAACACAGACGCTGCTTCCTTCCTCGTTTGTTGATGATGATGATTTGATATTGGGCTTTGTTGGTTTGTATCTTTGAGGCCCAAAATCATGTTTTCTCTTGTGACATCTTTCAGGCCCAATGCTGAGCCCACTTGTGCTTCTTCTTCATTCCAGGACTCTGGTATTGTCGATAACAGAGGAGCTGTGCTTTCACGTATCACAATACTTTTACCCATATGGATCATACACGGCCAATCTCGATTGATTATAAACCGTTGTATATTTTCTAGTATTATTATTTTCTTCCCAAGTAACGAGGGGTGAGTTGAGCTATATATATAGGCTAGTTCTTTAGATCTTGAAGACCGAATCCAAGCAAAATAATAAAAATTTACAACTTTGATAACATCCAAAGAGCATAAGAAACGTAACATTTAACGAGTTATATTTCTGTTACAGTTGTTATTTGTTAACGTTGACCCTGGATGGTAAACGGGACAACCTAACCCTAGAAGTCCTATATTAGACTGAGCGGCTTTTGCAATTTCTGAACAAGGCGAAATATTGTCACATAAGAGAAGGAACATCCAACATTAGCAATAACCATAACAAAGAAATTGCGACTTTTTAGCAACTGTAGCAGCGAAGAAAACACTGTGGCCAGGCTTGGCAATTGCAGAGGAAAAAACTCTCGGACCTCTTGATACACTCAGAGTTTAACCCTAAAAGTAACTACTGCAAAAGCACAGTTAACGAAATAGTATTGTAGGGATCGAATCCACATAGACCAAATGAAACACTACGAGAATGCAGAAAGAAAGTAAAGCTAAGACTAATGACAATTATTTATAGTTGTATCTTCTAAAACTAAGAATGACAAATTAAACGATGTAAATTCAATAAGGAAAAACGTTAGGTCTTCATGTATTTCGCAGGAAATCAAGACTCACTAAACAGATTATTGAACATGGAATTAATTAAGAACCGTTCTCGAACTCAAACATGAAAGTCTAGCTAGCCCACTGTCGTGGCACTAACTACTATGCCAATCAACCTAAGAATCTAAACTGTCTTTTTACCTTAAAATTCTAGGCACGCATTAAAGTTCATGTTTGATAAGTTCACAAATCGCCTTAGCATCAGCTTTCGTTGGCTAAGGACAATTTGCTCATCTAAGTTCTTTCAGGAAATCTAAAACACTTTTGATGAATAGATTAATCCTAAGATCATAAACTAGGTGATCAATCTAGTCTAAGCCTTAAACTCAACAATAGATGAAGAACTCTATGTGATTCCCTATTCTAACAGATTCGTTTCAGTGATTCATGAAAATCCTTTGAAATCCTAAAACCTAACAGGGAGATTACTCAGACATAGAAGCAGAGAAAACACAGAGAGATGAAAAAGAATTCATAATAGATTAAATAAAAGTCAAAGAGGTTCTGAAAATCTTCTCAAGAGATGATGTGGAGATTCGTCTCCCCAAACTTACAAGTGCCAAAAACCAGATGTTATGTGATGAATAAAAATAAAGCGTAGCATAAACAATGGCTTAAAAATAGAATATATAGGTCTAAAACACGTTTTTCTCAAATCCCATACAAAACCGGTCCAAAATAAGGAAAACCAAAATTTCTTTTTTCTTCAATGTCGCTTAACCGGTCGGTACGGGAAAGGATCGATCGATCGAAAAGTCTTCTGCTTGATCTTCAGGAAAGGATCAATTGGTCCTTTTTAGGATCGATCGATCGTTTTGGCTTCTGGTCCCCATTCTTGCACATGCTTCTTCTTCTCGCCAGACTGGACTGTCTTCACTAAAACCGGCATAACTTTTGATCGCGCCGTTGGAATAGCCTCAAACTACTTTCAAATGAAAGACAATTCATTCCTCTATCTTGTATCAAAATTAGATCTCAATCCATCGGTGGGAAGATCTTCAACGAATGCTAAATTTCTGACGTCTCTGCATGATTCTNCTTCTGCTTGATCTTCAGGAAAGGATCAATTGGTCCTTTTTAGGATCGATCGATCGTTTTGGCTTCTGGTCCCCATTCTTGCACATGCTTCTTCTTCTCGCCAGACTGGACTGTCTTCACTAAAACCGGCATAACTTTTGATCGCGCCGTTGGAATGGCCTCAAACTACTTTCAAATGAAAGATAATTCATTCCTCTATCTTGTATCAAAATTAGAGCTCAATCCATCAGTGGGAAGAACTTCAACGAATGCTAAATTTCTGACGTCTCTGCATGATTCTACATCTCCATATGCTTATTTTCATCCAAAACGGCTCATTTTCTCCCAAAATCACCTAAAACCTGAAAAGACTCGATAAAGGACTGAAATATTCTAAAAACAAACTTTGACTCGATAAAATACACAAAAACAAGGGTTAGAAACCAGTAAAAACACGGTTTATCAACTCCCCCAGACGTAGGCTTTTGTTTGCCCTCAAGCAAACAGTAAACCAAGAATAAAGAAGAGGTTTGAAAACACGGAGACTCACCTTCTTTTAGAACACTGCAATGACCATTCAACTTAGTAATCCACATGTTGCCAAACCAGCTCCAGATCGAACCACCATGTACTTCTCTACATGCATCGCAACCTCCTAGATTCAACTCATTATCTCACAAAAAAATCCAAAAGCTATCATCGCTGGGTCTCACCAAAAGATCATAGTGCCAAGAACCTTCTAAACTCTTTCCCTTTCGATACCATGACAAGACAACTACACAACCTTTGGTACTCTTTCTCTCCCCCAAACATATTATTTTCTCATTCTCTTTGTATAGGATCAAGGTTGATGAAACTCGAGTACTGATGGTTTTTGCCACCTAATCCCCGGTTCACTTCCGTGCCATTCTTTTATTCCAAGGTGTAAGCGAACAATGGTATCCTTGGAAATTTTCCTCAACCTCGCTTCCAACCTTAGTGTGATCATTTCTTTCGAAGTAAAATAATGGGATCGATGGAAATTTTCCTAGCCCTTTACCCACAAGAAAATCATTTCATCTTTTCTGCTTTATTTTAAACAAGAGAGAGGAGTACCATACTTTCACACAGGTTGTCTTTGTCAGGAATGAGGACTCAAGCTCTGAAGACACCAATCACAATGATGAGGTAAAAGGAAGAGCTCAGAAACTAGCTCAAACTTTTTGAATTTTTCTGGAAACATGCATGCCTCTGACTAACTGGTCAGCTTTTGGATTTTTCATTAGTCTGATCTGAAGCTAATTCTGCAAATGGTCACTTAGATGAAAGTTAGAACAGTAAATCCAAGAAAATGATCATCATCTCCAACAAATTTTTGACTCAATAAAACGACTGACTCAATAAAACGACTCAAGAAAAAGATCAAAATGACTCAAGAGAGAAAACAAAAGAAAGAAAACAACGTTAGTAACGACAAAGACCCTCCCCCAGACTTACTTCACACCGTCTCGGTGTGAAAATAAATCAAGAGGAATGCAAAACAGACTCAAGATAAATAAAATAAAAGAAAAGAAAAGAAAACTTACCGGTGGGTTGCCTTCTACCAAGCGCTTGTTTAAATTCGTTAGCTTGACTTCGGTCTCAGATGTTAATCATAAGAATCAAAAGGTTGGGCCAATGCACCTTTGGTCCTTCTTTTGTTAGGACAAGAAACAAAATGCGCAACATGGCACACAACTATCCAGGGCAAAGAGACAAAACTCACATCAAGGGATGTTACTACTAATGTAGCATATATCTTGGAATTTTCCTTGATGGTGAGATGCTCATGAGAATCAAACGCATTTGATGGAAAAATAAAGTCAACTTCTGGTTTAAACAAGTTAATCACAAAATAGTCAACTTCATCTCCATCAATCATGTAAAACACAATATCATCTTTCCTAGAATCCATCTAAACCTTAGGGTTTCTCTATCTCATTCAAGATCTTATCTACATCAAGCACATCCCCTAGGTAAGATTTTTCAAGAAGAGATCTAGATTCCTCTAAAGCTTAAACTCGAGATCATGAACATTCAAAGCACATAGATAATTAATATCAAAGCATACTTCATGGTAATCTCTAGCAAGCTTTTCTACTCTTAAGGAATCTTGTTTTTGAGACTCACAAATTAAATCATAGCATTCATCACTGAGCACATGAGTATGCAAACTAGAAACTACATCTTCAATGCAAGGCAAATGACTATCTTCATAATCATATATTTCAAAGGTTGAGTCAAAATTACCTTCTAGTTGGCATGGTGGAACCCAATAAATTACCTCTTTAAGTGCATGAGCTACCATTATCTCGGACATTGTGAGCTCCCTTCCCTCAAGTGCTGCCCGATGTGACATGAGGTTCAAACGGGTCATAGCGGCTAGGTCACTCGTTTTCATCGTTTGGTTCTCTTCATGATGCTTATCCAACTCCACTTTTTGTTCTGATATGAGAACACGTTCATCAAATGGTGGTTCCACATATGGCTCATCTTGAATGTATTCATCAATTGTGACATCCTCTTCTTGTGGTCAATCTTTGTAATCCATGGCCATCAACTATAAGAAACAAATAGGAAGAAAATAAAAAGTTAGTGTCTTAGTCTGAACTTTAGTCCAAGACTCGTAGGTAACGCAATTGGTCTCCGGCAACGGCACCAAAACTTGATACACTCATAGTTTAACCCTAAAAGTAACTACTGCAAGAGCACAGCTAACGAACACTACAAGAAAACATACCAATTAACGACATATTTTAGCGACATCTTTAGGATGTCGCTAAATAACGACGTAGTTAGGACATCTTCACGACATATAAACGAATACGTCGTTAACTATGTCGTTAATTAGTGACACCATAATATGTAGGTAATTAACGTCATGTTATTGACATTGTAACGACAAACAAAAATAGACGTCGTTCAATCGTCGTTAATAATAGCGACACACCTCAAAGACGTCATTAATCCGAGGTAAACTAATATGTGGCTAATATGTCGCTTTTTAGCAACACATTAATGACACCAGCCAGCGTTGCAATTATTTAAGACATCTTGTACGTTGTTATTTTTGGTTTTCGACGTGTTTATGTTTATTGTCGCTAATATGTCGTTAATTAGCGACGGGTTAACGACACAGTAAAATCCTAAACCCTAAACCCCAAACCTTTATCCTAAACCTCGAATTGTAAACATCTATCTATTTTATAACGGTTTTTTGGGTAAATTCGTCTATTAGAAGACCTTGTTTTAAGATTATAATCTAATATTATATAATCATCTACCTAACTCCAACATTTACACAAAATGAACTAATTATACTCTAGTCTAAGACTTATAATGTATATGTTCATTCTAATATATTGTCATCATTAATAAACAACATATTAACCATATTGCACAATATTATAACTATATTTGTTTTTTATGAACAAGTGTATAGAAAATGTAAGATTTCTATTTCCTAAGTAAAAAAAAAATGAATTTCAATAATTTGAGGCATAATTAACGACATCTTACCGACATGTTTTCATATAAATGTCGCAAAGATATCGCTAATTAACGACGATCTATTACGATGTCGCTAGTTAGCGACGATTTAACGACATTATTGAAACTTCAAACCCCAAATCATACTCCTAAACTTTAAATTAAAAAAATCAACTCACATTCTTATGTTTTTGGACAAATTCATCGATTAAAAGTCATAGTTATGAAATTATAATCCAGTATAATAATAATCATCTTCCTAATTTCCACATTTACATTAAACAAGTACTAATAGGGTAAGAGACTTATATTAGTATAAGTTCTTAGTTATATAGTTTTCAGTCATTGACCACATAAACAATACATATCGCACAATATTATAACTAGTTTTTATGAACAATTGTCTAGAAAATGTAAGATTTATCTTTTCTAAGTAAAAACGAATTTTAATAATTTGAGACGTAATTAACGACATCTCACCGACATAATTTCATACAAATGTCGCTAATATGTTGCTAAATAGCGACAACCTAACGACGTATTATAAATAATTTGGCAGCCAAAATTGTTTTCGTTTCCCGTTTCACATTTTGCCAAAATTATTTTCGCTTCCCGCTTCACATTTTGCCAAAATTCAAACAAAACTCAACCCAAATTATACATGTTATATCTCGTCCCAAATTATAAAGATAAACCCAACAATACATTAAAAACAAAATTTATTTTCAGCTTCTCCTTCCTTTTACAAAATTCTTATCCCCTTCTCCCCCAAATCCCAAATCACATCTGAAATTCTTATCTCCTTCTCCCCAAATCACCGGCAAAAATTCTTCCACCGCCATCATCCCTTCGCCCAACCCTTCCTCGCCGTCGTAAGTTATCGCAATCTCCTTGCTTCTTATTAAGCTTTTTTTGTTGATGGATTTGAATTTTATACTGCGTAGCTGCTTCGAGTTCATGTAGTGTCATCTGGGTTCTTAAAAATTTGAAGTTTTGAGTTCTTCACATTCATCATTAGCTGAGGGGACACAATTAAATTCTCATTGTCACCATCGAAATCCTGTTTTGTAGCAGTCAGATTGACTTGCAAAATGAAGTGTGTTAACGAGAATTGTCCACCGGCGGAGAAATCTGCAGCAGTCAGATTGACTTGCAAAATGAAGAAGTCGGAAAGGAACAAACTGTGGAAGAAACGAAAGAGACGGTGTGTTGCAGAAATGCGTGCCAAGGTGGATCCGAAATGAAAGCTCGGTTTAGCCGATGAATGGAGAGAAAAGGAAATGGCCAAGGACATGGCAAACAGAAAGGTAATATCAATGTGGAAAACCATAAGCGGTAGAGCAATAATATGTGTGTCTCGTGTAAATAATATAGAAACAGATGATATTGAGTGAGTGATGGGTACAATATACTAATAGACAAGGAGGCATGGGTACAAGACAATGAGTGATGGGTACAATATACTAATACATATCTAATATCTCGTTTTGGTATCCGACGGGTTCAGTCTATTTTCAGGTCGACGAGATGAAGGCAATTGAGAAGATCAAGGCGAAACGGGAGCGAAGGAGATTAGAACCAGAGGTGAGACTTATAAAGCTATCTAATGGTTTCAATGTTTCAGCTTGAACTAGCTCTAATTGTTGAGGAAATGCAGGAAATGTTTCAAAAGAAAAAAACAACAGCCTCGGAGAAAGACGCGTGAAGACGTTGGAGAAGAAGAGAGGTTTTGGAGCAACTGGGCCAAATTATTTTTAATCAATTTGTAAATTGTTTAGGTGATAAATTATAATAAATTATTTTTAATCAATATATATATATATTGTAAATTGTTTTATGTGAATAAATTTTAATTATAATAAAAGCAAAATTTACAGACTATATATATAAATATATTGTAAATTGTTTTATTTTAAATCAATTTTAATTTATTCAATTTTTAATATAATTTTTAATTCGTTCGTCGCTATTTCATTGTTATTTAGCGATATGTACATGTGTCGTTATTGAGCGATATATAAATGTGTCATTATTGAGCGACATATAAATATGTTGTTAATTAGCGACATGCGATGTCATTAACTAGCATCGATATTATATATGTTGGCACTTTGTCGCTAATTAGCGACACGTATGGCGTCGTTAATTAACGACGATATAACGACACAACAGCGCAACGTCGCTATTTAACGACATATTAACGACATATAAATTTAGCGTCGAGCGATTAACGACGTTTTGCTCGTTGTCGTCAATACGTCGTTAAACGTGATTAACGACAGAATAACGACGATTTTGTGTGTCGTTAACCGGTTGTTTTCTTGTAGTGGAAGTAGTATTGTAGGGATCGAATCCACATAGACCAAATGATACACTACGAGAATGCAGAAAGAAAGTAAAGCTAAGACTAATGACAATTGTTTGTGGTTCTGTATCTTCTAAAACTAAGAATGACAAATTAAACGATGTAAATTCAATAAGGAAAAACGCTAGGTCTTCAGGTAATTTGCAGGAAATCAAGACTCACTAAACATATTATCGAACATGAAATTAATTAAGAACCGTTCTCGAACTCAAACATGAAAGTCTAGCTAGCCCACTGTCGTGGCACTAACTACTATGCCAATCAACCTAAGAATCTAAATTGTCGTTTGACCTTAAAGTTCTAGGCACGCATTAAAGTTCAGGTTTGATAAGTTCACAAATCGCGTTAGCATCAACTTTCGTTGGCTAAGGACAATTTCCTCATCTAAGTTCTTTCAGGAAATCTAAAACACTTTTGATGAATAGATTAATCCTAAGATCAGAAACTAGGTGATCAATCTAAACTCAACAATAGATGAAGAACTCTATGTGATTCCCTACTCTAACAGATTCGTTTCAGTGATTCATGAAAATCCTTTGAAATCCTAAAACCTAACAGGGAGATTACTCAGACATAGAATCAGAGAAAACACAGAGAGATGAAAAAGAATTCATAATAGATTAAATAAAAGTCAAAGAGGTTCTGAAAATCTTCTCAAGAGATGATGTAGAGATTCGTCTCCCCAAGCTTACAAGTGCCAAAACCCAGATGTTCTGTGATGAATAAAAATAAAGCATAGCCTAAATAATGGCTGAAAAATAGAATATATAGGTCTAAAACACGTTTTTCTCAAATCCCAGGCGAAACCGGTCCAAAATAAGGAAAACCGAAATTTCCTTTTTCTTCAATGTCGCTTAACCGGTCGGTACGGGAAAGGATCGATCGATCGAAAAGTCTTCTGCTTGATCTTCAGGAAAAGGATCGATCGGTCCTTTTTAGGATCGATCGATCGTTTTGGCTTCTGGTCCCCATTCTTGCACATGCTTCTTCTTCTCGCCAGACTGGACTGTTTTCACTAAAACCGGCATAACTTTTGATCGCACCGTTTGAATGGCCTCAAACTACTTCCAAATGAAAGCTAATTCATTCCTCTATCTTGTATCAAAATTAGAGCTCAATCCATTGGTGGAAAGGTCTTCAACGAATACCAAATTTCTGACGTCTCTGCATGATTCTGCATCTCCATATGCTCATTTTCACCCAAAACGGCTCATTTTTTCCCAAAGTCACCTAAAACCTGAAAAGACTCGATAAAAGACTAAAATATTCTAAAAATAAACTTTAACTCGATAAAAAACACACAAACAAGGGTTAGAAACCGGTAAAAACACGGTTTATCACCTCTATAAACATTTGGGGAGATGAAATTATGAATATGAAGAATTCCTTTTGCCAACTCAAACCAGTTTGAAACTCTCGAATGCAAATATCCCCAAAACATTTGATCTCCTCTTTGATTATCTGATTGAAATTTGGTATAAATTAAGTTGTGTGTAAAATAGATGATGAATGGTTCTTTTCATATATATAGCTGTGCATGGCATGCATCGTCAATGTGTATGTGACCGTCAAAATTCTCTAAGTTTAATTATGATCATATTCGAGCTCCCATCTATTATCTGCCCATCAATCAATTCAGAGATTGAAAGACGATCATGTATATGACCAGATTCATTTGTTTATTGTTATTATGATTACTAGGGTTTTGGCATGTCTATACACGGACGGGCTGACATGTACGAAAATTTCATACTTGTAATAATTTTAAATGGTTTCTATTGTGATAGTTTTGTTATTATACTAGGAAAGATGAATACGTGATACAATCTTATTTTTTACGTATCTGATGTACGAATATTTTTTTTGGAAAATAGAAATGTAATGTAGAATATATATGAAATTAGACCCATAATTTGTTGGCTATTAAAAAAGAGAAGGAGACAACAACTCAAAATTAATGTAGAAAGTTCAGACAATGTGCAAACACCAGAGAAACTACAACGCATTGATCAGAGCAACTTATACAATCCTAATATAACTGATGAATATTTGGATATATGGTTTTAAAGTTTAGAAGAGGGTAAAAGAACAATATTACACAAATCGTAAATTGATATGAAAATGACTAAATAGATAATAGAAAATAAGAAGCAAGATTTATTTAATAACCCATCCTGAGATCTGACTTTTAAGCCCGATCGATTACAATTTAAAGCATATGATAATTCAAAAATTCAAATACCAATTAGGAGGTAAACATATTTACCTCCTAAATGTATCCTAAAGCATTAGCGATACTAATAACCGCCATAACCGCCTGACAAATGATTACCAAACAAGATACGATCTTCATGAAGCATCCCCACATCTTCACGATCGATACTTATAAATCAGCTTCAATTTTAAATTATCACTACAAAATAGCTTTCTTATTTCGAGTGAGGTTGAAATGCTTGCATGGGTGATTAATTTATATAGTTGAGTCATGCATAAATGATATCGACTATTGATATTCTTTATCTTCTCGTGAGTCGGAAAGTAATAATGGATCTCAATACGGTCAAATTCAAAGATTAAAAAAGCACTAGAGGATATCCCGCGCTACGAGCGGGTTGTGTCCATTAATAAAATTTCTTATATCTATATTTTTTTTCATACGGTTGTCTGAGTGAAAGTTTATAATATTTTGCTCGTTTACTAATATTTGTTTCTTATTATTTATTTTTATGTATAAATTTTGATGTTTGTGAATTATTATATTATTACAATATAAGACTTGTTATATAATATTGTGAACTAAATGAATTTATTATAATGATATGGATACATTATTTATAGTGATTATACAAGAGAGATTAGGGTATAACTATTGACACATCTGCCCTTCTCGTATCTATACTCTACACGCCCCCTCAAGATGGAGGGACTTGTGTGACTCCAATCTTGTCGTAAAGTTCAGTAAACCGTTGGCGTGAGAGAGGTTTGGTGAGAGCATCGGCCAGTTGATCTTTTGTCGACACATGTGACACTCGCAATGCACCAGATTGGATGTTATCTCGAATGAAATGATAATCCAGAGCCAAGTGTTTCATTCGAGAGTGAAAAATTGGGTTGGCACATAAGTACGTCGCTCCCACATTATCACAATAAACGACCGGTGGCAACTTAAACCTAACCCCAAGTTCAGATAGTAAAGAGCAAATCCACCTTAATTCCGATGTTGTGTTTGCCACGGCTCGATATTCTGCCTCAGTAGATGATCGTGCAACTCCTTTTTGCTTCTTAATTTGAGGACCACGCAATTGGTGTTGTGCCCAAGTAGACTATGTATCCATTTGTGGAGACGAAATCATCAACATCTCCAGCCCAATCGGCATACGAAAATGCATGTAGAGATAGAGGAGAATCAGCACGAAGATATATACCATGAGATGATGTTCCTGCGAGATATTTGAGCACTCGCTTCGTAGCTTGCCAATGTGTGTCAGTGGGTGAATGCATAAACTGAGACAAGCAATTTACCAAATACGCAATGTCTGGCCGTGTGAGGATAAATATTAGAGGCTGCCGATTACCACACAAAACTCACGTGGATCAGGCATTGGTGTTCCCATTCGTAGGGATAATTTCGGGGTCCGCGCCATTGGTGTTGAAACTGGTTTGGCATCAATCATCTTCGTCTTTGTCAACAGATCAAGGATGTATTTTCTCTGCATCAGATGAAGCCCTTTGGAAGTTCGAGTAGCCTCAATACCCAGAAAATACGATATATTCACTGGTTCTTTCAACGAGAATCGGGAAGACAGCGTAGTGATGAAATCAGTGATAAGCTCAGGACGACTCCCTGTGACAATAATATCGTCAACGTACACCAGTGTGTAGACAATATCAGCGCCAAGGATGTATATGAAAACAGAAGTGTCAGCTAAGGAATTTTGAAACCCAATACCAAGAAGATAAGTTTTCCATTCCTGGTACCAAGCTCTCGGCGCCTGTTTGAGGCCATAAAGAGCCTTCCGTAACCGGCAGACATGGTTAGGGCGATCCACGTCGAGGAAGCCCGGCGGTTGAGTGACATAAACCTCATCTGTAAGTCTTCCTTGCAAAAAAGCATTGTTGACATCGAGCTGCTTAATCCCCCAACCGTGACTTACTGCTAATTGTAGAACAAGTCGTATTGTATCCGACTTAACTACGGGGCTAAAGGTCTCCGAATAGTCAATCCCATATTGTTGATTGAAGCCGCGCGCAACCAATCTCGCCTTATACCTGTCAATAGACCCATCAGGCAAATATTTAATGGTGAAAATCCATTTAGTTGCAATAACATGTTGATTTGGTTGTGGGGGAACCAGATCAAATGTATGATTACGTGTTTGAGCATTCATCTCATCTTCCATCGCTTTTCTCCATCTCGGATCGCGTAAGGCTTGGTGAACAGTGGTGGGGATAATCGCGTTGGTGTGGGTAATGGCAGTGAGTGTGAGTTTGGTGTTTGGTTTGGTAATGTTATTTTTCCGACGAGTTTGCATTGGGTGGATATTTGCAGGTGGAGGTGGGATTGTCGCGGTGGAGGAAGAAGGGAGATTGGGATCGAGATTGGTGATGGTATTTGTAGTGGGCTGGATATTTTGTGTGAGTGAGGATGGTGTTGGATTTGGGCCAGTGACTATCTCTGTTGGGCCTGTGGAATTCTCATTGAGGCCCATATTAGAGGAAATACTTTTTCGGGTGACACTGTGATTTGAATCATTTCGCGAGTTGCATAATATATATGGAATATATTAATGGTTTGACCTGGGAAAAAAATGGAATATATTAATGAGATTTAATAGTTTTTACGTAGGTGGTTGCGTGATTGAGGTGAAGTTTGAGTACAATATTATTACTAATTTGGTAACGTGTTGTAGTTATATTTTCAAAAATTGAGAGTGTAATTTATTTGTCGAGAGGTTGTTTACGTTTTCCAATTTTCTTTCCTTTTCATTTTGGTTGTTATATTGTTTAATATGGTAATGTATTCATTTTGGGTCAGTGTAGTTTTCTTTCATTGTGTTTTTTTTTTCCCTGTAGGCTGTAAGTAATTGTAGGTTTTCTTGATACTTTACACGGTTTATGCCATTTTAACATAAATATTGGTTTGTTTTAATTTTATTGTGGTATGATTGTAGGGTGAATATGATACAATTATAGAAGACTCTGTGTTATTAAGTAATAATATTGTTTAAAAATAATTCGAACATTTGTTTAGTCTTCTGACAAAATTTGACGTGACAAAATTCCATAAAATTTCTTCGTATTGTAGCCTTGGTCTTGTTTATTTGTTGGGTAGATCCATGAACATATTTTTCGCCTTACTGAATTTTGGTATGCTGCCACCGTCGTTAACTTTTCAACCAATCGTGCAGCCCCGTTCTCTTTTATGCCACACATTGGTACATTTGTCCCAGACAAAGTGAGCTGGGAATTCAACATATGTGAACTTCCTAGGTTCTACAATACTACCAATCGAGCGACCCCATTCTCTTTTATGCCACACTTTGCTATCTTTGTCCCACACACAATGAGTCGGGAATTCGACGTATGTCAAATTCCTTACTTCTTCACAGTATGCATTCATCTTTACCCATTCTGTAAACATAGTTTAGTCAATCCCAAATCTGTAGAGGAGATGTCCAAACGAAGAAAATATGTTAGATGAAATGATAATGTCGTGGAGTCATTAATCGCGGTAAATACATGTGTTTATCTATAAAGTAAGTAAGTTAAACGAAATTGCATCGAATCTTTTTTTTTTTTTTTTGCATTTTTGTAGGTAATCACTTTTGCATTTTTATTAAGAGAAGAGGTTGCATAAATTACCTATTGAAATGTGATGGAAGTGGTTTCCTTTTTTTTTTGATCAAAGTAGTCGTTTCCGTTGCGGTGTGTATTTTTTTAGTTTGATGATTTGCTTTTTTTTTTTTTTTTTGGAAGAAGTTTATGTTCCGGTAAACTTCTGTTACGATTATTTATAGCCTCCTTATTTATGGTTTCTTTTTTTTAACTTATAATAACAACATGTGTTCAATATAAATATTATGAAATTCTTTTGAAGTGGTCATTTATGATTTCAATGTTCCCTTTAATTAGTTAATATATAAGGAATATATTAATGAGGTCAAATTTTGATTTCTTAGGTTGGTGCGTGATTGTTGTGATCTGGGCGGAGAATATTATAGAGATTTGGGGGCTGAATTATTTGTTAGCTAAAAATGAGAAGAATATTAATGTTTTTTCCTAATCGATTTGATGTGGACGTATTTATGTGAAGCAGAAAATTACTGGTTGTAGGAGATTATATGTGGGTACATATAATTAAAGTGGTTTGATAGGCGTCGGTAGTTGGATACAAACCTGTTAGACCTTTTTTCAATGTGATCTTGAAATAAACAAACATGATGGATAGTACACCATAAATAAGATGAGCTCGAAACAAACCTGTTAGACCTTTTTTCAATGTGATCTTGAAATAAACAAACATGATGGATAGTACACCATAAATAAGATGAGCTCGAAACAAAATAAACAAAAGAAACCGATATTCTTAACGGAAAGTAGCCTGAAACAGAATTATCCAAAGGACGAACATGAAAAGAAAGCAAAGTAATTTTTTGAAAAAAACACAACTTTTAGAAACACAACGCAGGTTGAAACAAAAGAAATAAAACGTAGACTCTAGTGAACGCAGGACGATATGAGAATGCTGCTAGTAGTTATCGAGACGTAGACGCTTGTCTTTTTTTTTTACCACTAAACTCTACTGTCTCGGACGGTGTGTTTGTTGTTGGGATTCCAACTGTGGGGTCACTATTCCCCTCATCGTTCTCTACATTGATGGTTTCGATCCTTGATTTGGTTTGATGGTCGATATTGTCCTCAACTATACGGGACACTGAGAAAGTTTGGCGAGAAGCGCCGAAATTGTATTTTGTGAGCTTGATCTGGAACTTGCAAGTGCGGCCGATGATACTTTTTAGACAGTCAGGCATGGCGGTGCTCATACTCTGGCTTCCGTCATTGGTGAGAACCTTCAAAGAAGGTAGAATAGGTTGGTAATTGAGTAAGTAAGAAGGCAGAAGAAACATTTAACAATCTAATCTATACCTCGTTGGGGTATTTCAAGAAATCTTTGGCGCTTCTTCCAGCGATGTTGTTGCCGTCTTGGTCAAAGAGAACAAATGTTGCAACATCATTGTTTTCATCTCGTACTGAAATTTCAAATCGGTACCTGAATATGTACAATGTTAAGATAGATTATAGAAATAGTGAGTAAATATAAATTGTATAAGTGAGAAGGTAATCCTTTTTGTATGTTATGAAGTATAGTAACGAACCTTGTTATACCAATGTTGCTGGTTTTCTTACAGTTGGTGCAGTATAATGATGTTTCAGACTTCTCCAATTTTGTTTTGCAGCGGCGGGAGATGTAGTACCATCCATGTTGTTCTAATACATCAATTACCGTAGCGAAGCAATAAAAACTGGCCACATGTTTAGTTTAATTGTTATATTAGAATAGTTTGTGAGACTGTGACAGTGAAAATGAGATTCAAAGTTTGAACATGTGTTTAGATTACATATTCAAAAATAATACTATTTTAAAGAATGGAAGAGGTTGATATATAATACGATACTTATAGTAGAAGCCAAATAAGAAAAACAACAACAATTTGTTGCCGTTTAGCTCGGAGGGAAACCGTAGTACCTGTGGGATTTCATTGTGAACGAACTGGAGGATCTCTTTAAGAGTTACTGTTTCCAATTTGGTAATAGCAGAGCTGGAGGTGGTGACAATGGGTAGGTTTTCACTGCTTTCACCTAACCTGTGTATGTATATTAGAGAATTAGATACATTAATGGGTAGATGTTGTGGGAGTTAGTGTGTAAAGTTATGTATACGTACCATGTGATGAACTCTTTAGTTTCAGCAATGTATGTGTCAAAGAACAGACGGGTAGATGTTGTTGAGCTCAAGGTTACAGCACCTCCAATTGTTTTAGGGTTGACAGTGGTGATGAGGAGGACCACTGGTTGGTTCTCGCTTTTGTTCCATTGCTCCCGAAATTTTGCAGCAATGTTGTCCCTCAGATAAATGCGAATGGTTTCACCACTGTTTGAGGGAGAAAATCAAAAGCGAAATGGTCGGTAGACATCCACATTTAATCAGAAATAAAAATTGAATTTGAGTCGAATATATGTTTTACTCTTTCATAAGCAAGTGCACAAATACTCTGTCTTTTGATCTATTGCCAATTACTTGGGGCGATGTCTCTGTTGTGGTTGGAGAACGTAGATTGTCAGCACTGATGAGGCGAAGCTGTCCAATTACATCTACAATATAGAGAATTCTAATGAACAATAATCAATAAAAGAGAGGTTTAAATCTTTGGTGAAGTAATAGTTTACCAAATAGGTTGGTTTCTATGTCAACATTTTCTGCAAAATCATTGAAAGTCTGTAGTCTGAATTTCTGGTGATCTATTTCATGGTTTTCCTCAACTACCTCGACCATTGTCGTCTGGTCGGTGAAATAGATGCTCTTTTTGTGGTCAGACACTTTGTAAAGTGGTTTGCAAGGGTTGACCAGGAACCTATTCAACTTGTAGACTGAGTTGGCCTTTAGACTGTCCTCGTGGCGGAACATCCGGTTTGCTGGAATGAAGCCTTGAACTGCGTTGGACTGTAAATATATTATTAGGTACAAGGTAGTGGTGTGAAAGTAGTTACTGAAAAGGGTGTCATTCACATACCTCTGAGTCGATGAGCAGTAGTTGAAGACCCATGAGTATGTTTCCTTTTCTGAAATTCCGGGCCTCCCAAAAGTGAACCAACCGAGCTATAATTTCATGGTTGCAGAAATCACCTTGAATCTTGTCGAGAATGTGGAAAGTCTTTGGCTGGCCAGAGAGACAGAGAGATTGGGAAGTCATGATTAGATTTTGCAGACTGTTTGCAAGGGTTTTTGTGGATGGTGAGAATTGTAGAGAGGGTGCTTTTATAAGCTTCCGAGAGAACAATAGTGGGGGTGGCCATTACAATCAGGCAATTGAAAGGATTGAGTGGATAATTAAGATGAGTAAATCGTGATGGTGGTGGTTTTTTTTTTCTAAGGGGCGTAAGTCAGATCGATTTACATACGAAATAACGGAAGGAAGAAGATGAGTCGTAATATTCTTAGATCTAAAAAAACCATTTGTGTGAGGGTTTCATTTTGTAGTTGGGTCGGTCAAAAACAGAAGTGGGTAATAGGTTTTTTTAATAGATATAGCCCAAGGATAATTGTTGTGTATATTTTTGCATATTATTTTCTCCCCCAAAACTGTAAGAATCATTCGCTTGTTTCAATTTTAAAATAGTATAAAACATGTAGCTGACGTGGCGGCTTCCCATGGCATTTTTTATTTGCTGAGGTGGATAGGCTAAGAAGCCGGCCTCAAACAATTCCTTTCATATAATATAAGATTAATATGGAATTTGGAACGTTTTGTCATGACATGAATACGCGAGCCGCGAGGAATCAATTTGGGCTTAAATTCAAATTGTGTAATGAGCTTATGGTTGAAGCCCATCATTCATGTGTACAAAACAGACAATTCAAATAGTATTTTTTAATTTAAATGGTGGTCTCGGGCGATGGTGATGTCAAGACTGGTGGCGGTTCTTAGTCTGGTGGTTTGCTTGCTGGTGTCGGCAGTTTCTCCCGGTCCGATCTGTGACGATGGTGGTCCGGTATCATCGTTTTCTCCAGAGGAGTCTGGTCAGACTGTGGTCAGACTGCGAGGCGGCGCAGTCCGTGGTGGCGTCGGTTTTCCTCTCTGATTTGCTTTCTAGGGTTTCGCTGTATCCGGTTTGTCCCGGTTTTCGTTTCGATCCAATTCGATTTCAATACCATTTTGTATTTCGGTTTAGTTTCCTAACCAGGCCCAATTCGGGTTTATGGCTGGTTTTAGTTTCATGTACCAAAAAAAAAAAACCCCAAAAAAATTATATTAATGCAAAAAAAGTTCAAAAAGCTTTGCCACAAAGCTTTTGTAGGATTTTTGTTTCTTTTGTTGATTAATAAATTTAACATTTCAAAAAAAAAAGTTGAAAAAAAAAGAAAGTATATTTTACTTCTCTAAACAACATGTAATGATGAACGTGAGACGAGTAGTCTTACTTTCCGTGTAAATGTATTTGGCCATGTTGGACCGTAGCAATACGTACAAGATGAAGAAGTTAATAAAGAGTGATCGGGAAAATTGAGGAAGAAAAGACAATTTGTCAGTGTGGAACCTTCAATCTTCCATGGCTTTAGTTAGAGGGTTCGGAAACTTTTGGTCTCTCATGACTCCAATTAAATCATGAACGATCTTGTTCTTAACGACTCTGACCATTCAAATGTTCAAAAAAAATAAAAAAAAAATCTTTACCGTTAGAGAAAAAAAAGACCATTTTCAGAATATATCAACTAACATTATATTTTAAGAGAGAAAAAATTGCAAAAAGGAGAGAATTGCTTGTATGAATTTTTCGATCGAATATATAGTTGGTGATGATGTTTAGGAACATCATCTAATCATCTTGAAGAAGAAACCAAATCATTCTTGCTGGCGATGCATGCAAAATGTTTTTTTTTTTTTTGTTTTACGATGCAAAATGTTTGAAGCATGTGTTTCACTAAAATCTGTTTTGTAGCGGATTAATCAGCCAAAATGTTTTTGTAAAGTGGTGAATGACACTATGCATGGATATGCCTCTATGCATGGATATGCCACTGTGCATGGATATTGTAAAGTGGTGAATGACGCTATACATGGATATGCATCAGATATTGGTATCGAAAAAATCTGCAATGATATTGTCTTTTGGGCTATAAAATTTTAATAGATCTGCAAACTTTTATAAATTAGTTGAAGCTTTAATACTTCAGCACACATTTTAGCAAATTTTATTCTGTTTGTGTGTATCCACCTTCTTAGTTAACGCAGTTTTTGTATTATGACTATGTAATTTCTCAAATTGTATATAAAAAAACGTTGGTGTGCCTAAAGCATAAATTACATTTGACGAAAATGATACGTTATAAAAAAAAATTATAGTGTATAGTCACCAATTCAAAACAAAAAATGGTGACTAAGTTTGATTTAAAATTTTTTAAATTCTGAGAATTAGGAGGGGAAAAAAAGTCTACAAGTTTGACTACAGAAGAAGCAGATCGAGAAAATGACCACAGAAGCTCCAAAATTGGTACTTCACCGAGCAGATCAAGAAAATGAGGATCAGGCAAAACTTTAAAAAACATGGCGACCACTTATGGTCCAGATCATGATCAGTTCAGTCCTCTTCCAAGAGGCAACTCGTCCTCCCTCTGTATAAGGTGCGTAATCACCAAACGCTGCGTAGGGGTTGCGGGCACACCCTTGACGTGCACAGAGATCTCCAGGCGCTGTGAAAACATACCTGTCCACTGATCGGGTAATTAACTTTGAATGCATCTATATATATTATATGTGCATAGTTATACGAGCGTCGTGACTCGTGGTTGGTTTGATATTTCTTTAATTCTTCGTTCCATATGCATGTATGGTGCCATATATTTATAATAGAATTATCGGATGCAAATTGATACAGGTATATGATATATCATCTGTTGAACATTTTATATCTTACCTTCGTGAGTTGGAACAATATGTACAATGTTATAACACATATCTATACCGGTTTTTTTTTGGGTTCTAATGTGAATTTTATCGATAAATAAATTGGTTACAAGAAAGTAAAGGAAGTTCCTTTTGGCGGCATCAACACACTTCAAAGCGAGACAAAAAAAAGAACAAAAATATAGCTTTGAGGGAAAACAATCCCAAAGGCCGGCCGGGGGTAATGCAGATTTAAGCTCAGAAGAATCTTAGCCATTGAATCTGCACACTTGATGGAACGAGCCAATAGAGTGTTCCGTATCACAATACTTTTACCCATATGGATCATACACGGCCAATCTCGATTGATAAACCGTTGTATATTTTCTAGTAATATTTATCTTCTTCCCATCCCAAGTAACGAGTGGTGAGTCCAGCTACATATATAGGCTAGTTCCAGTGGCGAACCAATAGGGTGTCACATGACACCTCTTAAATATTTATTTTCTTATAATTGTATGTAAAAATTGAAAGATATAGTAATATAATGGATAAATTTTGGTCATTTGACCCCAGAATATCTAGGTTTCTTTTTCAATATTAGATTTTCACACCAGTAACATAAATTTTTGGGTTCGCTACTGGCTAGTTCTTTAGATCTTGAAAACCGAATCCAAGCAAAAGATTTAAAAGTTAGAATTTTGATAACATCCAAAGAGCATTAGAAACGTAACATTTAAAGAATACAACTCAGCTGTATTTCTGTTGCAGTTGTTATTTGTTAACGTTGACCCTGAATGGTGAACAGGACAACCTTAAACCCTAGAAGTCCTTTATTAGGCTGAGTGGCTTTTGCAGTTTATGAACAAGGCGAAATATAGTCACATAAGAGAAGGAACATATCCAACATTAGCAATAACCATAACAAAGAAATTGCGACTTTTTAGCAACTGTAGCAGCGAAGAAAACACCGTGGCCTGCCCTGGGCTTGGCAATTGCAGATGAGAAAAACTCTTGGACCTCTATAACCTTTGGGGATATGAAATTATGAATATGAAGCATTCTTTTTGCCAACTCAAACCATTTTGAAACTCTCGAAAACATATATCCCCAAAACATTTGATCTCCGCTTTGATTATCTGATTGAAATTTGGTATAAATTAAGTTGTGAGTAAAATAGGTGATGAATGGTTCTTTTCATATATATGGATGTGCATGGCATGCATCGTCAATGTGTATGTGACCATCGAAGAGATGATTAACAATTACACAATGAATAATTAGGAAGCATTAAACGCTATCTTAGAACATGAAACACGAACATAAGACTATTTCACTCTCGTGGTATCTCTTCATCGATTACCCGATTATCATAAACTCTCGTTTGCAATCAAAGATAGTCGATGAGTATTAATCACAAGTCCATTTAGTTCACTAAACACATTAAACTACAATGGACAATTGTGCATGATATGTAAAGCTCACAAAAGGTTCGGTTCAAGCAATTCATCTAACTCCTCTCGGGTGTGAAATGCCTAAGTTCAAGACTCGAATGAACAAACCTAATCTAGCACTAACACCGTTTACTCGAATCTATCCCTAATGCATGAGATGAGAGCAAAAATCCTAGGGTGTAACTCTAGTTTGGTTTGTCACGCCAAACTAGAACTACCTAATCTAGGTGCAGTTCTAAACTTCGGTTTATCAAGTCAAATCTAGCATTAAGAACCAACCTAAGAACCTAAGTGAAATAATTATTCAAGATCATCCTAAATCACCATTATCTAACCATCAAGACAATTTACTAGTGATACATAAACATTCAATGCTCATTCATTCTTTGGCAAGGAACACACAAATAGCTTAACTCACTCTCGTGATGCTAAGCCTTTTATTGATAATTTGAATTAACTAATCTCTCAATTGCAACCAATTTATCAACAAACATAAAACGTAAGCCATTTTTAAGCCAACAATTCACCTTAATCACGATGGCTATCAGTTAAGAATGAAAAGCACGTTTAGAAATCTTCTAGACAATTTACCAAACCTCTCTCGAGTGTAAATCGACCATGATCTAGAAATTGAGTAGCTAATTCAACTCTAGCATTAAGATCACTTCTAAACATCTGAACAAATGATTATCTAAGCCTAAACATCAACAAGCAATCATCAAACCATCCAAATCAAGCCTAATCATGATCCAACAAAAAGCTATTCACAAGAACATGAAGAACACAGAAAAGTCAACTCACAAAAACAACACAAATCACAAAAGTAAACCATAGAAAAGAAAGAAGAAGATTCAAATAAAGATAATATGAAATAAAAGTGAAGAAATCTTCCTTTATATGGAATATATATGAAGATCCACTCAAGAACACCAAAGGGTGTTCTTGAGCTCTCCCAAAAGAGACTTTTCGTTTGTGGAAGAAGACTTATGTGTTTAGTTGGTAAAAAGTGACTTAAATACAAAAAAGCGGAATAGTGTCGGCAACGGTTTACGGTTTGATACGTCTTCACTAAATCGGCCATAAATCTTGAACCACAGCTCAGAATGACCTGAGGATCCTTTCACTAAAAGTATAGTAGCTATTGTTTTACTTGAAATTTTCTATAAAATCATCAAAAGTAGTAAAATATTATATGCATTAATATAATCAGTCTCTCAAAATTTGGTTAAAGAAATATTTCAATATGGAAAAAATCTAAGAAAAAAGATCTACACATAAAATTTAAAATTAAATTTTAAAGTGTGTTATGCGCGTATTGCAGAATAACTCATAGAAAAAGAATAAAGATGTAATGACTAACAATTCAACAATTCATTAGACTATAACATATGAATGATATATCAACAATAACTTTTCTACATGGTTTTTATTTAGATCTAAATAATGAAAGTTAAATTATACATTAATCAAATTTATTTTGTAAATTATTAAAACACAAAACAGAAAATGATAAAATATTATTAAAAAGTTAGAAATATGTCAATTTGAAAAATCAATTTCTATAACATTATTAAACCAAATTTATTTATATATTCCAGTAAATATTGTTGGTTACATGTATTTTTATCAAAAATATATCAAAAACAAATCCGCGCATAGCGCATATCCAAAACCTAGTTATATGTACGATTATACAACAGACAATTCTACCTACCTATAATGATCCATGATTGACGGTTCTATTTGCACCATACTCGTGATGTACAACCTTACTCTTAACATGCTGGACCACGACGATGGATGTATTTGCACCGCTCTGAAAATTTCCTGTAATTTTCCTCCTTTAATTTTGTATTCTCGGGAATCAAACTCCATACATATTGGTGTAGAAACATTAATGAACTCTTAGTCAACCACGGGACCGAAAAGGCTTCCACAAAAGAATATGTTGGACACACATTTTGGAAAAAGAAGTGATCATACACACATTAAAGAGTTGATTTGGTAGATCTCCTCCATGGATGAGATAGAACTCAAAGAAAATATATCACAAGGAAATAAAAAATCTATCGGATAAATTAGATATTCGTACAAATATATAACATGGTACTCAAATCATTTTTAGCTATCCGTAGACTGTCTTTAGTAGCAAAACAAAACCTTAATTTCTATGAGCCTCGGGGGATTAAATCTGGAGTCACGCTGAACTCTTATCTGAGGATTACGCAGTTACGCAGGAAGAACTCGATGATATCCCTACTCCAGATGAGAGCTCTGATTCCTGAGGATTACGATTATGTATCTGCGAAACTTCCAGTTCTGGATGAAATATAACGATATTTAGTTCTAGTTCATGCGACTTTATTTGAATGGGGATTATATTTATTTGGGGATGGGGATTATATTTCATGCGACTTTATTTGGGAATTATAAAAGTATTATATAGACGAATGGTATGCAGAAGAAGAATGGTCTGCAGAATAAACTGAAATAACTGAATTTCACAATCTTATATTTTTCATAAATATATCAAAGAGTTTAGATTAAACATAAAAAGATACCAAAGTCAAGAACTGAGTGAAAACCTTGAAAAATTTGTTATAAACGTTAAAGATTATAAATCATTTACGTCGAGGAAATATGGCAACTTCATGCGACATCCTTCCGGAAATTCAAATAATAATAGGTCGCCGATGGCATTTTCATCATAAACTAAAAGCTGCGTAAACCTTTTCTTGTGCAATAAGGCAATCGCTTCGGCATAGAAATGGTCACAGGCGAGAAGTACATGGACGGTCCGAGGCGTTCCTAGTCTGCTGCGCGTCTCACGATAGCTTGTCAAATGCGCATTCATGAGCCTGTCAGCGGCATCAGGTAGGGTCGACAGTGCTTGTGCGAAGATAACACCACACGCTGCTAGCCTTGCCATCTCAGTAGCCTTCCCTCGAAGGTTCATACCGTAAAAAGCATAGATAGGCTCTATTCCACGGTACACACACTTCTTGAGCTTCTTCCTAATCCTCTCTACCATAGGCTCCACACTAATTTCAGAAGGACAAGACATATTCTCATAGTCCCAAACAGGCCCGTCTTAATAATATTGACGACCTTAGACAAATATGAAATACTGACCTTTTAATTATATCATAAAAATATAACAAAATTTTAAACATTAATGATTATGCGTGGATCGATTCGTATACGTTTTTAGTATCATTATTCATTCATGCAAGATTTGAGCATGACGTTTTAGATATATTTTTATTTCAAGATCAATTTCAAGCATGTGATTTACATTTCTACATTTTATTACACAAGTTAGAAACTTCAAAGATCTCATAATTAATAAGTCCTTACACAAACCGAAAAATCTCAATGACATACACTTTCTCGTCATGAATATTAACTACAAGTTCAGACTACAAACAAAATATTGATACATGCTTTGGACTTTTACATTGGGCGATAGTTTTTTTTCTTTGATAGATTCATTATGGAGAAGCAACTCATGAGGCATTGGGAACCATCCGGAGAAGAACTTGTGTGTCTTTTCTTTTCTGCAAAAGTGCAATTAAAGAATCAATCAACATAATTAAACCTAGAAGAGAAATATTGATTATACGTTATTTTATTCATAGTCAATTACACATAAGATAATATTGTATTTTTCTCATAACTCATTTTTACAAAATCTCAATCTTTCTCTTAAAAAGTAAAAATCTAAAAAACTTCGAGAACATAGTATACAACAAAGCTAAAGACGAAGTGATCATTTTAAAAAAAAATTTCTTCCATAAAAACTCATACGTTTGATCAAAACCACCAACTCCATAGTGAAATTAGAGACGGATTGGATATAATTGGTTATACAAAACACTTTGCATTTGTAAAAATTTCAAATGCCCAAATTTTCCAATTTTAGAACGATCTATTTAGGATGAGAGAAAAATACTTAAGCAAAAATAAAATGAAACTACCAGATAAGAGAAGCAAAACGTAACAAAAGAGATACTAAATTGGAAGCCTCTTCAAAAGTATGTGTTATGTCTCTTTCTTAAATTTGCAAGATGAAGTTTATATAGTCAAAATCGGTAGTTGAGACTCTAGGAGGCAATATAGTTTTAGAGAAAGAAAAATGTGAAGTGCATACATTATTGGCGCTAATAGAGTGTGGAAAAAAAATTAATACGGATGAAAGACATAAAAAAAATTTGTGGACTGAGAAATATTAGTTTGTCAAAATATTGTGTGGAAAGTAATGACATGGTAAAAAATAAGTTAATGTGTATTAGTGTTTTGTTTTACTGGTTTTTCATTTAATATTTTTTATGATGTGTTATTTTTTTAAAACACAAAAATCTAAAAAAATCATAAATATGTGATATTTTAGAATGCCAAAATAAGTTTAGATTATGATCCCATTTTGTTAATCACACAGATATAGAAACGAACATTACTTATTTATCTATATAGATAATAATAGATCAAAGGCTTGCTGTAAATAAAAAAAGATAATAGATCAAAGCTTTTTTAATAAAATTTTAAAACATAAAAAAAAATATGGGCGTTGGACCTAGGACAGTCGCCCCTCTCGCCATGGGTAAGAGCCGGGACTGGTCCCAAAGAAAAGAGATACCAGCAAACCGGCTACAAGAAAAGTGGGCATTGATAGCATATTACGATAGCACGATTTCTGTAAGTTTCTCACAATTAAGTTTTTTGGTGTGCTGCTCTTCTCTTCTATGTACCTAGAGAACTACTTTGTAAAATTACAATTATGTATCTTTGATGATTTATGGAAAAACATGTTTTTAACTAATTGGTTTTGTAAATATAATTAATTGGATTTAAAAAATATATATTTTGGGAATAATATAGCAATTCATCAATTTATGATATAGCACATAAAAATTGCTATAAAACAATGTAAAATAGCGCGAAAAATGTGCTATAAGAAATAATATGATAGCATTCGATTAGCGATATTATATAATGACCTATAATATCACATCCCAAAAACGCTTATCACATCCCAAAAACGCTATCGTGTATGGGGTCGACTTATTATAGCTCTTCCAGTCATAGCGTTTATGAAAACTATCAATAAACATATTTCTTGTAGTGACCTGTCCATTAGATCAGCTTTTCTAAAATTCCTGTTTTGACCTGAGAGAGAAATAACAAACCACAATCGTAAGAAGTTGACACCAAATAAAACCCATGAAACAGCATAATAACAAAACACCCAAAATGGGTATCACAAAACACCATCTGACCCAAAATCACAGTAACCAAATACATAATCGTAAGCTGCTAAATAAAAACCATAATACATCTCAAATGCTATGGAAGTTAATAACAAAGCAAACGAACCTGGAAACACGACAGAGACAGGACAGACCCATGAAACAGCATAATCACAAAACAGCCAAAAACCCAAAATCAATAACATGATATGAAATATCATAACAGTTAAGTGTCAAAGGTCGAACCTCTATTTGATATATTAGTGACGTTATTTTTCAGTCTCTTATGCCCCTTTAGCGGTTATCTGATTTACGAATCAATAACGTCCGTCATGGAGAGATTTTTCTCCTTTAAGGAGAGAGATCATTTCCACAAATTTTCTCTTTTATGGAGAGATCACTTCCACTCGTTTCCTTCTTTATGGTTGAACAAAAAAAAAAAAAGAGTTTCTGTTACCGGAAAGAAAAACTTATAAAATTGAATCTCTTGATCAGATTTAACAGCCGTGTGTCTCAGTTCTTTATTTTCTTGTTAGTTTCGATTTTCTCCTTCTTAGGTCTAAACGTTCATGGGAGCTTTTGTGAGATTACATTGAGGTTTTCGCATAGATTTTTGGTCAAAACTTAACGAAATGTACATATATACAAGAAAACAATCCATAGCTAAGAGCTTTAAATTTTATGTGACTTTAAATTGATGACCTTTATGCGTTTTCAAAAATTCATATAAATAAAATACACTGATGAATTATTTTGTACATCCATTAAAGTGCACAACTCTCATACAACAAGCATGAAACCAAATACAAAAAAAAAAAAAATCAATATATTACCACCGACAGAAAAAAAATAATGGAATTTGAAATGAAATGGAAATTAAAGCTTGAGTTGAAATGGGTAAGAAGGCCAATCCTTGAGATCTTCTTCTTGTCTCTGAAACTTACCATCACCATCTTCAACACTCTCATCCAAATAATCACTATACTTCAACAAAAACGCCAACACAAGAACAATCCACTCTAAACAAAACATCACTACACACAATCCCCCAGCGAGTTTAAGTATCACTGCTCCATCTTCTTCAAGAACATACGATTTAAGAACCCTAAGAAAATCCCCTGTTCTCGTGAATATAAGAACAGAGACTGCGCCTTGGAATATCGCCGCGAGGACTGTGGCAACCATGTGTGCACCGTATAATCTGTCGCTCGTGGTGGAGGTGGTGGAGGAGGCGAAGACGGAGCAGCCGGAGACTGCGGTGGCGATGGTGAGTGTGTGGAGGAAGATGAGGGAGAGACCGGAGAGAGATGGGAAGAGACGGAGGGAGATTGTGAGGAAGATGCAGCTTGAAGCTGATCCTAAGAGGATGTAGTTGCAGAGAAGGAAGATGTTGTGTGTGTTTCCTTTGGATTTTGAGATTCCCATTTCTCTAGATTAAGGGTTTTACAAATTCTGAGAAAAGAAGAGAAACAGAGAAACTCTGTTCTTTAAAGGGTTTGATTTTCGTTTTGGTGTTTCTTGATTTTATTTTACTTGGTTTTAGGGTTTATATAAAAGAAGATGAGCAACAAACTGAGACGATTTGTTGGGATTAACGGTCGTATTTGCTTTTTGAAAATATGACCGTTATGGCTTAAGGAAGAAGACAGAAGATTCGATTTAGGTGTAACGCTTCAATAACTTTCGAATAAGGCAGTGAAATTACATTACATCAAAGTCTGGGTCATTTTTGAATCCACTCTTTCGTTCCTTCATATACCCCCCCACCAATAGATAGAGACAAATAGGAATAACCTTTTTTTAAGTTTTAATGTTTAAGTCTTTAAGAGCCAACGAATGTGCTTGTCCCACTACGAGGAATAAATTGTTTTATAATCTTGAGTTTTTTAAGACTTCACTAGGTAAATACCCTTGCTATACCAACCGATTTTTTTGGAATTATTTATTTTTTAATATACTAGGGGTTATTCCGCTGGTGGGGTGTGTCAAAAATAAAATTCTTATATTTGTTTTTTTTTTCATACGGTTGTTTGAGAAAAAGGTTTATAATATTCTATCCGTTTACTAATATTTGTTTTTTTTTTATTGTAAGATTTGGACGTTTGTGAAATGTTATATTATTACACCTTATCGTTTGAGATTAATATTTTATTTTCTATGATTATTTCTTAAATGGTTAATATGTTTTTTTAATTGGTATTTCTTAAATGATTATTTATATTATTACACCCTCTCGTTTGAGATTAATTGGTCAATATGTGTTACTAAAATAAAAGCGAAAATATATTTTCCATGGTAGAATTGTAGATTACATTATTTGGAATTTAATCACACAAAAACTCAATTTTTTTTGCTTAAACACAAAACCTTGAAAATGTAAAATTTCTTAATTTTCTCATTTTGCCTCTTTTGTCTATTTTTTTGTTTTCTTATAACACAATAATGACTAACATACTTATATTCTACCAATTTAACCATTCGCTCGGAAAAATATACGGGAAAAAGATAAGACCGTCCAAAACTTCTTTTTCAATTTCAAATGAGTCACATCGAATGAATATTTTCCACTAATACCTTAGGAAAAAGAATAATTTTGATTGCTTATCCATAAATTGGATTAAAAAAATTTACAAATGTTTGAAGCAAATGATACAATGATTCTTACCTTTGGCCTTGTCTCGTGAAGACCAATTATCTCTGCTAAGTATGTAATGTGACTCTCCTCTCTATAAATATCTTTGCTAAGTCTTATTTACTCTATGTAATGTGACTCTCTCTATCTTTAACAAAACAGGTCTGTCAAAACTACTCAAGAATCTAAATTTTTACTATTGTTGCTCCTTTCTCACATATCCTTTAGTTTTCTAAATTTTTACTATTGTTGCTCCTTTCTCACATATCCTTTAGTTTTGCGCAAGTGAATCTAAAAGAAATGCGACTCTTCTCTCTCTCTCTTACATAGGTTATATAGACTTTCTGTTTTTTTTTTCTTTCGGATATAGACTTTCTGTTTTATAGATTAAAAGAATATTAGTCAATTAAAGAGGAAATTGTTTATATTAATATTCTCTTTACGTTTCCTAAATCACCAAAACAAATGTATAAGGGAACCAGCACAAACACATCAACCAAGTGAGAACTAAAAAATTCTCTCGCTTGCCACAATCATGATCGCTTCCATCATTCCCATCACTACTCTGCTCTGACCTTTACCTCAGGGCTGCTGTTTTTGTCTTAATTTCTCTCGCATCATTCATGTTACTCTCCCTTGCTCACCAAACTATTTTCTCGATCAAACTCTTTTGCTCTAGTCTTTTTCCTTCTAATGCCTTGTTTTTTTTGTTGCAATGTGTTCGCTCGACAAATTGCCCTTTGATTCCCAAAATTAACCTGCATCATAAAGTGTAGAGAATAAATTCGTAGGATTCAGTAAGCTTTCCAAGTATCTAAGATGTCGAAATAGTTAACTTCTAAATATCACATATAACACTATTTTAGAACAATACCGCAAGAGAATCTTAGAAGAAATTGTTACAGGGCACTCGAAACCATTAGCCTTACGTTGATGTAAATCATTATGGTAGTGCCATTTGAAAAAAAAAAAGTAATCATAATTACTCGCAAGCTCGGCTCAGTTAACTACTTAAGCCTAAAGAGAGGAAGAAACATAGGCCCAATTACCTTGAACGTTTTTATATTCTTTTTGATACCTTGCTAGCTTTGATATTTTTGTCATCACTTCATTTCTCTTTAGCTTCATTGCGATAAGTGAACTGTCTGCGGTCTAACCCTAAGCACATAAGCTACATGTTCTACAGCAAATATCTGCTAGAACTTGCGGTCATAGTAGGAAACCTTCAAGCCAAAATAAAAACAGTTTATGGTCATAGTTAGAAGTTGTAAATGCTCTTGCGGTATAAGCCGAGAAAACAGTAGATCAAACAGAATATGCAACTTTCAAAGCTGTACCAAGCAACTTTGCAGGTAAGAAAAGAAGCTAAGCGATCAATGTAGACTAAAATTGCAATACTTAATAAGAGAACATGTGTTTTTTCAAAATTGTACCAAGGAAATCAGTGAATCACTTACACACCATCCTTGATATTACCTGAAATTTTGGGGCCGAATAAGAAAATAGAAAAGAGAAAGTCAGAGAAAGACCTGAGCAGCAACAGGGTTGATGGAGATGATCGTTTACGCCTTGTGCATCATTATCTTTTCCCCATTCTGCAACCAAAAACTCAACTTAAACATTCATCTTTGCATCAGTTCAATATGGACAGTTATACGGATCATCAACTGTAATCAAATCGCAGAAAAAGTAATATACAATATGAGACATTAGTTGCGGCTATTAGATCAAAGAGGCACCTTTGACTCCATAAGCTTCAAATTTCTGGTGTGTCACAGCCAAAGTTAAACTATTCTATACAATCATGATTATTGAATATAAGCTCTAAAAGTTAAATCACACGGATCCATGAACGAAAGCGAAATCAAGGAAAGAAGAGATCACGGAACCGGTGAGCTTCTGTCTTAGCCCACGGTGAGACGCACAACACGAGTAATACGACACACTTCCTTGGTATACGACCCAATATCGATAAGAGCTGCAATCTCCTTCAATATGGGAAAAAGGCATTCTAATGTGTGAAACGATGAGCTATAAAATCAAATTTGGAACACCAAACAACCAACCATAGGATTGTGAAATTAATCGAAACCGTAGCACAAGATTAAGATTTACGCTGAAGCGTGGAGGTCGTAGCAGAGACGGGGGATTGAGTTGGGGTCTGATTATCTTTCATCTCCACGTCTTGAGTCATCTTTTGGATGAAGAATTGGGAATCGCCTCTCACCGAAATCTCTTCAAGGTTGAGCTACATGGATTCTAAGGAGACTTATCTTCCACTGCTTCAAGTAGTCGGTAGTAGAATTTTTCCTAGTCAATTACTGTACCCTCAATTAATGTACCCTACTCGTATCATTGTAGAATTGGAGGGTCAATCCAAATGAATTTTAGTATCAAGCACCAAATGCATAAAACTAGGAAGATAAATTGGTTTTTGTGTTTAATCTAATTAGCTAATCGAATTTAAAACAACTAACAAGAACTACCAATATTAAACGAGCCTAAATGCATAGTTAAAAGGCGAACTCAACGATAAGACAATTGAAATAAGGTGATCTATGGCTAATTAATGATGTCCAATACTCAAAGAACACTAATCCCTAGGCAAAAATCCCTAACCTTAACTAATCCTCTCTCAAGGCATTAATTACTTTGCTAATTACTAATCCAAGATCAAATTCTCATTTGTGAATCCATAATTAGCAAGCATTAAGTCTAAACATTCATGATCAACCAAATAAACACTTTAGACAACTACTCTCATATGTTAGAAATGAATATTTCTTAATTAGTTCATCAAGGCATTTCATCAAACACCTAGTGGGTGTGAAATGCTCTTTGATCTAAATCCACTTTCTCAAACTAGATTTAGCATTAAGAGTACTAATCAAGAAGAGAAATCTAATAATCTAATCCTAGACATCATTAATCATCCATGGAATCACCCTAAATCTACCAAACCCTCAAATCCTAAATGACTACTCACTAATCATGGGGAATCCCACAAATCCTATGAAGAACATGTTTAATCCCATGATTAGATGATGATTTGATTAAGAAAGGAGAGATGGAAGATAGAAATCAAAGGATCCAAACTTAAATTGCATAAATCAAGAAGATGTCTCTTACAAATTACTTAGAACACACTTAAAGAGGTTTTTAGCATAAGAAAAGACATGACCCCCTAAAAATTAGGTCTAAAAACATTTATAGTGAACAGTGTGCGAACCGGGTCGACCCGGGACAAACCGGGTACCGACCCGGTTAAGTTGGGTAAAACAAGTCGAAGTGGCTGACACCGATGCCACTGCTCGGTGTTGGGCTTGGGTTTGTGGACCGATCGAGCATACCGATCGGTGGACTCGGTATCGAAGTGAAATCATCGGGTGGTGAACTAAAGTGCACCGAGCTTTACTTGGTTTTGTCTCTGTTGTCACACCGAGCTTTACTTGTGGATTGGAGCTAAGGCATTTTGTCTCTGTTGTCACACCGAGCTTTACTTGGTTTTTACCGTTTTCTAACACATGTTTTGGTGTCTCTTTTCAGTCTTTCATTGAGTTAAAGTATGTTTTTAGAGTCTTTTAGTCTTTTATCGAGTCTTTTCAGGTTTTAGAAGACTTTGGGAGAAAAATAGCCGTTTTGGGTGAAAATGAGTATATGGAGATGCATAATCATGCAGAGACGTCAGAAGTATGACATTCTTTGGAAGACTTTCCACCGATGGATTGAGCTGACATTTTGACACAAGATAGAGATGTGAATTAGCTTTCATCTGCAAGTGGTTTGAAGGAAATCCAACGGTGTGATAAAGAGTTATACCCGATTTACTAAAGACAGGTCAATCTGCCTCGCATAAGAAGTATGCGCAGAACATGGAGGGTTGCATCGACCGATGCATATCTTGCATCAGTCGATTGGGAACTATCAGGTGGGGGTTCCATCAACCAGCTCCATCAACCGATTCTTATTTGCATCGACCGATGCACTTCCCAGAAGAGAAAAAGGCAATTTCTGCAGATTCTAAACTTCCTATTTTGCCCCAGAATCATCCTAACTTAACCTAATTCGACCCAAGACATATAAATACTTATTTTTCAGCCACTTTTGAGGCTAAGCTTTATTTTTCTTAGACATCTTTCATCTCTTTCAATTGTATGCTTGGGAGAAGATCTCTGAACCACTTCTGACAAACTTGGAGAAGATTTATGAACCCTCTTATTATCTATTGAATTTCTGTATGATTTCTCTCATATCTATTTGCTTATTCTCTGCAACTATGTGTGAGTAGATTTCATAGTTAGGTTTAGGGTTTTCAAAAGGATCCATGAATCATTGAATTAAACACAAATAGGGCTTTATCTTTTGAGGTTTTCGCTTATTGTTGTGTTTATTGCTTAGGCTGAATTGATCACTTAGTCTATGAAATAGGGCTTAATCTAAGAGCGCGGAAGTGTATTAGGTTGCTAGAAAGAACATAAGCGAGCGAATTGTCCTTAGCCTGCGGAAGTTGATGTTAAGGCGATTCGTGAACATATTGAACCTGCTCGTAATACTGATCTAGAATTCTATACCAACGGAAGTTAGGATTTTAGGGTGCTAGGTTTAGTAACCATGAGCACGGAAGTGGATTAGTTAATATTTATGTTTGAGTTTGAAACTTGTGTTTAATTATTCCTTGACTAGTTGTCTGATTTGTGATCTCCGGATTCCCGAGAATAAACCCTTGACCTAACGCTTTTCCCTTATTGAATAAACATCGTTTTAATTGCTTTAGTTACTTTTCCAAAACCAACCATATTCTTGTCTTAGCTTAATTTCATCTTGTGAAAATCGTTTTTAACCTTGGTCTCTGTGGATTCGATCCTAAAGTACTGCATTGACAACCGTTATGATTGCGGTAGTGTGAGCTTTAGTATTAATTGACTAAGTGAAACCTCTTAAATCAAGCTTCCACACCGATCAGTAGACTCGGTGTAATGCCCTGAGGTTGCGGCACCGAGCAGTGGACTCGGTGTGATCCCATGTGGTTGCGACACCGAGTGGTTGCACCGAGTAGTGGACTCGGTGTGATCGTCCTCCAAGGTCCTTCAAGTCCTTAGCTTCCTTTCCTCGCTCCCGATCAGAACGGCTTTAAGTCCCAAGTCTCGAACCGCCTCCAAGGTACCTAGAATACATCCCAAAACATGCAAAGACTCTATAGGACCTAATGTACATCCTAATTCTAATAAAGACCAAAATGCTAGACAAAACTAATGATCATGCATGCAAATGACAAGAGAATGCTAACTAAAATGCATGCTAGAGCATGTAAAGTATGCAAACATCAATTCCCCCAAACTTACTTTTTTGCTTGTCCCCAAGCAAACAAGAATCGTGAAGAGGGAAAAGATTAAGAGCGGGAGCTCAAATCCAAGAGTACCATGAAAAGAATCTAAACCCAATATCCGAGTTGCGAGTTCAAAGATGCGATCAAACAAGCTTACTCAAAAGAGACTAGCCAAACCCATCCCTACACGAATCATGCTCCAATCTCAACCTACACGAACTCTCATATCCTTAAAACCCCTTAACATTCATTAAACACAATGCGTGAATCATGCTCATGCAAAATCAAATGGATTCGTTTGGCTAGGGATGAGGTTATGAGATGAAAATGATCTCATTATCATGTGCGGTTAATCAAATGCAAGGATCTCTCAAAGAAGGAGCAAACTTTAGCAAAATGCTAAAGGTAAAAGGCAACCTATGCATACAAGGGTGAATTCTCATCTACCCAAATGCCTAGAATGTTTCTACCCTTGGCTCTTCTTTAACCCATTGTGCTCCTAACCCTAAGCTACCCTTTCTTCTCAAGGCGTTTTGCCTTCATCACACACATGCACTTCTTGTTTCTCCACTTCATCTTCTCACTTGGGGAATATCTTCTTCTCCATTGCATTTCGTGGCTTGGTGTTTTTTTTTTTTTTTTTTTTTTTTTTTGCTTTGGCTCCTCTTTTTCTTCTTTCTTTGTTCTCGCCTCTCTTTGCTTCTTCGATGTTTTAGCCTTTTTGGCTTCTTTCCTTTTCTTTGGACTTTTTGAGGCATTTGAATTTCAAGAGCCATCTTTGTAAATTTGCACCAACCAAGTCGATTAACTTCATTCCCCCGTCTATTCTTTTCGTTCCACCAAATCACTCCAATCAAACCCATTCACCTAGTTTCCAATCCGTTCCCAATATCACCCAGGAGTTCCCAACCTAGCTAGCCTACTCCTAGATTAACTCCTTGATGATGGAGCTAAAACTACATGAGAATTCCTCATTGTCGCCCTAAACCTAACACTTTTTGCCAAGTTTGCTCGAAGGGGCCTCTCAATCACACACGAAAATCGTTGGCTAGAAAAGAGGGTAAGTTCAAGGTGGGGGAAACCATTCCAATAATGAGATATGGCTACTTGGATAAGCGAGAGTGATAAAAACGGGAAAGAATATCAAGTATGTATATGGTGATCCACGAATCCATCCAAAAATGCATGAACACAATAATTACAAGTAAAAATTAAGGTTATCACTTAGATGGGATTGAATTCAATTCCAAATTTGCTTCGATCAAGACAAAAACAACAAGACATGAGATCCAAGTTTTGTTCGTTCTTAATTTCAAGCACGAGATCAAAGCACCAATTAACTAGCAACAAGGGCATTGGATTAGGCTCTAAATATGGTTCTCTACAAGGAAAATTCATCATTGCTCCCATGCATATGCGATGCAACCTACTCAATATACAAATGCAAATGCAAACTAAATGGCTTCTTTTTGTGATATAATTTTTTCAAAATTTTTCAATTTTTTTGTGTTTTTCTATGCCATATATGAGATGCATGAATGCATGAGACTCAAGAAATGCAAAATTTGAAAATAAGATCTAAATAAACAATGTTAGATACGTGACACTTCCCCCAAACTTAAATCACACCATCCCGGTGTGAAATAAATTCAAGAGAAGAGTCGAAAACAAAAGACTGTACAATGCATGACTCAATGAAAGAAAAATATTTACAAGCGTTTTGGAAACATACCTAGAAACTTTGAGATGGGGATGAAGACCCCATCGAGTAACTTGGATTGCTTGAGACGGGAGACGGTGATCGCATTGCCCTCCTCTTAGCCGCTTTCTCCTCACGGGCCATGGCTTGGCTTGCCTCCGCGTGCAATACCATCTCTCCAACAACCACATCTTCGTGGCCACTAGAAGTGCCGGCTTCTCCACCTTTTCCACTTAGCTCATTTATCACTTTACCCATCGACCGCACCTTCTTCTTTAAGATCTTTATTGTTTTAATCATCTTCCTCATGTTGGTGTCTTGCCACTTGCACCAACGTTGAAGGAGCCGAGATTGGTGGTGAGCATGGCGGGTTGCAACGTTGGGCATGGCACCATCAAACGGGTCGAAATGATAACGCTCACTACCAAAGATGGGATTGAGAGATGGTTCATCGTTCGCTTCATCTTCGGAACCAAAGGACGTGTCGAGAATATCTTTCGTTGTGGTCTTGCTCTTCCTCTTGGCCGCTCTCGTGCGGAATGCATCAATCGGCGGGTCAACGGTTCGGTTGTAGAGATATTCCGTTGTGGGGTAGAATATCACGTTCCTTGGTGATATATCATGCTTTTTACCTCTTTTTGACCATGATATAAGTCCGTTTTATATAGTCTTTCTACTATTTTGTAGTGTTTTAGAGTCTTTTACAGGTTTTAGCACGTTTGGAGCATAATTGGAGATATTGGAGATTTCTGGAGCATTTTGGAGCAAAGCAGAAGATCATGTAGCTGAGAAGTCGATTTGAACCCCGAGTATCGACCGATACCACTTATGGTATCGATCGATACCGACTGCAGAGAAACACAAGTCGCGACTTTTCTGAAGTTTGAAGAATCTGCACCTTGGTCCAGAAGACTTTAATAATTACAATAAAGCCCAAAACGTGTTTTAGGATTATAATTAGGTTTTTCAGCCACTTTTGTTGGCTAACCTTTATTTTACTTTAGTTTTCTGTGAGAGAGCTTTGGAGGGAGACAAGTCTGAAACTCTGTTCGCCTGAGAGAAGATTTCGAACCCTTGTTTTACTCTCTTCTATTTATATGATTTGATGATCTATTCAATCATGTTGCTTGTTTCAATCTCCATGTCTGAGTAGATCCCTTGTTAGGTTCAAAGTTTTCATAAGGATTTTCTCTGAATGTTAGGTTAATTAGTTAATTAGGATTCACCATCTGAATTAGTTCTTCACCATAGGTTGTTCTCATAGCTAATTCTAGGTTGACGAATCTGGAACTTAGATCTTAGGATAATTGATTAGGCACGAAAGTGCGATTAATTACCTGATAGAACTTAAGGTGAGCAACATAACTATTCGCAAAGAGATTTGGTTTAGTTGTTTTGTGAACAAATCAAACTTGAACTAAAAGCTGGTTTAGACTTTAGGATTCGCAAAGAGATTTGGAATTCTAGGATTTAGACTTAGATAGTTTTCGCAACGAGAGTTAGTTAGCTATACTTTAGTGATTTGAGTTCAAGAACCGCGCTAAATCTGAATCATGTTAGTTAGTTTATCTACATTCATTGAATTCCAGAGAAATACCCTGAGCCTATCTTCTTTCCAATTGACTTACAACTTGTTTAATTTACGCACTCGCATTTAATTACATTGTTTGGTTTAGCTTAATTCGAGTCTATATAATCTATTGTGTGACTTTCTTGAGTTCTTGTGTTCGACCCCTACATATACTACAACAACTGCTTTAGTACTTATAAGGTATTAATTTGAGCATATCAAATTTGGCGCCGTTGCCGGGGACTCAATTACGCCATTAGATTTTAGCTAAGAATTTTGTCTAAATCGTAGGGTATCGATCGACACCCTAGTGGTATCGGTCGATACCCGTCGCGTTTTTCGGTTACTTACGTTCTTGACTTTCGTGTTTCAGGTGCATGCCTCTTCGTGAAACCAGAAGGAACAAGAGCACGCAGCTAGTTAATCTTTCCAACGAGGAACTAGCACTTTTGGAACGCACAAAAAGGAGAACAAAGAGGCCAGCAGAGATGAACAATCCAGTGGTTTTGATTCGTGATGAGGCTGGTACTTTCAGAGACCGAGAGGGTCATTTGTGCAATGAGAAGGGGCAACGACTTGATGGAGATGGAAACATCATTGTCCCTCCAGCTGTTGTGAATGTTGGGAATAATGTGGTTGATCGTGGTCGGACAATTGGAGAGTATAAAAGGCCTGATCAGTTCTATGCTAATCGATCAGCGATTCGTCCTCCTGCTTTTCAGAGGAATGACTTTGAGCTGAAACCTGCATACTTCACTCTTGTGGGTCAGCATCCTTTTAATGGTCTTCCTCATGAGCACCCCATGGATCATATTGAGAGGTTTGAGGACTTGGTCACTAGCATCAAGTACAATGGAGTGTCCAATGATTACCTCATCTGTAAACTTTTCTCATACTCTCTTGGTGGGGAAGCAGCTTATTGGCTTAAGCAATTGCCTCCTGGATCACTGACTACTTGGGAAGAGACTAAGAATGCCTTCCTCAATAATTTCTATGATGATGCAAGATCAGAGGAGCTTAGGAATAAGATCTCCCAATTTTCTCAAGGAGCGACTGAGGCGTTCAAGGCTGCTTGGGTGAGATTCAGATCATATCAGAGGGATTGTCCACATCACGAGTACACTAAGGTTCAGTTGCTGGGTATCTTCTTCAGAGGGATTGATTGGGGGTATCAGATGGCCTTAGATGCTGCGAGTAATGGAAATTTCAACACCAGATATCCTGACGATGCTTATGTGCTGATTGAGAACTTGGCGTCTAGCAATAGCACCAAGAATGCAGACTTTGAGCGGAAGAAACAGGCTGGGAATTTGGATGGATCGCAGATTGTTGAGGTTCAAGCTAAGATGGATTCAGTGCACAATATTTTGATGGGAAAGACAAAGAAGGCTGTTTATTTTGCTGATGAGGATGAAGTGGAAGATGTTAACTACATTGGTGGTGCTGGTTTTCAAAGTCAGAGATATCAATACCAACAAAACAACAACCGAAACTTCACCAACAATGACCAACCTATTCCTCCTAAATCTCCAGAGAACAAGGTTGAATCCATGCTTGAACAGATTCTTGAGGGACAGCAGAAGATGACAGTGGACTTCATGGGAAGATGGATGCTATGTACACAGACCTAAATGGAAAGATTGAAGCTCTTAGCATTCATCAGAAGAGGATGGAAACTCAGGTCGCTCAGACTGCAGCAGCTGTGAAGAGGCAAGAAGGTTTTCTTCCAGGGAAAACAGTGAATCCAAGGGAATACGTCAATGCAATCACCTTAAGAAGTGATGAAGAGGCCGATCCAGGAGTGAAAATTGGCCTAACTGCAAAGAATCTTGTCGATGTTGCTGAAGATGACGACGATGACGCTCTCGAAATCGCCCCAGTATCGATCGATACCACCCAACATCGGTCGATACCCGTCCAAGGATCTGCCAAAGACGTTTCGAAACAACAAGCATCGACCGACACCAACCAGTGTCGATCGACACCAGTGCAAATACTTTCACGGGACATCTCAAGCCCTCGTGTGTCGATCGATACCCACCCTGTATCGATCGACACTGACCCTACAGTCGAGAAGACACCTGATGTGATGCCAGAGAGGGTCTACAAACCTAAGGTGCCATATCCTCGACCACCTAGACATCTCATGAACCCTATTACTGCGGAGAAGTTGCTCGCTTTTGAGAAGATGGTCAGGAGGATTCCCCACACTATATCTTTTGAAGAAGCTTTTGAAAACCGTCCTTTGGAGTGTTACTTCCGAAATTGCAGAGAAACTGAGGAAGAGATCAAGGCACTCTTTATCAAAGCCAGAAGTACACCACCTCCGATGAAACAGCTGATTAAGAGGGAAGACCCAGGAATATTCTCAGTTCCATGCTCTATCTCTGGAGTTAAATTCAAAGAGTCTATCGTTGACTCGGGGGCTAGCGTCAATGTCATGTCAAGGGCAATTGCAGAGAGATTGGAAGCTGATATTCGATCTCCCAAGACATCTCTCACATTCGCGAACTGTTCCACCTCACTTCCATACGGTACAATCCCTGATTTGATGGTTGAAGTAGGAGATTGTCTGGTTCCTACTGATTTTCAGGTTGTGGAGATGAGTGCAAAATCTAGTACGCAGTTGATTCTTGGAAGACCGTTTATGGCTACGGTTGGTGCCATTATGGACACACCCAGCAAGAGAATCTCGTTCTCATACATTGACAAGGGGGTGTACTACAAAGCCATTCCTACTAGAGGAGCTACCACGCATGTCTCTTGCATCGCTGTTGTCACAGGAGAGACGTTGGTAGCTGATCCTTTGGAAGAACCTTATGACGTGCCAACTGTCATGGACATTCTAGATAGTCCTTCTGTCATCACCAAGAAAGACGTCAAAACAGCTAAGGCAAAGAAGAAGGTAAAGAGCAAAGGAGTAAAAGGTGCTCCCTCTATGACTTTAATCCCTCAGAAGTGTGATGGGGACTCGATTGAGTACAAGGTGAAGTGCAAAGGAACCTCAAAACCATTCTCCAAGGCTAGAGTCATTCTTACTCCGGAGCTGAAAGAGAAAGGAAAAGAGGTTATAGAGAGCATGTTGAGTAGAACTCTGAGTCTGCAAGTGTCTAGTTGTAGAACTTGCATGGGAGTGAGTTCTCAACCTCGCTCTGACTAATCACCTGAGCAAAGTCAAGCTCGTGACGTTAAACAAGCGCTTGGTGGGAGGCAACCCACTGGTAAGTCTGTACATACGTTTTTCTATTATTTTTGTTTTTGGTTTTGTGTCTTGTGTTTCACGTGCAGCAGATTCAGAAGAGCAGTATCGATCGACACCCACCCGGTATCGATCGACACCATCCACACGACAAAGGAGCTGGGTATTTCTTAAGGGACCGTGAGCTACAGATCGATCGATGTCAAAATTGCATCGACCAATATCCCTTGTATCGATCGATACCAGCACGGTATCGGTCGATACCCGTCACCCAGGTACGTCTCCTTCGATTTTCACCAATCCACTCAGCTCTTCTGTTTTTCTTTTACCAACTCTAGGCTAGATAACACTAGGGACAGTGTTGTTTAAGTCTGGGGGAGGTAGTTGCTGACAACGTTTTTGTTTTTCTTAGAGTCAGTCGTTTTTGTGTCAAATTTATTTTATTGAGTCAAAATTTTGTTGGAGATTATGATCTTGTTCTTGAATCTACTGCTTTGACTTTGCTTCTAAGTGACCACTGTTACAGAATCAATTACAGATCGACTAATGAAAAATCCAAAGGCTGACCAGTTAACTAGAAGACACAAATGTTTCCAGCAGAGTTCTTTTAAAGCCTGAGCCAAATTTCTGCACTTCATCGACGTGGTTAGTATTCATAGAGCTTGATTCCTCATTCATATCTGACAAAGGAACTCATATGTTTAAAAGTAATAGTATCTCTCTCCCCTTCTGTTAATTAATAAATAAGTGCATGAAAAGATGAGATGATTTTTCCCTAAGTAGAAGGTTATGAATGTTTCTAGCGATCCCATTATTCTACTTGGTGAGGAATGATCACACAAAGGTTGGAAGCGAGGCTATGATTTTCCTATGATGCCATTATTCGCCTACACCCTTTGATACATTAAGATGGCAAAACCGGGGATTCGGTGGCAAACACCATCAATACTCGCGTCTCATACCTTGATGTGTATGTGCGAATCTAAAAAAAAAAAAAAGAGAATATGATAAGAAATAAGTCTGGGGGAGAGGAAAAGTGATACAAAAAGTGTGAAATTGGGTGGTTCCTTGTCATGATATTGTATGGGAAAGAATCTAAAAGGTTCTTGGTATTAATCACAGCGATGAAACTGGCGATGATGAGTTTAATTGAATGAAGCTGCGAAATAATGTGTGTAGTCTGGGGAAGCTGCGAATGCCTAAGGAGAAGTACATGGTGGTTAGTCTTGGAACTGGTTAGGTGACATTTGGGGGCTTGGGAAAATGGTCATTGCAATGTTTCATAAACAGGTGAGTCTCCGTGTTTTCAAACCTCTTTCTCTGGTTTAGTCTTCTGTTTGCTTGAGGGCAAGCAAATGCTAAGTTTGGGGGAGTTGATATATCATGGTTTTTACCCCTTTTTGACCATGATATAAGTCCGTTTTATAGAGTCTTTATACTATTTTGTAGTGTTTTAGAGTCTTTTACAGGTTTAGCACGTTTGGAGCATAATTGGAGATATTGTAGTTTTCTGGAGCATTTTGGAGCAAAGCAGAAGATCAGTCTGGAGCATTTTTGGTTCTTGGATAATCGAAGAAATGCTCCCCCGTAAGTCCCTTCTTCCTTAAATCCGAAGATCTCACATATTTCTCGGAAGGTGACTCGATAGGTGACCTCGTTGATTTTGAATTTAATGACCCCAAATCCCGCCGTTTCCACTTTTTCATCCTCTGTGTTGTAGAATGCCGCCTTAAGAGTCGCTAGGAACATGCAAGAGAGGGCCTTGTGAGCTTCTTATTTCATTCTCATGAACTTCCCAAGTCCCATGTTCTTAAAAGCAACATCACATCCTCATAGACTCCCATCTTCTCCAATACCGCCGGGTCAACGAATTGTCCTTGTTCAAATTTCATCCCGTAGAACTTTGTGAAGAAGTCGTTATCCGTCGGCTTAATCACTTCCACTCCCTCACTAGAACTATCTTTTTCTTCACTTGTGCTTTCTTCTTCCACAACTCTCTTGCCTTTAGCCTTGGCTTTCGCTTGAGTAAGCTCTTTCTTACTAGCCTTGGAGGTCGTTGCCACGGCTTTGCCCTTGGAGTTGGAAACTTTTGCCGCGGTCTTGCTTTTGGCGGCTGAGGCTTTGGCAACGGCTTTGCCTTTAGCTTTAGCACCGGTTGTTGCTCGAGTTTTTGGAGCACCTTCTTTTGCCATTGTACCTACAAAATCACTCAAGAAAATTCATGAGCTTCTAGAGATAAGATCAAGCGATTTTGCAAGACTCAAGCAAAGGTTTTCAAGATTGAAATTCAATACAATGAACAAAACAAACCCAATGCACAATCAAATTCTCCAATTTCTCAAAAATCTCAAATTCTTTAAATTTTCTCCAAACTAGCATAAATTAGCACATGAATCACCAAGCCCAGCCATTAAAATCCTAACCCAAGGTCTATTCACAAGTGAAACACAATCTCTAGCCACTTTCAAGAAATCTCCATTAAAGCACAAGTTCAAGGTTTTTCAAAAAATGAGTGAGAAATATACCTTGGGGGTTTGGAATTAAAAGCCTAGAACGATGGTGAAGTCTAAAAGAGCAGAAGAAATGGAGAATTTAGCAATTTAAATCACGAAATTTGAGTGAGAATTGAGAAAGTGATGGAGAAAAATCGATTTTGGGGTGAGGAAAGAGGAGGCGCGATGAAAAACTGAAGAAGATGAAGGTTTTTTTTCGCGTGAGAAGGGAAGGAGAGAGAGAACTTACCTGGGCGGGTCGGGTCTTACCTGGGTCAGGAAGCGGGTTGGTATCAAAAATTTAAAAACTTTGTCAACACCGAGTGCACGGCTCGGTGCAACGGGTCGGTATTGACCAAATTTTTTTAAATTTTCTACTGCACACCGATGTCACGGATCGGAGCTAAGGATTTTTTCTTATGTTTCCACACCGATCCGTTGTACTGACTTGTGGACTCGGTATTGGGCTTCTTCTTTTCTCGGCAGGATCCACACCGATGTCACCGATCAGTGTCACAGATCGGTGTTGAGCCTCTTCTTTTCTCACCGCGTCGTACCGATCTACACCGATGTCACCGATTGGTGTCACAGATCGGTGCTAAGACATTTAGCTCTTATTTCTACACTGATCCGCTGTACCGATCTGTGGACTCGGTGTAGCTCCTGTTTCTTCACTTGGCACCGATCACACCGATCTGTGTCACAGATCGGTGTGCCCTCATCAAACTTTTTGCACCTAGAAACACTTAACAAGAGCATCAAACGAACTACAAAAGAAAGAAAAGCATAAAACGAAGAGTATATACAATAATAAGCTTGGGGTGTCTCCCAAGACCACTTGCCTCATTGGAGAAGAGTATATAAAGAGAAGGAAGAGAGAGAAAAAGAGAGAGTCAAAGTGAATTAATCACTTGCCTCAAAAATGAAAACAACAAATTACAAGAATTTTGACTAAAGACCAAAGACTAATTTTAAATTATGTTGACTCCTCTTTTAATGATGGGCGCGGAAATGCATTAGTCTTCATAGTCTCGGTTTTGAATTTCTCCCGCGGAATTCTCTCGGGATCGGACTGTTAGACGGTGTAAGCCGGTTTCCTCGTTAACCTCTATACGGAAAACCCATTGGGACAAAACCGTATACATGGAAAAGAGTACAACGCAACTTACACAACGGCCGAACCTCAAGAAGAATTCGAAGATAGTGAGGTGAGGACCGGGTGCATAAGTTGATCCTCCTTGATCCGGGTTTCGTCAAGTAAGCTCCGAACTGCTCCGGCTAGCTTTCGTGCCTTGGACCGAGTGATAGCGCCTTCCGGGATGATCAATGCCTCGTCTGGAACCTCATCCGAAGTCTTCGTGTCCGGAATCATATCATCCCCCTCCACTTGAAAAGGATTTGCCCTCAAATCGATTTCATCTGCAACATAAGGAATGATATCAGTAACGTTGAAGCTTGAGCTAACGTAATACTTACCTTGGAGATCAAGTTTGTAGGAGTTGTCGTTGATCTTTTCCAAAACAGTGAACGGCCCATCGACTCTTGGCAAGAGTTTAGATTTCCTTTCTTCCGGGAACCGTTCCTTTCGTAAATAGATCCACATAAGATCGCCGGGTTCAAAAACCTTCTTGTTTCGCCCTTTGTTGGCATGTTTGTGGTATTGCTCCGTTTTGTGTTCGATGTTTGCCTTCGCCTTTTCGTGCATCTGTTTAACCAATTCGGCCCTTTTATTTCCATCCAAACTTACATGTTCACTCAAAGGTAAAAGAGTTAAATCAAGAGGAGTAAGCGGATTAAAGCCATAAACGAGTTGAAAAGGTGAAAACATAGTAGTAGCATGTTGTGCATGATTGTAAGCAAACTCTAAATGCGGCAAACACTCTTCCCATGATCTAAGATTTTTCTTAACAACCGTTCTCAAGAGAGTGCCTAAAGTCCTATTGACTACTTCCGTTTGACCATCGGTTTGCGGGTGACAAGTCGTAGAGAAACAAAGCTTAGTTCCTAATTTCGACCAAAGAGTCTTCCAAAAATAACTAAGGAACTTAGTATCTCTATCCGAAACAATGGTCCTAAGCATTCCATGCAATCGAATAATTTCCCTAAAGAAAAAATCAGCTATGTTCGATGCATCGTCGGTTTTATGACATGGAATAAAATGTGCCATCTTAGAAAACCTATTAACCACAACAAAAATGGAATCACTACCTTTCCTAGTCTTAGGCAAACCTAAAACAAAGTCCATGGATATATCGGTCCAAGGTGCACTAGGAATGGGTAATGGAGAATACAGACCTTGGTTTTGGCGTTTGGACTTGGCGTACTTACATGTTGTCATCGGTTGCAAATGCGTTCTACGTCACGCTTCATGTGCGGCCAAAAGAAATGATCTTGCACGATGTGAAGGGTATTGGCAATGCCAAAGTGTCCCATAAGTCCACCGCCGTGTGCTTCCCTAACAAGGAGATCTCGCAAAGAAGAGTTAGGAATACAAAGACGGTTCTCGTAAAACAAGAAACCGTCGCTTTGAAAATATTTCCCAAAAGCGAATTTAGCACAAGATAGAAAAACTTCCTGGAAGTCAGAGTCGGATGCATAAGCTTCCTTGATCATTTCAAACCCAAGTACCTTGGCATCTAGAGCGGAAATCAAAGTGTACCTCCGAGACAAGGTATCGGCGACGACGTTTTCTTTACCTTGTTTATACTGAATCACGTACGGAAACGTCTCGATAAATTCCACCCAATGTGCGTGCCTTTTGTTCAACTTTTGCTGGCTCTTCAAGTGTTTGAGGGATTGATGATCGGTATGAATGATGAACTCCTTCGGCCAAAGGTAATGCTGCCATGTTTGAAGCGCTCGGACTAAGGCGTAAAGTTCCTTGTCGTAAGTTGGATAATTAAGCGTTGCTCCACCAAGTTTCTCGCTGAAGAAAGCCACAAGTTTCTTCTCTTGCATAAGCACATCACCTATACCAATACCAGAAGCGTCACATTCTATTTCAAAAGCTTTAGTCAAATCAGGTAAAACAAGAAGAGGGGCATGAGTAAGTTTATTTTTCAGAAGTTGGAAGGCGTCCTCTTGAGCTTGCTCCCAAACGAAATCCCACATCCTTCTTGATGACCACGGTTAGTGGCGCGGCAATGGTACTGAAGTCACGGAAAAATCGTCGATAAAATCTGGCTAAGCCGTGAAAGCTTCGGACCTCGCCAACGGTCTTAGGACTCGGCCAATCTCGGATGGCCTTGATCTTGTTTTCATCCACCTGTATGCCCTGAGAGCTAACAACAAAACCTAAAAAGACAACGTTATCTGAACAAAAAGAGCATTTCTTTAGATTACCGAACAAACGTTCCTTCCTAAGCACGTTTAAAACCAATCGCAAATGTTCAACATGTTCATCTAGGTTCTTGCTATAAATCAGGATATCGTCGAAGTAAACAACAACAAAGATACCTATATATGACCTAAGAACATGGTTCATCAAACGCATAAAAGTACTAGGCGCATTGGTTAGACCAAACGGCATGACAAGCCATTCATACAAGCCGTGTTTAGTTTTGAAAGCGGTTTTCCACTCATCACCCTCATTCATACGAATTTGGTGATAACCACTTTTCAAATCAATTTTAGTGAACACGCTAGACCCATAAAGCTCATCTAACATATCGTCTAACCTCGGGATTGGATGGCGATACTTTACCATAATGTTGTTTATCGCACGGCAATCGACGCACATTCGCCACGTTCCATCCTTTTTGGGTACGAGTAAAACGGGAACGGCGCATGGGCTCATACTCTCCCGTATATGAAACGACCCCATTTTTTTTTTTTTTTTTTTTAAACATCACAAGAACAAGTTCTACAGCTTACAAAAGCTAACAGTTATATAACAGCAAAAGCAACAACAATAACAACAAAAACCCCGAGTCCTAATCATCCCCTCTTCACTGCCTCGATTCCACGATCACGCCTTATCTTTACCTGCATCGATAAAAGTGATGCATCAACATTTGGCTAACCAAACGCTGAGTGAGATTGATCCTCCCAACAACAGGCTACCAACAAGCACAACAATTAGCAATTTACAATACGAAGAATTAATTAACACCAATTAAAACTTCCAGCACAAATAGCAATTCAATCCCATGAAAAACTAAACCAACGCCTAGCAATTCTACTCCAAGAAAAGCTAAACACACAGCCTGAAAAGTAAACACACAACACGCTTTCAAGGCACAACCAACGACTGGTATCGATCGATACACCCCTGGTATCGATCGATACTAAAACAACACGCGTCAACCAAAAAGGGACTGGTATCGATCGATACTGAAACAACACGACTGGTATCGATCGATACTGAAACAACACAAGCCTACCGACAAGGAACTGGTATCGATCGATACACCCATGGTATCGATCGATACTCCCCTGCGACTCACAACCTTCCCGAAATCTAAACCCAGAAATCGCCAACACAAGCCACAAAATTCATCAATCAAGCTTAACAAAGCACCACACAAGCTTAATTGCTAACCTTTGGTCACAACTCACCTTAGATAGGATGGATCGAGCTCTAGAAGACCTCCCTCTCTTCCCCCTTAGCTCACGCCAAAACCACGCTCTTCCAACCTCTTCTTCAAGCTTCTCTCCAAGCTCAAACTCTCTTGATCTCGCAAGATCCAAGCTTCACCAAGCTCTTCTTTCCCTTTCTCTCTCTCCCTCTCTCTCTCTCTCACGACCAATTCTGATTTTTCCCAAAAGAATGGTTTATCCACCGTAAGAAGAGAAGAGGAAGAAGACAATAAGGAAACCCCGACTGGTATCGACCGATACAGGCCAGTATCGATCGATACTACCCCCGACAGGTATCGATCGATACAAGGCTAGTATCGATCGATACTACCCCGGAACAAACCCGAATTAATTATTTCCCCCAATAATCAATTCTTCCGGAACGCGGGCGTTACAATTCTCCCCCACTAACATAGATTCGACCTCGAATCTTCGTTACCGTTCATCTCCCAATGAACCTTAATCGTCGCAACGATTACATAAACCTTGGCCAACCCGGCCATCTCAACACTCACACGAGGTCCAATACCAACCTCCGAGGTTTCCCACTCAGTCCCTATGCTTATGACACCGCGGCATCATATGTACTTATTGCTCAAACACAAGCCAAACCCCGTCACTCAAGACACCGCAGCATCTCCGAGTTCCGAGCATCTGCCATATCCCGTAGGATATTCACCATACCTCACAAGGTATCAACCATACCATAGCACCCAAGACACCGCAGCATCTCCGAGTTCTGGGTATCTGCCATACCATTCCACTCGGTAATATAACCTGCAAGAGTCTCGATACCCCATACCACTCAATTCTAGGTAATATATCCTACGTCTAGGATATACTCCTTACGAATCCACGGTATCACGTATCACTCTAGGCTATAAACCTTCCGAGCCTGGGTACATCGCCAATCACACTCTCAAGACACACAGTCCTGCGAACTATCGGCACCAGAGGAACTAGTCCTCTCAACGAGCAATAAGTCACACATCTATAAGCATCTCGACTGAACTACCTCCCGTGATCCGTGTAAATCCTCGCAAGGCAACACCGGCATCACCCATATTCCGTACCCGGAATATCTGCCGTGTATAACCAATAACCAGGCCATCGCACCGCCCTTGCGCACCCTCCAGTGTCGGCTCGCTTTAGAGAAACTTGTCAAGACAACTATGACTAGGCTAACTCTAACACCCAACAACTCTCTGCAGTAGGTCATCAATACAAACGTAATAAAACAAACAAGTACCATACGCCTGCAATCCGACCCACCACACAGAACCGCTAAGTGAAATAACCCGGTCCCGTCACTTGACTCATTTTGCCGAACAAGCTTAACTGAAACACGCAACTCTCACAACAGCAATAAGAACATCCATCTTATTATACATCATAATGTAACATCGTTCCACACAACGGAAATACAAAATGAAACACACAAGGCATACAGCTACAAACCAAACTGGAACCTCTCGATGGAACTCAAGCCGCAGCTTGCTTCTGGAACTACTTCCGGAACCTCGCTTCCATCCTAGCCTCTGGCTCCCAAGTTTCCTCCTGCACCCCGTCACAGTCCCACAAAACTCGCATCATCGGAATCTTCTTCCGACGAAGCTCCTTGACCCTCCGCTCGAGAACTCTCAAAGGTCTCGCCTCAACGGTCATATTGGGCTGGAGATCTGACGGAATCTCAGCCAATACCTCGTCACCCATATGCAAACACTTCTTCAGCATCGACAAATGGAAGACCTTATGAAATGCTTGCATAACCGCGGGTAACTCCAACCGATACGCTACCGGTCCAACACGCTCTACAATTCGAACGAACCCATATACCTCGGACTCAACTTAGTCGCAGTAATGGACCTGTTCGGACCTCTCAGTAAGGCCATCTTGAGATACACGCTATCTCCCGCCTCAAACATAAGCTCTTTCCGCCTCTTATCGGCATAACTCTTTTGCCGATCTTGGGCCTCTTTCATGTCTAGCTTCAAAACCCGGATCATCTCCGTGGTTTCCTGAACAAAACTTGCACCCAAAGTGCTCCTCTCCCCCACTTGTGTCCAACACAAGGGGGTACGACATGGCCTCCCATACAGAGCCTCGTATGGAGCCATCCCAATACTCGCCTGGTAGCTATTATTATACGCAAACTCTACCAAGCTCAAGTGATCCACCCAGTGACCACCCCAATCCAGCACGCACATTCTCAACAAATCCTCCAGAGTCTGGATGGTCCTCTCGGACTGCCCATCTGTCTGAGGATGATACGCCGTGCTCAAGTGCACTTTCGTGCCCATCTCCGCCTGAAACGCATTCCAGAACTCCGATGTGAACTTAGGATCCCGGTCGAGACAATGCTTACAGGTACTCCATACAGTCTCACAATTTCCTGCACGTACTTCTTAGCCAAAACCGCTGCCCCATCGGTCTTCTTAATGGCCAGAAAACGCGCACACTTGGTCAATCGGTCAATGATGACCCAAACAACATCCTTGGTCCGAGAAACTGGTAAACTCACCACGAAATCCATCGTGATCATATCCCACTTCCACTTTGGAATGGATAAACTCCGCAACAAACCACTCGGGACCTGGTGCTCCGCCTTCACTAACTGGCACACGTTGCACGCCGCAACCCAGTTAGCAACATCCTTCTTCATCCCGACCCAATGATAATAGCGCTTGAGATCGCGATACGAACATACTCGAATGAGCCTCACTCAGGATCTCTCGCCGCAAATCCTCATCCAAAGGTACGCATACCCTCCCACTAACAAGGATAGTGCCGTTCGCAGATACCTGATACTCAGAACCCTCCGCTCTCGAAGCTTTAACCAAAACCTCATCTTTTTCCTGAGCCAACCGAACTCTGCTCAAAAGATCCGCCTAGTTAGCCGCCTCTAAGCCCAAAGGTTCTTGAGATACAACACATAAGCGCAATGTGCTAATCTCGCTCACCAAAGACTCAACCTCGAGCTCCCGAGCCAAAGCCACCCGCTTCCGACTCAACGCATCAGCAACCAGATTAGCCTTACCAGGATGGTAAGCTATCTCCAGATCATAATCGGCCACTAGCTCCATCCAGCGCCTCTGCGTCAAATTCAACTCAGGCTGAGTGAAAATGTACTTCAAGCTCTTATGATCTGTGAACACCTGCACCTTTCCGCCATAAAGATAAGATCTCCAAATCTTTAAAGCGAAAACTACTGCAGCCATCTCTAGGTCATGGGTAGGGTAGTTGCCCTCATGCTTTCGCAGCTGCCGCGAAGCATAGGCAATAACCTTCCCCCGCTGCATCAACACACAGCCAAGACCCACTCCCGACGCATCGGTGTACACCATGTAAGGCTCGCCCGACTCAGGCAACGCCAATACTGGAGTACTAGTCAACATGGCCTTCAGTTCCGCGAAACTCTCCTCACACATCGAGGACCACACAAAAGGAACATCCTTTCCCGTCAGCTTCGTCATAGCCTTGGCCAGACTCGCGAAACCCTTGACGAACCGCCGATAATACCCTGCCAACCCGAGAAAACTCCGAATCTCAGTAGCATTCCTCGACCTTGGCCAAGTACTAATGGCCTGGATCTTCTCCGGATCTACCGACGCTCCCTCCGCAGAGACAATGTGACCCAGAAAACCGATCTCCCGCTGCCAGAAGCTACACTTGCTCAACTTAGCAAATAACTTCTGTTCCCGCAGCTTCGAAAGAACCACACGCAGATGCACCTCATGCTCCTCCCGGCTCCTCGAATACACCAAGATATCATCGATAAAGATGATCACGAACTCATCTAGATACTCCTGGAAAACACTGTTCATCAATCTCATAAATGCAGCCGGTGCATTTGTCAACCCAAATGGCATCACCACAAACTCGTAGTGGCCATAACGAGATATGAAAGCCGTCTTCGGATATCTACCTCATCAATGGGAATCTGATGATATCCCGACGCCAAGTCAATCTTGGAGAACCAAGTAGCCCCTCTCAACTGATCCAACAACTCATCAATCCGAGGAAGAGGATACCTGTTCTTCACTGTGACTCGGTTAAGTCCCCGATAGTCAATACACAACCGAAAACTTCCGTCCTTTTTCTTCACGAACAACACCGGTGCTCCCCACGGTGAAGAACTCGGGCGAATAAACCCCTTGCTCAACAATTCCGCCAGCTGCTTCTTCAGCTCTGCCATCTCTGCTGGAGCCATCCTATAAGGAGCCCTGGATATTGGTGCCGTCCCTGGTTCCAACTCGATCGTGAAAGGATCCGACCTAGACGGTGCCAACCCCTGCAACGACTGGAACACATCCTGGAACTCACGAACCACACGAATATCCTGAACCCTAGCCTCTCCGATGGCCTCCGGCAAGGAAATGGTAGCCAAATATGCCTCGCAACCCCTCTCGATCAGACGCTCCGCGTGCACAACCGAGTTCACGAGACTCCCGGAAGTCGGTCTCACACCCTGATACACCAACTTCCCTTTCCCTCGGTCGAGCTCGACTCGCCCTTGGTGACAGTCCAGATGCGCTCTGAACTTCCCGAGCCAATCCATGCCCAAGATGACATCGTACAGCTCCACTGAGCAGATAATCCAATCGGCATGCATGGACTCTCATGCTACCTGAACATCCACGTCTCGCACCCGACCGTGAATTCTCAGGAGTTTCCCTCCGGCAACCTCCACGAAACCGAAACTCACACCGGGCTCGCTTCGAAGATTAGCCTTCTCGACCAACTCCAGGGAAACGAAGCAATGCGATGCTCCTGTGTCAAACAGCACATGACACTCTACACCCCCAACACACAAGGTCCCTGCACATATACATGTGCCGAGAACCTTAACACTCCGACAAGCACGACACTTCCCAACACAGAATTAAACTTAGATGAGTCTAAGAAAAATACCTGTGATCGGCCTGGAACTCGGCTCTCCGGACTCGGTGATGGAGTACACTCGAGGCGCTGCTGCCACCTGCCTGACGGGCTGCACCACCGTGGTCTCACTCTGCCGTAACTAGGGACACTGAGGCCTGATGTGCCCCGCCTCTATGCAGTGATAGCACACTCGAGGATCCACTCGCACTCCGCCCTTCTGAGGACAGCTCGCCACTCGGTGATCCATGCTCCCACATCCAAAGCAACCCGGACCACCCCGACTACCTCTGGAAGCGCTCTCCCGCTTCCGCTTCTGTCCTTGCATCGGCTTACCGCCTCTGCTCGGACAGGACTGCTGCTGCACAGGTCTCGCCTGAAAACTCGGTGTAACCGCTACCACCTCGTCTTTCAGACCCTCCTCAAGCAAAGATGCAGTCTCAACCAACTCATCAACCGTGCAAAAAGCCCTCACCATGCAACGGTTCCTCAAGTCAACTCGAAGACCCAACAGAAATCTCTGCACACGGGCCGACTCACTCTCAACCGCTCGTCTAACATAAGACCCGAGCCGGTTGAACTCCACCTCATACTCGCGTACCGACCGATCCCCCTGAGTCAAACTCGCAAGCCTCGACTATAACCGGTTGAACGCCTCATGAGGGAAGTACTTGGAGTTAAGCTCCTCCACAAAATCCGCCCAAACCATCACGGCCTGAACTCTCCGTGCTGCCACACCCCTCCACCAGAGATGCGTATCACCCTCTAGATAATGGACCGCAATGTCCACTTGGTATCCCGCGGGACACCTACTCGAGAGGAAATTCCTCTCTACCCTCCTTAGCCACGCATCAGCGTCCTCAGGATTAGCACCTCTAGAGAAGAGCCCCGTGCCAATCCTCTGCATCTGCTCCATCATCCTAAGGTAGGATGGGAGCTCCTCAGCAACCGCAGCTGCCACCTGAGGCTGAGCCTCCACAACTACCGGAACCACAGGAGCCTGAGCCGGTACCCTCTCTGGTAACCGCTCCAACAACCTCGTCAAAAGATCCGCTATGCGATCATCTCGGGCCCGAGCATCACCCGCTGCTACACCCGCAGCACCCGCTGGAACACCAGCCACACTGGCGCTCACGCCAGCCCCAACGGCACTCACACCGGCCACACCCTCAGACCCAACCTGACTCGCACGCGACTCCTCGACCTGCTCCTCCGGCACACGGCCACGACCCCTACCACGGCCACGACCTCTACCACGCCCTCTAGCCATCTGCATACGTGCAGAAGCACAAGCTAAGAAAACTAAAAACAATCATCACAATAAAGATACTCACCGTGGAATCTCGCAAGGCTCGAAGAGGATGATTCTAAGACCCCCACACAACACCCAATTTATTCTAGAACCACCTAGGCTCCTAGAACCGTATGGGCTCTGATACCAAACTGAAACGACCCAATTTTTTTTTTTTTTTTTTTTAAACAACACAAGAACAAGTTCTACAGCTTACACAAGCTAACAGTTATATAACAGCAAAAGCAACAACAATAACAACAAAAACCCCGAGTCCTAATCATCCCCTCTTCACTGCCTCGATTCCACGATCACGCCTTATCTTTACCTGCATCGACAAAAGTGATGCATCAACATTTGGCTAACCAAACGCTGAGTGAGATTGATCCTCCCAACAACAGGCTACCAACAAGCACAACAATTAGCAATTTACAATACGAAGAATTAATTAACACCAATTAAAACTTCCAGCACAAATAGCAATTCAATCCCATGAAAAACTAAACCAACGCCTAGCAATTCTACTCCAAGAAAAGCTAAACACACAGCCTGAAAAGTAAACACACAACACGCTTTCAAGGCACAACCAACGACTGGTATCGATCGATACACCCCTGGTATCGATCGATACTAAAACAACACGCGTCAACCAAAAAGGGACTGATATCGATCGATACTGAAACAACACGACTGGTATCGATCGATACTGAAACAACACAAGCCTACCGACAAGGAACTGGTATCGATCGATACACCCATGGTATCAATCGATACTCCCCTGCGACTCACAACCTTCACGAAATCTAAACCCAGAAATCGGCAACACAAGCCACAAAATTCATCAATCAAGCTTAACAAAGCACTACACAAGCTTAATTGCTAACCTTTGGTCACAACTCACCTTAGATAGGATGGACCGAGCTCTAGAAGACCTCCCTCTCTTCCCCCTTAGCTCACGCCAAAACCACGCTCTTCCAACCTCTTCTTCAAGCTTCTCTCCAAGCTCAAACTCTCTTGATCTCGCAAGATCCAAGCTTAACCAAGCTCTTCTTTCCCTTTCTCTCTCTCCCTCTCTCTCTCTCTCACGACCAATTCTGATTTTTCCCAAAAGAATGGTTTATCCACCGTAAGAAGAGAAGAGGAAGAAGACAATAAGGAAACCCCGACTAGTATCGATCGATACAGGCTAGTATCGATCGATACTACCCCGGAACAAACCCGAATTAATTATTTCCCCCAATAATCAATTCTTCCGGAACGCGGGCGTTACAGTATATGTCCCTTCTCCACCAGCTCATCAACTTGGCGCTGGAGTTCCTTAGTCTCAACAGGATTCGTTCGGTAACCCGGTCGGTTTGGGAGTGTAGCGCACGAAACGAAATCAATTTGATGTTCGATACCGCGGATCGGTGGCAAACCGATCAGACCGTTTTCTGGAAAAACATCAGAATAATCCTGCAAAAGAGAAGATATACTGCTCGGGATTTCCGGCTCAGGGTTAGTTCTACTCGTAAGAGCATCCCTAAAGACTAATAAAACAAACGGTTGCCGAGAAATGAGAGCATGCTTAAGTTCACTCGGTTTAACAAGTAAAGATTCATTCACGAGTGTAATCTCACATTTCTTTGATCCATCACTCTTAATTTTAGTAGAAGAAGTGGGTGAAGGATCGCTTACATTGTTTTTGCCCTGATTTTGTTCGATCTTGAGTTGATCGAGAAATACCTCATGCGGAGATAACGGTGCTAGAGTGATTTTCCGACCCTTGTGCTCAAACGAGTGCTTGTTCGTAAAACCATCATGGACGGCTCTACGGTCGTACTGCCACGGTCTTCCAAGTAGGATATGACCAGCCTCCATAGGTAAGACATCGCACACAATTTCATCCTTGTATCGGCCTATCGTCAAAGGAACCGAAACTTGTCGGGTAACTTTGAGCTGTCTTTGATTGTTCAACCACCGAAGGTTATAAGGCCGTGGATGCTTCCTGGTCTCCATACCTAGTTTATCTACTAGAGTAGTGCTCGCAACATTAGTACAATTGCCACCATCAATGATTAGACTACATACCTTGCTTTTAACCATGCATCGGGTATGGAAGAGATTTTCGCGTTGTTCACTCTCGTTGACCGGTTCTTGGGCAAGAAGAACATGCCTAGCTACTAGTAGCTCTCCATCAACCGCATGTTCCTCATATTCGTCAAAGATTGGAGCGGTCTCGTCTTCTTTTTCGTCGTCGATCACGATATCGCCATTGGCTAAGATCATCATGGCTCGGGGATTTGGGCATTTGTTCGCATAATGTCCCTTGCCTCTGCACTTAAAACATTCAATATCACGATTACAGACATGATTAGAATCAACCTTACCTTGTAGTCGTGACCGGAAGAGCTTGGCTTGAAATCGGCCTTTGGCTTAGAATCGGTCCGGGGAGGGTAAGTCGGTTTCTCTCCTTTGGTATAGCTCGGTTTAGAGCTAGAAACATATGGTTGGCGTGTGACGCCTTTCCTTTTGAGCTGATGTTCGACTAAAATCATTTTATGCAACATCTCGTCAATGTTCGCATAGCTTTGCATCTCGAGCCGATCTTGAATATCACGATTAAGACCGGACAGAAATCTCGCCATGGTCGCATCTCCGTGCTCCTCGACGTCGGCTTTCATCATAAGCGCTTCCATTTCTTGGAAATAATCTTCCACGCTCTTACTGCCTTGGGCAAGTCGCCTCAACTTCTGATGTAGTTCGCGGTGATAGTGACTGGGAACGAACCGTCTCCTCATGATCTTAATCATCTCGTCCCATGTGGCAATAGGGCGCTCTCCATTGCGTCTCCTATTGGTCACCAACGAATCCCACCAGTTAATAGCGTAATCATAAAACTCGGTTGCGGCTAACCTTATCTTTTTGTCCTCGGTGTAGTTTTGGCAATCAAAAACTAGCTCGATCTTTTTCTCTCATTCGAGGAACGCATCGGGATCGTTCTTGCCAAAGAACGGGGGAATTTTGAGCTTAAGTCCTCCGAGATCATTTCGGACTTCCCGTCGTCGGCCTCCGTTGGCTTCCATTAGACGAGGGCTCGTTTGTAAGGTAGTAATTGTCCGCCTCGTTCGGTGCTTGTCTCGCCCGTTCCCTCCTTCGCCTTCCCGGTTCCTCGCGTTCTTCGTCGTTCATGGGATTAGCATTCGCCGGATTAACATTAGCGGCTCCCGCTACTTCGATTCGGTCTAGCCTTGCATTGAGTACTCCAAACATCCGAGTGAATTCTGCCATCATGGCTTGCACGTTTGGTTCATTTACTTCCGGGGTCAGCGAATCATCGGACATTGTTGGTACCTCGCACAAGATTTAACACACTTTTTTAGTGTATGCAAAATTTCAGAAATTCACAGAATTTGCAAACTTTCAAATTTTCAAAAACGATTTATATGATTTTTTTTTTTTTTTGAATTTAAATATTACGAGAATTTAGATTAAACTACATGTATAATTTATATATTTTTTTTTTGATTATGGTTTTAATTAAAACAGAAAAATAAGAAATATAGATAAAATAAAGAAGATGAAGAGATATGATTGATTTCACCGATTTTCTTTTTGAGCAAGTGTCTCTATTACCACTTGATACGAATCGACTAAGGACCGGCTTGCTCGTAGTATGGTGAAAGGAGGATAGATCCTTGACTTCAAAGAATCCACGTCGAAAGATGTTAAGGCACGAGTGACCCTCGAGATTCCTTAAGCCCAATCGCCGATGAACGATTTGAAACGAGGTGGTGGCTTCGTTGAAAAGGAGAAACCGAGGAAGAGGATGATAAGGCGTGGGGATTAACCCGAAGATCCTTATGCCCCAATTCACAAGAAGATCGCTCACAAACAACGGATCGATGGCTGCGTCAAAGAGTTGCGGAAAAAAACTTTGATAAACCAAAATATTTCTAAGAATAACCTTCAAAGAAATAGAGAGAAAGAGTTGAAAAACTCAGAAAATATATTGATAAAAGATGAAGTTGTTTTCGACAATGAGAGGAGAAGAGTATATAAAGAGAAGGAAGAGAGAGAAAATGAGAGAGTCAAAGTGAATTAATCACTTGCCTCGAAAATGAAAACAACAAATTACAAGAATTTTGACTAAAGACCAAAGACTAATTTTAAATTATGTTGACTCCTCTTTTAATGCTGGGCGCGGAAATGCATTAGTCTTCATAGTCTCAGTTTTGAATTTCTCCCGCGGAATTCTCTCGGGATCGGACCGTTAAAACCTCTATACGGAAAACCCATTGGGACAAAACCGTATACATGGAAAAGAGTACAACGCAACTTACACAATGGCCGAACCTCAATAAGAATTCAAAGATAGTGAGGTGAGGACCGGGTGCATAAGTTGATCCTCCTTGATCCGGGTTTCGTCGAGTAAGCTCCGAACTGCTCCGGCTAGCTTTCGTGCCTTGGACCGAGTGATAGCGCCTTCCGGGATGATCAATGCCTCGTCTGGAACCTCATCCAAAGTCTTCGTGTCCGAAACCATCTCACATCATCACCTCCACCTTAGCCTTGTCAACTTCGATGCCCCTCTCGGAAATCTTGTGGCCTAGCACGATGCCTTCCCGCACCATAAAGTGGCATTTCTCCCAATTTAGCACCAAGTTTGTCTCCTCGCACCTTTTTAGCACCATACAAAGATTGGACAAACAAGAAGAGAACGAGGAGCCATAGACCAAGAAGTCGTCCATGAAGACCTCAACCATCTCCTCAATTAGATCCGAGAAGATCGACATCATGCACCTTTGAAATGTGGCGGGTGCGTTACATAGTCCAAACGACATCCTTCGATAAGCAAATGTGCCATAAGGACATGTAAATGTCGTCTTCTCTTGGTCATTCAGATGAATGGGAATTTGAAAGAATCCCGAATACCCATCCAAAAAGCAATCGAAGGGGAGGTTTGCTAATCGTTCCAACATTTGGTCACTAAACGGTAAAGGAAAGTGATATTTTCTAGATGCGGAGTTCAATTTCCTATAGTCTATGCACATCCTATGACCCGTTATCGTTCTAGTTGGAATTGATTCGTTCTTCTCATTTTTAACCACGGTTATCCCACCCTTTTTGGGAACCACGTGCACCGGGAAACCCATGTGCTATCCGAGATCGGATATATGATTCCCGCGTCTAGAAGTTTGAGGATCTCCTTTTTAACAACCTCTTTCAAATTCGGGTTTAACCGTCTTTGATGTTCTATGGAGGTCCTCGTTTCATCCTCTAGATGTATGCGGTGAGTGCAAAGTGTAGGAGATTTGCCTTTGATATCATCGAGTGAATATCCAATGGCTCTCCTAAACTTACGCAACTCATGCAATAGAGCAGATAACTCATCACCACTAAGACTATCATTCACAATGACCGGATAGGACTCATTAGGACCTAAGAAAGCGTACCTTAGTCCCGTAGGAAGCAGTTTGAGGTCCACCTTAGGCGCCTTGAGCTCGCTCCAATCATCCGCGCTAGACTTACCATTGCTAGCTCCTTCCACGTCCATCTTTTGCTCCACTTCCAAAGCAAAGCTCTCTTGTACGAAACCCATTGTAGAACCGTCTTCACACTTCATCCCTTGAAGATCCAAGTCAATGAACGAAACTTCCTTAATCATTGGCTTGTGTGAGTCCAAAATCAACTTGTAGCCTTCACTTGCCTCACTCAAATACCCATGTTCACTGTGATCCTTAGTTAAAGCAATTTGCAAACCATCCTCAAGATTCAACTCTTCAAGGAGTTCATCCGCCAATTCATTCATGATCTCGATGTAGAAGTATTGACCGTCTATAGTGGGCTTCTTCATGACATCATTGATGTTGAATTCAAGCACCTCATCTTTACCCAAATGCAAGTCAATCTTGCCCTTCCTCACATCGATGATTGCTCCCGCGGTTGCCAAGAAGGGTCTCCCAAAGATCAAATGGTCTTTCAGTTCTTCGTCCATTTCCAAGACAACAAAATCCGTTCGGACAATGAAATCTCCAACCACGATTGGTAAATCCTCATGTAACCCAATAGGTATTCTCACACTTATATCCGCAAGGACCAAGGAGATCCTACAAGCTTTGTACTTCGTGAATCCCAATCTCTTAATAACGGAAAACGGAATTAAGCTCACACTATCCCCTAGATCACAAAGGCAATTGTTGAACGCAAGAGGTCCCAATGCACATGGAAGAGTGAAACTACCCGGATCTCCTAGCTTCTTGGATACCACATTCTTTTGGATGATGGCACTACATTCATGAGTTAGTACCACCATTGACTCCATTTCCTTGGCTCTTTCCTTCACGGCATCCTTGAGGAATTTGGCATATTGAGGCACAAGCAAGAATGCATCCACTAAAGGCATGATAAGCTCAACCTTCGCCATTTGTCTATCAAACACCGCCTTGTATTTTTCCAACAATTGTTTCTTCAAACGTCCGGGAAACAACCTTGGTCTTGATCTCTTCAACCCGTGTACTCTTGTCTTTGCCTTCCAAAACAGTGTCTTCAACTACCACTTCGTCTTGAGTCTCAAGTTCCACCCCCCACTTTGGTTCTTAATGTCCTCGTTGAGATTAGAAGGGGGTTCTCTAGTGGGTAGGACCGTGCCACTTCATAGTGCGATGGTGTTCACATACTCCTTGGGGTTGGTCTCGGGCTTTCCCGGTAGTTGACCTTGTGACCGTGAGGAAGAAGCGGCTCCTTTGCCTTCAAGTTGCTTAACCTTGTAGCTCAATGTCTCAAGCTTGGAGTTAAGATCGTTGTAAGAACAATCTACCCTTGTGTTGATCTCCGCTTGTCCCTTGAAGAGTTGTTGAAACATGGTGTTCAAGTCAAGCTCTTGCGGTTTAGACGTAGTTGCTTGACCTTGGGGGACAAAGCCTTGTTGAAAACCGGGTGGAGCAATGAAAGGTGCTTTGGCTTGAAACCCGCCTTGGTTCCCTTGAAAAGTATTATTGGGAACATAGCCTTGGTTGTTTGAAGCTTGACCTTGTTGTTGGGAAGTGAAGTTCCTTTGTTGACCACCTTGGTTGCCTTGGTGTTGTTGAGGATACACTTGATCTTGTGGATTCTCCACATTTGGGTTCCGGGACGAGAAGTTAAGGTGGTTTCGGTAGTTGTTGTTGAATCCACCCCGTTGGTAGCCTTGGTTACCCACATAATTTATCTCCTCTTGTGTGCTCAAGTCCACAACTTCATCTTGATAACCTTGGTTGGCCTCATAGTCCCCAACAAAATGAACTTGCTTTTGAGAAGAGCTTAGAAGCTTGTTTATCTTGTCGTTGAGGCTCTTTATTTCCTTGGTCCTCTTTTGCTCTTCTAAATCACTAGTCATTCGGGTTGCTCTATCGTAATCATCTCCATAAGTCCCGTCGCTTTGAGCTAGATTCTCAACTAGTTCTATGGCTTCATCAACATCTTTGGCCAAGAAGTTCCCATTGGAGGCCGTGTCTAGAAGTGTCCTTATCTTGGGTAATGCACCACGGTAGAGGGTGCTTAGGAGAGATGCATTTGAGAAACCGTGATGAGGGCATTGAGAAGTGTAGCTTTGAAACCTTTCCCATGCTTTGTTGAAGGACTCGTTTGATCGTTGGGTGAAGCTAGAGATTTTGTTTCTTAACTTAGCAAGGAAAGCGCGCTTGCAATCATCCCAAGACGTGATGGAGCCTTAAGGTAGATTCTTCTCCCATTGATGTGCCTTATCTCCTAGGGAGAATGGGAAGAGTCTTAGCTTGAAAACGTCTTCCGAGACACCGTTCATCTTGGTTAACCCGCATATCCTATCGAATTGATCAATATGATCCAACGGGTCCTCCATAGATAGGCCGTGGAATTTGTTGCCTTGAACCATATTGATCAACCCCGCCTTCACTTCGAAGTTATTGTTCTCCCTAGAGGGGCTTGGATCCCTTGACGGTTTTGATGAGCGTTGGCGGCATCACCCGCGCCAACCACGTTTTGAGCCCTTGGGGGATGGTTAGGGGCTCTCACTTGCCGGGCGGGTGGTGGTGGGACGTGGGGAGCTTGTCCACCATGGGCGTGGTGGTTTCCATTACCACCATTGCCTTGTTGATTAGCAAATTGCCCGTTGTTGTTACCAACCGACACTTCTTCAAAGTTTTCCATTCCCAAACGCTCTTGATGTGCAAGTCGTTCGTGTTCTCTCCTTGCTCTTGCTAGTTCTCTCTCCAAAGATCGAATGTCGTCCACTCTATCAATCAAATTCGTTGGACCCCGACTTCGTAAGTTCATACACCTATAGAGAAAGATAGGAAACAAGGTAAAGTAGAAAGAAAGCTTAATCTCAAGAAGATCTAAAATCCTAATGTTGAAAGCCAAACCCAATCGGCAACGGCGCCAAATTGATAGTAGGATTTTTCCTAGTCAATTACTCAACCCTACTCGTATCACTGTAGAATTTGAGGGTCAATCCAAATGGGTTTTAGTATCTCAAGCACCAAGAATGCATATAACTACTTAATTCAAGCAAGACAAATTGGTTTTTGTGTTTAATCTAATTAGCTAATCGAATTTAAAACAAGTAACAAGAACTAGCAATATTAAATGAGGCTAAATGCAAAGTTAAAAGGCGAACTCAAGGATAAGGCAATTGAAATAAGGTGATCAATGGCTAATTAATGATGTTCAATACTCAAAGAAGACTAATCCTTAGGCAAAGATCCCTAACCTTAACTAATCCTCTCTCAAGACATTAATTACTTTGCTAATTACTAATCCAATATCAAATTCTCATTTGTGAATCCATAATTTGCAAGCATTAAGTCTAAACATTCATGATCAACCAAATAAACACTCTAGAACTACTCTCATAGGCTAGAAATGAATATCTCTTAATTAGTTCATCAAGGCATTTCATCAAACACTTTGTGGGTGTGAAATGCCCTTTGATCTATATCCACTTTCTCAAGCTAGATTTAGCATTAAGAGTATTAATCAAGAAGGGAAATCTAATAATCTAATCCTAGACATCATTAATCATCCATGGAATCACCCTAAATCTACCAAACCCTCAAATCCTAAATGACTACTCACTAATCATGGGGAATCCCACAAATCTTATGAAGAACATGTTTAATCCCATGATTAGATGATGATTTGATTAAGAAAGGAGAAAGGAGAGATGGAAGATAGAAATCAAATGATCCAAATTTAAATTGCATAAATCAAGAAGATGTCTCTTACAAATTACTTAGAACACACTTAGAGAAGTTTTTAGTATAAGAAAAGACATGACCCCCTAAAAATTAGGTCTAAAAACATTTATAGTGAACAGTGTGCGAACCGGGTCAACCCGGGACAAACCGGATACCGACCCGGTTAAGTTGGGTAAAACAGGTCGAAGTGGCTGACACCGATGCCACTGCTCGGTGTAGAGGATCGGTGTTGGGCATGGGTTTGTGCACCGATCGAGCATACCGATCAGTGGACTCACTATCGAAGTGAAATCGTCGGGTGGTGAACTGAAGTGCACCGATGCCACGGATCGGTGTTGTGGATCGGAGCTAAGGCATTTTGTCTATGTTGTCACACCGAGCTTCCACACCGATCAGTAGACTCGGTGTAATGCCCTGAGGCTGCGGCACCGATCGGTTGCACCGAGCAGTGGACTCGGTGTGATCCTATGTGGTTGCGACGCCGAGTGGTTGCACCGAGCAGTGGACTCGGTGTGATCATCGTCCAAGGTCTTTCAAGTCCTTAGCTTCCTTTCCTCGCTCCCGATCAGAACGGCTTTAAGTCCCAAGTCTCGAACCGCCTCCAAGGTACCTATAATACATCCCAAAACATGCAAAGACTCTATAGGACCTAATGCACATCCTAATTCTAATAAAGATCAAAATGCTAGATAAAACTAATGATCATGCATGCAAATGACAAGAGAATGCTAACTAAAATGCATGCTAGAGCATGTAAATTATGCAAACTATCATACCCCTCCATCAAGCTCTATTGTCTCTGACTAAATGAATAAATCGCACAAACGCGAAGTGAATATTCTCTCAATAAATATGTGGAAGGATTTTGAAAAATTTAGTAGAAGAAAGTGAACCGATACATGTTGCTGTCGTACAAATACGGAGAGTCTACAATTGAAGAAAAGGGCGGTTTGCCCACGATGGGGAAGACGAAAGGCTCAAAGAGGATATGACGTCATCGACCCAACATGTGTGAGTTTTAATTTGATTTGGGGAAAACAAAACCTCAAGTGGTATCGTTTTGAATTGTTTGTAGTGCTGACGTGGCACGATTTCAAGGTGATTTTGTCTTGCTGTTGTGAAATTTACGACTTCCATTTCGAGATGTTTGTATTCTTGAATTTTATGTGATGACGTGGCATCCTCTCTTGAATTTTGAAAAAGCTGAGGTGGATAGCCTAATGAGTTTCAAATATGTGCTTTCATATAGTACTAGGTAGGCAGAATGCTCTATCCATAAATCTTAATTATGCCATTCCAAGTATTATGGATGCTGAATCGAAACGTGTTTATTGATCTCAATTCGATATGATTAAAACAGATTTTCAAAAACGTAAAACAAAACTTTATGTTATAAACCGAAGAGAATGATAACAACCACTTGAGACATACATCATCAAAATTAAGCGAACCCAAAAAAGTAAACATCATCCAAAATTAAACACCCAAAATGCAATACTAAATAAGTGTATGAAACTCACAAACCAACTGAACTAAGACAAACACGAGTTATTCGTCTCCACATAATCGTTCTTCGTCTTCTTCTTTATTTTTGGTTTTTCTGCTTTATCGTCTTTTCCTTATTCTTCTTCATCGTCTTCCACCTTTATCTCTCATCGCCCTCATTCTCTATGTATTTTCTTACTTCTTATTCTTCCGGTTTTTCTTTGTCTCTTCTTCATCCTCATCGTCTTCGACTTCTACTTCTTCTTCCTCTTATACATCTTTCGATTTTCTTTCATATTCTTCTAAATAAGTGTATGAAACCCACAAACCAACTGAACTAAGACAAACACGAGTTCTTCGTCTTTTTTTTTTTTTTCTCTTCTTTATCTTTTAGTTTTTTTCTTTATCGTCTTTTCCTTATTCTTCTTCATCGTCTTCCACCTTTATCTTTCCTTCTTCTCTCACGTCTTCGTTCTCTCTTACTTCATATTTTTCTAGTTTTTCTTCATCTTTTTTCTCATTTTCGCATTCTTTTATTTTGCCTTATTCCTCCTCTTCTCCAAATTCTTCATCTTCTCCTCCTTTAAGGTCTTCATCCATCTTTTTCTCTTTCCAATCTTTCCCTCTTCCACTTCATCTTCTATCTTATGGGTTTTTTCTCCTTCTGCTCTGACTTCTTATTCCTCTTCTTCTGATGTGTCTTCTTTTTCTTCCTCTTCTTTATCTTTTGTTTTTTTTTTCTTCCTCGTATTTTCCTATTTATTTTTCGTCTTCTTTGACTTCTTCTTCATCATCTGTGTATTCTCTCAGTCCTTCTTCTTCTTCTTTTTTTCGGGTTTTAAAAGCCTTATTCATCCTCTGCTTCTTACTTCTCCTTCGTCATCTTTGTCTTATCCAAACTATTCTTCCTCGTTTTTTCTTCGTCTCTTTCTCATCTTCACCTTCTTCTACTTCGTCTTCTTCATCTTCATCTTCAAGTTAAAAAAAATTCGTTGTGGTTTAGCTCTGATTTTGTTTTGGTTTGAATCTGGTTTAGCTCCCTCTTATTCACCTTTCAGATTTTCTTCTTCTTCATCATTTTCTTCCTCTTCTTCATCGTCTTCGACTTCTACTTCTTCTTCCTCTTCTGATTTGTCTTCTTCCTTGTCCTCTTTCGCTTTGTCAATTCTTCTTCCTATTCTTTATATTTCAGTTTTTTCTTCTTCGTATTTTCCTTATTCTTTTTTATCGTCTTCGATTTCTCCTTCCCCGACTTTTTCTTATTTGTGTTCTTCTTCCTTGTCCCATTGCAATGCATTTGTCTTCCTTTTCTTTGTAATTTCCTTCTTCCTCTTTTCCATCGAATTCGTTTTTCTCTTCTTCCTCTTATTCATCTTTCAGATTTTTTTCTTCGTCGTCTTTTCCTTCTTCTTCTTCATCGTCTTCGACTTCTACTTCTTCTTCTTTGACTGATTCTTCCTCTTATATATCTTTCGATCTTCTTATTCCTCATTCTTTTATTCATCATCGTCTTCGTCTCCTCCGGCTTTTTTATTTTGATTTTTCTTCGTCTTTTTCTTCCCTCTCATTCTTCATCGTCTTCGTCTTCAGAATTCTTATTATTCCTGTTCTTATTTCTCTCGTCTTTACCAAGCTAAAAGGCAAGCAAAGAAAATTGTCACATATTTTTTTTGTTGCTTTATATGGTGTTTGTTTGCTATCAATATTAATGTTCGTATTCTGGAGGTTTTCTTTAGATTTGAATTGTTTTGGGTTTCAAAATTGTCATCGTGGTTCCGGATTCCGATCACGACCCTATTCTCCTTCTTTCTTATCTTGAATTTTTGCAGTTTGAGTTTGTCGTAGGTAATTTGACCATCTCTAACACCTATAATGCATCAGAGTTTTTGTTCAACCCACACTGTTTTGTAGTCGAGAAATTTAGTACATCGTAAGTGTTACTATTGCCCTTTGCCTTCTTAGATATTTATTTTGATATGAATGGCTATTTTGATTCTATGAATGGATGTTTTTTAATCTAATGATTGACTATTGTATCGGTACCAATATGCTTAATTTTGTATAGTTTGTACTTTTTATTGATCTTCTTATAGCTACTTAATACTTATTCAAATTCAAATGCAATGCTCTCCTTAATTTCAAGTACTCTCCTTCTTCTTCCTCATCGTTTCCGACTTCTACTTCTTCTTCCTCTTATACATCTTTCGATTTTCTTATTCCTCATCTTTTTTTTTCATCTTCATCATAGTCTTCGACTTCTACTTCTTGTTCCTCTTTTGTTGTGTCTTCATCTTCTTTTCTTCTTCTTTATCTTTTAGTTTTCTTCTTCTTCGGATTTTTCTTCTTCTTTTCCATCGTCTTCTTCCTCATCACCTCCGTCTTCTTCATTTTCTCCGACTTCCTATTCTTCTGGTTTTTCTTCGTCTTTTTCCTCATCTTCACATTCTTTACCTTTTTTATTCCTCCTCTTCTCCAAATTCTTCATCTTATCCTCCTTTAAGGGCTTCATCCAACTTTTTATCTTCCCTATCTTTCCCTTCTATTTCGTCCTCTATCTTATGGTTTTTTCTCCTTCTTCTCCGACTTCTTATTCCTCTTCTTCCAATTATTCTTCCTTTCTTCAATTCTTCATCATATTTTAAACATCTTCGTCTTATCCGTCATCTTATTCATCTCCTGGTTTTTATTGTCCCTTTCTTAGTCTTTTAATTCCTCGTATTTTTTAGTTCTTCTTCATCGTCTTCGTCTTTATCGTTTTCATCTTCTCGGACTTCTTATTCATCTGATTTTTCTTCGTCTCTTTCATCATCTTCACCTTTTTCTAATTTATCTTCTTCATCTTCTGGTTTTCTTTTTTTTTTATTCGTTTTTTCTTCCACGTATTTTACTTCTTCCACTTCGTCTACTGTGTACTTCGATTGATTATTTTTTCTTCTCCAAATTCGTAATTTCATTCTTCTTTTTCCATCGTCTTCATCTTATCAGACTATTTTTATTTTCATCGTTTTCTTCATTGACTTAGTCTTTTTCTTCTCTCTCTTCTTTATCTTTTAGTTTTTCATATTCTTTGTCTTTTCCTTCTTATCCTCCATCGTTTTCAACTCCTACTTCTTCTTGTTTATTGTCTTCGTCTTCTTTGACTTGTCAATTTTGTTCTCGTTTAGTTTTCTTCGTTTTCTTCGTTTGATTCTTTTTGTTTTATTCTTCTGATTTTTCTTCTGCATCATCTTCTTTGTTTTCTTCTATCGTCTTTGTATTCTCCAGCTTCTTATTCTCCACATCTTCTACTTTTTCTGTGTGTTCTTCCTTTTCCTTTTTTTGTCTTTCGGTTTTTCTTCTTCCTCGTAGTTTTCTTCTTTTATTTATTTTTTGGAAGTTTGAAAGTTGTCGGACGTATATTTTCACTTTTTAATGGGCTTGACTATCTTTACACAAACTATTAGTTTCAAAGAATCTTGCAAAGTAGAAGCACATAGATAACGTGGACACATATTACCCGACCGTTTTAACTTGAACCCTCCTCTTGAAACGAAAGGGAAATATAGTTTGAAAGCTGAAACATAGTCACAATGTCTTATTGAAACACAATACACAATCATTTTAGGATACAAATTTCTTCATAACAACTGTTTGTAGCAAGTATAGGCCACAATCGTAGAAGCAGCAACACAGACAACAGCAAGAGCGGCATATATATGTATCTTATCGCTCTCAGCTCTCTAACCATGTTGGATTCTGCAAACCTTAAGTGTCACTATTTATTCTAAAGAAAGACTTTTTCCGTAATTTATCTTCCCGATGTAAGCTTTATAATGTTGTTCTCACTTTCAAGTTGATTATATTCTGAAGTCTCTAAAGATAATATCTAATTAAATTGTGAGTTAATTGGAACCGACACCACAAGATTGTCACTTGACTTCTTCTCAAAGATTCTATATGGTTTTTCTTCTCCAAATTCATCATCCTCTTGCCCTTCTTATTCTTCAACATCTTCGTCTTGTCCTAATTTTTCTTATTATGATTATTATTTTTCTTTTCTTCGGTCTTCATCGACTTCATCCTCCTCTTCTCCCTCTTATTCAACTTTCGGATTTTCTTCTTCCTCATCCATTCCTTCTTCTTTTTCACCGTCTCCGGCTTCTTCTTCTTCTCCCTTCTTTTTCCTCTTATTTGTCTTTCGATTTTCTTATTCCTCATCCTTTCTTTCCTCCTCTTCATCGTCTTCGAATTCTATTTCTTATTCCTATTCTGCTTTGTTCTACTCTTCTTCCTATTCTTTATCTTTCGTATTTTCCTTATTCTTTTTTTGGTTTTTATTCGTCTTCTTCTTCATTTTCCCATTTTAACGCATTTGTCTTCTTTTTCCTCCCCCAAATTCTTCATCTTCTTCTCCTTCTTATCCTTCAACGTCTTTGTATTGTCGCATAAAAACCTGCAATGAACATCCCTGCAACGGGATAAAAAATTCATATACAAGTAACCGATAGAACAAATACTTCAAAAAAAAAAGAAACATAAGCGTCGTCCCGGAGCTCCACATCTTTGGGTGGTCTTTTTTTTTTTTTGGATTACCAGGAGGTTCTGGGCCGAAGCCCATAATCCCCCAGACCCGAAACCACAATATGTAATATTAGTCCTGTCCCAAGCGTCACTCGATCCTGTGATCTCTAAGCTTTGCCTAATGTACTTTTTCAGTCGAGTTAATGAAACTTGGTCTTCTTCTTATTTTTCTTCATCCAGTTTTATTTTTCCTTGTCTTCTCCCTCCACTTTGTGTTCTATCCAGTTTTCTTCTACTTATCCTTCTCCTTCTTCTACTTCAACGTCTTCGTTTAACCCTTCTCCTTATTATTCTTCTGGTTTTTATTTTCTTTGTATTCGTCATCTCCTCATCTNTTAGTGTTTTTGTCTTCGTCTTTAGTACCGAACCTCCATATCGGTTTCTCCTCTAACTAGTCATAGATCCGTACTGCACAGATTAGGCCTGAGAAAACATCCATAACTTTCATATCACAACTCCGAATAACAATCCGCTTTCGACGTTGGAGAGATTAGAGAGTCAAGGAAGTACTCACGAAGTTTCAGATGGTTTGGATCTGTTTTGACCGTTCGTTCCTCCTTTCTACCGAAACGGGTCTGATCTGTCTTCCCTTTGCTTTCGGGTGGCTGCGATGGCTTCTCCTTTGAGGTGGTTCGACAGTGGTTTCTCAGAGGTGATTTCAACAGGGCTTCTCCGCAAGAACATTCTGCCTCCTCTTTGCCATGAGCTCTCTCTATTTATAGAGGTAAAGGATTCTAGGGTTAGGGTTTTCTATTAGCTTAATGGGCTTTCGGGTTGGGATTTTAGACTACAACAACAATTAGGCCCACATTCTGAGATAACCGAAATTAAAACAGACCTGTTTTTGATACCCGGAATAGGGATATTACAACTCTCCCCCACTTAAACATAATTCGTCTTCGAATTCATGGGACTACTTCTCCCCTACTTGGTTTCCAACCAAACCTCGTAACATCCCGACCAAACCTCGGAGTGTCCTTCTCTTAGGGGTTGCCTGCAAGGTTGTTGCTTCTCATTTATAACTAGGGTGGGTGGGTGGTGCTTTAATTCCAGCGTCCGTTTCGCGGAAAGGGTTTATCTCTGCCGTCGATTTTTTTTTCCAGCTTAGGGTAGAGCGAAACGCCATCTCTTTCATTGAGTATGGTTAAAGCCGATGCATATCCGTCTGAACACATGGGACGTCTAGTGTCGTAGTTGCTAACTTTCTAAAGCTTACACAGAACACTCATCCTTCGAGCAATTCTAATCATGATGGGAATCCTCCGCTTCCAAATGGATTTTCCCCAATGGATCTTCCGGTGTTGTGCCGTTGGGGTGATGACTGTCATGTAAACAAACACACATAGCTTACCTTACACCATGCTAAAGATAGATGATAGCCATGACCTTTATGACTTCATGAGACCTATGGGTTATGACCCACCATGCTTATGCTGTGCTCACTCTGATTACCCAGTTGATATCTGTTTCAAGGTTTTCCAACCTATCAAGACGTCGTTGTGTTTTCCTAACACTTCTATGGGGTCCCGTTCCAATTGGGATTCACGTTTCCATCCGTTTTCCCCGAAGTTACTTCCTAACGCGCCCTTGAAGTCCTTGCACCAGAGATAGCTCCAAATGTGAACAACTCCTCCTTACATTTCTTGGTGAATTCCTTTTCACCGTCCTTAGTGAATTCCATAACACATGGCCTGATTAGTAATTCCCGAGCACTTGATAAGGACTCTTCTGTCTACACCCTTCTGTTCAACGGATGACCATTATCCGAGGCTTGTTCCAAAGCCACATTGAACTATATGGGTTATCCTGTCCATTTCTGCTACTTCGTTCTTTCTTACTCAGTCCGCGTTGTAATTACCCAAGTTGCATCCTTACCGCCATTCCTTTTGGGCTGACCAGTAGCATTTTCCATTGTCACCATATCCCTTTTCCATTCGGGTAATGGTACTTGTCACCATATCCCTTTCCATTCGGGTAATGGTAACTTGATGTAGTCCACTAGGAACTATGAACTTCGCTTTCACCATCCGCACGCCTTACTCTTCTTATGATATCTTTTATGTCAGATAATCATCATCCAAACCCGCACACGCTCCTTGAAGAAGTATATGTGTGGTGTCCTCCCACAATAGTTCCGGTCACTTACTTTAGGGTGCTTCCCATACGTGTAGACAAACGTGACTGGCGTACTTGCACACTCGGTTGTGAGTAGGAACGTTCCATTGTTCGCTACGTGATATCCAATCACTTTATTGTCCAATGCACTCCTTTAGTATTACGCTTTTGTTTTGCCCAACGTGGATCCTCCATTGCAATCACACTTGGTCCAAGGCTTCCAAACCTTGCAAACCACGAAGCTCCTTGCAGCTGGTCCAACCGCTTGGCGATCCAAAATAACGGCGCTTATCCTCGATGGTTACCTTATACTCTCTTTGGCGACATCCGCACACACAATAGCAAGTGAGTCAGTCCGGTCCCGTAAAGACTGATCTCCCTGCAAGATAAAACAAATAACAACTGGAGGCTCATCTAGGTGGTGGTTTTATAACATTTTGAAAATTCCCCGTTTTGAAAAACTTTGAAATCCGAATGACCCAAACCCACTAACTTAGAATCTTCTTTCCTTTTCTAACGGCACCCGTTTAAGGAATGCGACCACTCCCAACCTACTGGAGTGACCAATCCATTCTCTGATACCACTTGTAACATCCCGACTCAACATGCCATGAAGGGACTAGGCGAATCGGCAATGCCACCCTCGACCCCTGCCTCTTTATCCCCGTAAAGACAATGTGTCGGCTAACAACAACTCATTAAACAATAACCCTTTTCTGAATAATATTCTTCATTAAATCCCAAATCAACGTCTTACAAAATCCAACTTAAATCATAAATAAACTGAAGCAAATAACTAGCAATTGTCTTTAAATCCAAAATAGCGGAAAACCAAATAAAACCAAAAGGAAACTCCCAAGTCCCCAAAACAGCGCATCACACTGGAATCACTCATCCAGTTCCTCGAACTCAACACCATCATCATAATAATCATCATCACCTACAAGAAGAGAGAGGGGTGAGTAATTAGGATTACTCAGCGAGAACTAAACCTAGAACTCATCCCCACACCCACTCATATTCAACCAGTACATCAAGAATAAGCATAAACAAATAATCATACATCATGCTCTAGAAGCACCCACACAACTACCAAACATGGGATAATCTCAATTCAAGTCAACTCGGGCATTAGCCCACAGGGACGTGAGTACACAAGACTCTAGTCATGAAGGACAACCAGGGCTCGCTTAACCCCCCACAGCGTTGGGCTGACATCCATGTTCACTCCATCCCCATCACAACAGACAGATCCCAGACATAAGCTACACCTAATCAGAATCCCATCAAACAAATAGGTCTCGGTGTTAAGGTTACACCCACCTCTCCCAACAAATGAATTCCTGAGGCATCCAGGCATACACCACACCAGTTCCCGCACACAATTCGTACCACATGGTTCCCATCCACCCGTGACGAATACCTACAGTGCTTTCACACCATCTAGCTACTTACAACCAATAATCACACAACAGGTTCATCAATCAGCATGCTGGTTCTTCCTCTAATGAATTCCTAATCCATATTCGTTATAAAATGTAGATCAAACAAAACTTACATGTACTTTGTAGCACGCAGCATACCTGAGTATACTTAGACTCAATACACCCGAAGAAGACAAGAGAACATATATAGAGAGAAGCCTAGATCTAATCCTCACCTTAGCCACTGAATTGACAACACGATTACATATTCTCTTGAGGCTCAAATCAGTTATCCTTCACCCGAGAGCTAGCTCCATGTGTCCTTATGATCTCTGCAAAGTTTCAGGTCGATCCAGATTGATTTGCCTATCCAAATAACTCAACTCGTTAGACTGATATAACATGTGCGCTGCGCATAACAGTTTCGGTAAACCTAACATAACTTCCAAACCACAAGGTAGAACAATTTCACATAGATTTAGATCTAAGGGTAATAAACATCCTTACCAAATATCAGCTTGATCGGATCAGTACCGAACCTCCAGATCGGTTTCTCCTCTAACTGGTCACAGATCTGTACTACACATATCAGGCATGGGAAAACATCCATAACTTTCATATAACAACTCCGAATAACAATCCGCTTTCGACGTTAGATAGATTAGAGATTCAAGGAAGTACTCACGAAGTTTCAGATCGTTTAGATCTGGTTTGACCATTCGTTCCTCCTTTCTACCGAAACGGATCTGATCTGTCTTCCCTTTGCTTTCGGGTGGATGCTATGGCTTCTCCTTCGAGGTGGTTCGACGGTGGTTTCTCAGAGGTGATTTCAACAGGGCTTCGCCGCAAGAACACTCTGCCTCTTCTTTGCCATGAGCTCTCTCTATTTATAGAGGTGAAGGATTATAAGGTTAGAGTTTTCTATTAGTTTAATGGGCTTTCAGGTTGGGCTTTTAGACTACAACAACAATTAGGCCCACATTCTGAGATAATCGAAATTAAAACAAACCGGTTTTTGATACCCGGGATAGGGATGTTACAATTGCCATATTCGTATTTGAATAAATGATCAATTCTTTAATTATTTGCTTGGTATGATTTTTTTGTCTCTCTGATATGTGGATACAGGTTGCTATAACATATGAAGATGGCGTCCAGTGGAGGCTAAAGGTATTGGCAGGAAGACACATATATCAAACTGATTTGGGATATCTGTTCACTGTTGGTGCTCTTCCCAGCAACAAACTGGATTTCTCTGTTGTTTTGGAAGACATGAGGGAAATCCAAACTTCTTTTGAATTGTTTTTAAAATGTCTTTACTGTTTCCTTTTGTTCAAATGTTATGATGATTTAGAATTCTCTTTATTTTCAGAAATGACGCCGACTTGAAAAGGTCCAAACACAGCCAAATAATAAACTAATCAAAAACCAATAAGCAATAACTGATGCGAAGGGAACAAAAAAAAAACGTATAAACAAACAAACCCGGTTCAGCATCTAGAACATAACCACCAACGAACATAATCATAGAACAGAAGTGCAACAAACGAACACAACTACAAAACCAAGCACAAATTCAAAAGCGTAAACCCAAAACTCTACCTTTCGGCATCTTGGCAATATAACCCAAACAAGCAACACCTACACAACCAAAAAAAAAACTACAAACACGATAAGATTCAAAAATACGAAATAAAGAATAGTGTAGCACATCTATATCATAAAACCAAGTATTTTTAAAATAGTCGACTATGTGGCGAAGAGGATCAACGAAGAGCACAAACCATACAGAATTTTACAGAACAGTATCAACACAAAAGCCAATCATTAGAGAAAAAAAATGACAAAACAAAAAAAACAATAGTATAACAGATCAAAACTATAAAAAACGAAAACCATAGAAGCTCGCAACGCATACCTCGACAGAGCCGTAAGGATGCACAGGACGTTCAAATTTTGTCCAGAGTTAGAGCAACCTACACGATAAAAATTTCAAACCAGTCAATACCTCAGCGGTTCAGCGATTAGAAAGAACCGACGAATCTATAACCCACGGTAAGAAGCAAACCACAAAAACATATAAAAGACAAAAAATCATAAGAGAAACACTAACAACATAAACAAAGCAATATCGTGATGCCCTAATCGTAAGTGAACAAAGATATATTTATAATGAATAAACAAAGATAGGGTTTCCGTGAATTTTTGTTTTTTTCACACAAAACCCTAGATCAACAAAAACGGCGGACGGCCCGTAATTATATCTGATAAATCTAATGCCAATTAACGAAGGCCATCAAAAACTTTTAAAAATGCAAACCTATATATGATTTGAAGCCCACTATTACGAAACACCACAAATTAAAAGCACAAAAATCGATAATCGGTACGGCAAATTATGAATTCTAAACAAAACATAATTTAAACCGATATAAAGGGTACTAACCGAGTTTTACGGTTTAGGGTGAATGAGAGAGTTTCATTCCAAAAATTTACTTTGCTTTTACTATATATGAGTAGGGGATTTTCCGCGCTACGCGCAGTTTGTAGCTTGGTTATATATTTTTTTCTTCTATTTTTGACATAAAGAAAATGGTGAATTTCATAATTAAGGTAAAGCTTTAAATATTGATTTTTAATGTATATTTATTCAATATTATCTATGTAAATTAATATGATTTTATAAAAAGAAAGACGCCGCTATGTGTTTGATGAATATACATAAAAAATACATAGTGGATTTAAAGAGTATAAGTTGTTTGAATTTTTGAGAACCATTGTAGAGATGAAAATATAAATTAAAATTTTCATATACTTTTTTGTTTGTTTGTAGTAGATGTATTTTTTTATATCATAAAACAATATTGAACCCAATAAATTAGGAGGATTTGCATTTATAATAATGATTTTTAGTAGTTTTGTAATCTTAACATAGGCTTTTTACATATCTTAAATTTATTAGAAGAATTTAGCTTACAATTTCAATGTTCCAATAATTTTTTAATACATATTCACATGTTACTACACAATTGTTCACTACTCGTAAAATCATTCATTATTTATATAATCACACATTCGTATGAAAACTCACATCTTTTTTTTTTTTTTTTTTTCTCATATTCTCTTATACGACATAAGACATGGATCTTTTCTCACTTAACACCTTCGAGCTTTGGCCAAATAATCAAATTTCTCTCCATGTTCTTTATTCACTTTTGGTCCATTTTTCATCATACCCACAACTACTTTAATTACAATCTACCCGTGTGCCAACCACTGAGACGACCTCAAACTTTGTCCTCTCGTTGATTTCACTTTTATGGCTCTAAATGTAGTTTGTTCTTACGTTAATACGATCGTTGGTATAGTAATCTTTCACAACACCTTATCTTCTTCGTTGTCTTTTAACTTCCTTAATCTTTGGTAGCTTGTCATCCTTCGCATTGTGGACAAAATTTATGTACACAGTCATGTTGCTAAGATGTTCACCTTTTTCCCGTAAGGCTAGATCTTGTTCCCCCAAAGCTTTAAAAAACATTCAAGGTAATACAAATAGTAGAGAAAAGAAGGCATTATAGTTCTAACCACTTTCACGGGTACCAAACAAAATTGTTAATAGAAAGACACAAATCCTAATTATTTTTAAGATCAGTCAACAGCCCACAATCAAAATGTCAGATTTTTTATTTGGACAAAGAACTATTTAAACTAACTCTAATCACTCTAGTAGAAGGAACCATCTCATCGAGTCACATATTGTAGAAACTGAAGAACGATCTCTAGACAAATAAAGTTTAAGACATGACCAGGGTGTCAAATATTATCCATAGCTTACCTCATCCGAGTTGTTATACATATTGACATAGTGGAGAAGAAAACAGCTAAATGAAATATTTACACAGTAGATTCAGAAATACTTTCCGTTCCACCTTCCTGCCAACACTTTGGAGCCATAGCCTCTTTTTATTCCTCCTGATTTTCACGTGTTTAAAACATTAAATTTCTCTTAAATCCGTTACAGTTTGAGATTTTCAATGAAAGCCATGAATTCATGTGAGGAAAAAAAAGAGGACAAACATATTTACACATGAAGGCAAGTTGAAACCAACAAATAAGACAACAACAAGTCATCCAATAAAAAAAAACGAATATATAGGCAATGAGCTAAACAAACTCAAACTTACAACGAAAAACGATGAACCTATAATGATTTGATTGATGGAGGATTGGAATTTTCCATAATCAAGTGATGAAGTTTCAAAGTACAAACTTGCATAGAACATTGAGTCTAACTTCGATAACATGATTCTAAGGACAGTTAATGGAACACTATAGAAGATAAGAAACAAAGAAACAATGCAAGAGTAGCGAAATTAGGTTGGTAATAAGGAGCATGAAGACAATGACTAAAAAGACAATGATCCGAGTCTTTTATTTAAAGAAAGAGAAAAGAGGTAATGAACCTTGTCTAAAATCGCCGTGGGGGAGTAGTAGCCACGTCTTTTACAACTTCTCACATCTGTAAAATAACAAATATTCATCTGTAAAAATGTCAATATCTACTGAGCTACATATCTTCATACTATAAATCTGTATTGAGTTTAAAGAGAGGCCATAGAGCATAGCGGGTTGGTAACATATGACATAATACTTGTGTTCTTTAAAGCTATATCTCATTAGCATCAAATTTCTTTATTTTAAGACTTCTACTACTCCACTAAGTTAAAGTTATAGGTGTCCCACCATTACTTTAATTTTTGTTTCCCACAACCGCCTGAATGAGAGATAAGAAAATAGAGCGTGGAAGCTTTAAAATAGAAGTTCACATATTTTTCTAACTATATACGTTTTAAGCAAAAAATAATTACAATCAAACTCTTTGTGTTAAAAAAACAATGTTTCAATCATAGACACTTGCGAAACATAAACCCTAGTTGAAGAAGATACCACTACGACTAATAAAGTCTCAAATACAAAGAATGTAAGTTTAGTCAGAACATTGAAGGAGTGCAATCAGTACCACTAACATGTGCGCGATGACATGGCTTTCTATGACGTGATTCTCAAAATTGGGGGGTAAGCTGGTTCGTTCGCCATATAGATTTTTGAAGTTGTTCATCATCTTTTCGTTGAGTTTACTTATTTTTGATTTCCCTATTGAGAGCCAAATATATATCAGAATTCTTGAAAACGGATCGGAGAAGAAGGTTAGATTGAAAACTGGAAACGAATCGTGATACATAACCTTTCATATCAGCGGCGGAGCGAAGGGCCATCGTATTTCAATCCAGTATGAGACTTTAAGAAAAGGAAGAGGAAGAAAGAGTAATTGGTCTTTTGATGGAGGCATTGTGACCTAATTTAAAGCATCAGTTCACATACAATGTTTGTCCAGGATGATCGATCGCCGGCCTTTACAAAGAGTAGTCGGGGAAGAGGGATCGATCTCGTAGCGAGAGAAGAGATGAGATTCTGATTGGCTGATTCTTTTATAGGGTTTTATTTTTTAATTTGTTAATTTTCCCTTCTAACTTACGATTGATAGATGCCACGTGGCATCTTTTTAGAACAATTTTTTTGTCTAACGTGTCTAGGAACCTCAAATAGGTCATTTCATTTAGTATAGATAGATAGATTTTTTAATATGATAAAAGAAGATGTTAAGCGAAGAAAATAGTGAGAACACCAAAATTCGATGAAGACACAAAAAATGGAGATTAGATTGAAGAAACAAAACAATAAAGAAGACGAAGATCTTGTTATCTATTTATCTATTATTAAACTAAAATAAAGGGAATATGATAAAAAAAAAATTGGGTTTATAATATTGTGATGAGCCCATATATGTGTATAAAATAAAAGGATCCGGCTTTCATGTTCTCTTAATCTTTTCACTTTCTTTTCTAGGTTTGCATCCGTTTCCCAAGCCTCCAAACCACTCACCATGTGTTACCATCATGGTATGATGCGGATATTGATTCATAGCATTTTTTATCATCATCAAAGAGTCTCATGGCATAACAACTTTCTTTGAAAGTTTTTGTTTTTTTTTAATTATTAGGAGGTTATGGGCCAAGGCCCGTACATCCCCCTCGACCCGAGACCAGAGCATTTGATATGGTCCCGTCCAAGCGTCACTCGATCCTGTGACCTCTAGGCTTTGCCCTTGTTACTTTTTTAGTTGAGCTAACGACACTTGGTTTTCTTTGAAAGTCTTATGTGTAATGCCTCCAACGGTTTGAATTTCTTCATAGCTCATACAATTTTTTGTGATTTATCATCATTCATAGATAATATAACTCACATGCTGATGAATGAATGTTACATGTCCTGCTGGTGCTCTTTCCTCTCTGTTTTGTTGACCATTTTCTTGTTTTTTTTACTCCATACAAAAACTGTTGAAAACTCACAATATGCCAGGCTACTTGCATGCAAAAAAACCGGCCAACTTTCATTTTTGTACAACCATCAGGTTGAACCTATGAATAAGATAATTAAAAGATTCATCACTTGCAACAATATACATATATTAAATTTGTATGAAGAAATTGAGCAACATACCTTTAAATTTATATTGAATTTGAGTAGGGGAGCAACAATAGAATTTGAGTGATCCGAGTAAAAGAGAAACAATTAAGTAGGTATTTATATTTGTTTTGTTTTATATATATTTGATATCACTTATATATGTAAATTCGGTACCCCAATTTGGATCTCTGAACCGTTCTAGGTACTTAGGCTATTGACAAAAAAAAAAAAATTATNTTGAGTGAATTAGGTAATCTGTTATGATTTGTTTTTAAAATTCTATGAAATCTCACCTAAAACCATGAGATTTGGATTTTTATATTTTTAATTAAGAAACTCCACCAAAACATTTTCAAATCACTAAAAGTCTCATAAAATTCATCCTTAAAATATTTCCAATAACAGTGGATTTGAAGGTTCATTTACAAATCACTAGTTCAATAACATGAGATTTTAAAAGATTTTTTAAAATTCATGTTTGAATAACATATGATTTGTGATTTTAATACAAATCAGTCTAAATACTATATTGAATATTTTAGGTGAATATTGTCTCTTTGTTTTTGGTAGATACATTTTAAATATATGAATACTTTAAATTTAGACTTTATTCTTTGTTTGTTTTGATTAGTTTAAATTAAATTATAGTGTTTTTTTGGGAGTCTAATAAATAATTTAATATTTAATAACTCATGCAAACAAATAACGAATATAATTTAAAGTAAACATTACACTTAACAGTTTTATCAATTTATATTCACTAGGAGAGAAATAGCGTGTGAAACATGGTCGTGGTCATCGAAAGAAACATAGATCTGTGAAGCTTGCCGATTTTGTTACCACTTTGCTCAATGAATCGCTTCTTGTATCTACACCTTATCCCCTGGATAATTACATATCGAGTTCTCGATTTTCTGAAAATTATCAAGCTTATATCATGGCTATGACTGCAGCCACCGAAACTTATAACTACGAAGAGGCCATTCTTGATGAAAATTGGTGTTTTGATGTTAATGATGAAATTGTCTCTTGTCCCGCTTGAAGATAGCAGTACTTGGAATGTTGAAGATTTGCCTCCTGGCAAGACCGCTCTTGGCTTTAAATGGGATTTCAGATTAAGTTAAAATTTGTGGGTTTATTGGAACGTTACAAGGCACGCTTGGTTGTTCTCGGAAATAATCAAACCAAGGGAGTTAATTATGGCAAAACATTTGCACCGGTGTCCAAGATGCTAATTGTTCGTGCTTTTCTTCAACAAGTCGTGTCTCTTGATTGGGAAATGCATCAAATGGATGTTCATAATGCATTTTTACACGAAGATTTTGATGAAGATGTATATATGCCATTCCCTCCTGGTTTTCGAATGAATGACAAAACAAAGGTTTGTTGATTACGCATATCTTTGTATGGATTAAATCAAGCTCTTCGATGTTGGTATGCGAATTGCTTGCATCAACTTTGAAAGATTATGGGGTTGAGCAGAATGTGTCTGATTACTCACTATTTATGTTTGAGAAGGATCCCATCAGAATTCATGTTCTCGTATATGTAGATGATTTGATCACCACTGGTAGCTCTGTGTCTGTGATCAATGAGTTTAAGCACTAGTTCATGTTTTCACATGAAGACTTTGGTGTCCTGAGATATTTTTTGGGTATCGAAGTAGCTCGAAGTCTAAGTGGAATGTATTTGTGTCAGCGCAAATATGCACTCGATATCATCACCAAAACTGGCCTACTTGGAGTTAAACATGTTTCACATCCTTTTGAACAAAATCCTAAGCTAGCTTTGGCCAAATGAGAAGATCTTTGGATCCAACTTGTGATAGACGGCTTGTTAGACGACTATTTATCTTCGTACAACTGTTCTTGAACTCTCCTATGCTATCCATATTCTCTCTCAATTTATGACTAATCTGAAATCTGAGCATTGGGAGGCGGCACTTCGAGTTGTTCGCTATATTAAACAAAGTCAATGTCAAGGTATTCTTCTTAATTCCAATACGAAGATTTTTCTCTCGGCTTGGTGTGATTCCGATTGGGAATCGTGTCCTATTACTCGTTGGTCATTAACTGGTTGGTTTATTCAACTTGGGGATTATCCTTTGTCATGGAAGACGCGAAAGCATGATGTCGTCTCTAGCTCCTCAGCTGGAGCCGGGTATCGAGCGATGGCGGATACGGTAAGTGAGCTTCTTTGGCTTCAAGAGTTACTTCCCATTCTTGGTATTCCGTGTGACTATCCTATACCACTTCATTCGGATAGTCTCTCGGCTATTAATCTTGCGGATAATCCTGTTTATCACGCTCGAACGAATCATGTGGGCTTGGACTGTCATTTCATACGTGATGAGATCATTCGTGGAACCATTACAACTAAACATGTCTCGACAAAGACTCAACTAGATGATATTTTAACGAAAGCTTTGGGTCGTAATGAGTTTGAAGAATTTCTTCTCAAGTTGGGTGTTTGTAACCTCCACATTCCACCTTCATGAGGGGGGTATTGGGCCTTTCTCATATATGTAATTACGTTGAACATAACACCTTAGCTTAAATTGTGATTTGTGTATATAAGGCATTGCCTCATTATCTTCATCAATAAGAAACCTCTTTACAACTTTTAAAGGTCTCTTGACATTTTTTATGAGGTGTCACCTCCTCCTCAAAGCACAAAAATGTTGAATTGTCACCATATGAATATGTGATAACACTCGTTTATACACCTTTTTAGGCATCATTTTAAGATATTTTGCAGGTGTTTTAACGTGGTTTCTAATGGTGTTCAAGTGATTTCAATGTTTTGGAATTTCAAAAGTCTTTTCAGGTAATTTGGGCAAAAGAAGCAAAAATTGGAGCAAAAGTCCCGTTTTTGGACAGATTCAAACACTCATGCCATCTACTATGTGTCTCGTCTTTGGAGATTCATCTCAAAAGAAGACCGAAGGAGTCCTCTACGACCTTCAGATTCTCATTGGAAACAAGATTGTTCCAACAGATTTTTATGTTCTCGAGATGAATGAAGACAAGGATATACCGCTGATTTTTGTCATCCGTTTCTAGCTACAGTTGGTCCCATCATTGACCACGTCAACCGTATGGCCGTCTTCATAAACGTGAACCGAAAGAAGTTCTATCCAACTATTTATAATGTTGTCTCAATCCAAAGGAATGTTTCCAAGGTGAAACGTTCGATTTTACCAAAGGAAAAAGAGAAGACGAAGTGCATGAACGACCCAATAACGACCAAGACTCCAAGGGTTAAGCATCCACGTCCTCCAAGACCATTCTCAAAGGTCAAAAATTTCATTCCTCCCGATCTAAGCGATGCTAGCGAGGAAAGAATCAAAGAAATGGTCAAAGCGACAAAACAAGTTCTTCGGAATGCGAAAGTTCTTACGAACAAAGATGGAGATAAGCTGTTGATACAAGGAATATGTGATACACACTCAAAGAACGAGGAGGTTTCAGGAACAACCGTCCCCGAAACATCTTTTTCTCTCGCCTAATCCGACCTCAAAGTCGAGCTAACGACTTTAACCAAAAGCGCTTGATGGGAGGCAAACCATTTGGAACATGTTTTTAATTTTGTTTTCTTTCTTTTTCTATGAATGTTTTGCTTTTCTAAGTTTCAGGCTTTCATAAAAATCAAAAATACAAAAAAGAAAAACCCAAAAAAACCAAAAACAAATGAAGCAACGGTCGAAGGACTTGGCCAAGGGCAAAGCTACAGACCCACGTCCAAGTGCCTTATGGTCGGGAGAGATTTCTCAACCTCATGGTCGAACGGGCTCTCACCATGACCCCGATCCTCCTGATCAAGGCCAAACTCAATTTGGCCAAGAGAGATTTCTCGACCCCAAGGTCGAACTGCCTCCTACCGTGAGCAAAAGAGCAGACCCATGGCCAGACTGCATCTCACGGTGACCCCGACGCCTCAGACCATGGCCGAACACCTCCTCGACCAAAACTCAACCGTTCGATCTCGACCAAAATTTCCCAAGGTTTGGTACGTTTTCTCGAACCGTTAGTGAAAGACTAACCGGATTTCGTTTTTCGTGACCCTCACGCAAGGTAAGTTCTTTTTTCAAAATTTTTGAAAATAAAAACTCTCTTTTTGGGCATAAAACAACTTTTCAAGTCAAAAAAGGATTTTTAAGATCAAAACTCATTTTTTTTTCTCTCCTAAAGTTTTAAGGATTTTTGGGCAAGATAACCTTTTTAAAAAATTCGAGTTTTTAACGATTCTTCGGTCCATTAATTATCTACTCATCTCATCCTCCACTCAAGGTATATTCTTAAATCCCTAATTTTCAAGAGAGCTCAAATTTGGGGGTTTCTCTTGTTTGACTAGATCAAGGTCTAGAATGGTTAGGGATTGATTAAAAACTTCATATTGGACTTCTAGGTTGCTTAGATTTCGATTTTTGAGCCTATTAGTCATGGATTTGAGATTTTGAAAATTTGTAAGCTCCTTTGAACACAAATTTGGAGATTTTTGTTGCTAAATTTAGCTAAATCTAGCTTGATTAGTGATTGGTGTTCGGTAATCTATTGATTTTACACAAGATTAGTCATTAAAAACGGTTTTGAATAAAAAAATCTATTGATGTTCAAATGACATGATCCTCCCAAGAATCGACACTAGAAGTTGGTAGGGGATAAGCCTTGCAACAAAGAAACCGTGAAGTCTCAATGATCAAAGGATGTGGATTGTTTGGTCGCACAAGAGTTGCGGAAGGCTCTTGATATTCCGGTTGATCCCTTAGATATGACACACTAAGACCGATCTGGTGATCGTTGGATATTACACACCAGCAATCGAAAGATGTTCACAAAGAACAAAAGAGATTTCACTCAAAGATTTTACGTACTTGATCCAAAGATGGTTTTCTCAAATGATATTACATGAGTTTAAATAGAAGGAAATGAGTTAAAAACAAAGCAACTCGAAAATACAACTTAAACTAGACTAGAATTAAAAGTGGAGTTTAATAACTCTTCCAATCCCACTTGTTTGCCCCTTGACATGCCTTGGTCGAATTTCCTCTTGATGGGCTTAAGTATTTGATCAACGAAATTGGGCTTGTAGTGATGTGAACCATTTGCCTCATTAAAAACCTTTTTTTGGAAAACTCATTGGGACAAAACCAAAGACAAGGGAAAAATAACACAAATGGATCACATACCTATTCGTTGATCTCCTTGGGTTTGTATCAAAACCAAAGTGGTTTAGAAAACATATTCTTCATTCCAACCCAAGTGATCTTGTCGAATGTATGCTTGAGTAATTAGACCACCAATTGCTTCCTTGAGCTTCTTAGCTCTAGCTCGGGTCATAGGACCAATGGGAACATACAATGCTTCCTCGGCTACAAGCTCATCTTCCATGGGTTCAAGCTCATCTTCCATGGGTTCAAGCTCCATTTCCTTAGTGTCATCCATGATCATATCATCCCCCTCCACTTGAAAAGGATTTGACCTCAAATCTGGAACATCTGCCACGAAAGGAACTAAGTCAGAAACATTAAACCTTGAGCTTACGTTGTACTTACCTTGGAGATCAAGTTAATAAGAATTATCATTGATCCTTTTTGTTATCTTGAATGGACCACCGATCCTTGACATAAGTTTTGACTTCCTTTCAGCCGAAAAATCTTTATTTTCTCAAATGAACCCACACAAGATCTCCAACTTCATAAATCATCTTGCGCATGCCCTTGTTGGCTTGCTTTGCATATTGTTTGGTCTTCTCTTCAATGTTTATCCTGGTTTTCTCATGGATCTGTTAGAAAAGTTCAGCTTTCTTTTTCCCATATATGCTAGTCACTCAAAGGCAAAAGGATTATATCCAAGGGAGATATCGGATTAAAGCCATAAACAATTTGAAAAAGAGAGTACTTAGTAGCAGAATGAACTGAATGATTATATGCAAATTCAACATGTGGTAAAACTCTTCCCAAGTTCTTAAGTTCTTTTTGATTAATGCACACAGGAAAGTAGACAAGGTTCTATTAACCACTTCTGTTTGACCATCAATTTGAGGATGACAAGTATTTGAAAACAACAACTTAGTACCTAACTTAGACCAAAGAGTTTTCCAGAAATAGCTTAGAAACTTCGTATCCCTATCTGAAACAATAGTCCTAGGCATCCCATGCAAATGAACTATCTCTTTAAAGAAAAAATTAGCTATATGCGATGCATAATCAGTCTTGTGACATGCAATGAAATGTGTCATCTTTGAGAACCTATCTACTAGAACAAAGATTGAGTCATTTCATGTTCTAGTCCATAGAAATATCATTCCACGGATGAGTAGGAATGGGTAAGGGAGTATACAAACCGTGTGGTTGGACATTTGACTTAGCTTGCTTGCACGTGACACACCTGCAACAGATCCTTTCAACGTCCCTCTTCATTTGCGGCCAGTAAAAGTGATCTTGCATCACCTTAAGAGTCTTGGCAATTCCAAAGTGCCCCATCAAACCTCCTCCATGAGCTTCTCTAACAAACAAATCTCGAAGAGAGCAATCAGGCACACACAAACAATTATCATAGAAGAGAAATCATTCATGCCTATAGTAATGACCGGAAGAAAACTTCTCACAAGGTTTGTATACTTCTCCAAAATCAGAATCTGTCTCATACAGATCTTTAAGTTGTTCAAAACCCAACAGTTTAGCATAAAGAGTAGAGATCAAGACATACCTTCGCGACAAAACATCACCAACAACATTGTCTTTACCTTGTTTGTACTTGATGGCATAAGGGAATGTCTCAATGAATTTAACCTATCTGACGTGTCTTTGTTGAGTTTATGTTTTCCTTTCAAATGCTTGAGTGATTCGTGACCACTGTGAATCACAAACTCCTTAGGCCACAAATAATGTTGCCATGTTTGCAAAGCTCAGACCTAAGCATACAACTCCTTATCGTATGTGGGATAGTTAAAGATAACTTCTCCAAGCTTCTCACTGAAATATGCAATAGGCTTCTTCTCCTGCATCAAGACAGCTCCTATACCTATCCCAGAAGTATCGCACTCAATTTCAAAGGTTTTAAGAAAATATGGTAAAGTTAAGAGTGGTGCGTTTGTAAGCTTCTCTTTCAAGGCCTGGAAAGCTTGTTCTTGTGCTTCTCCCCATTTGAATCCAACGTCTTTCTTAATCACTTCAGTGAGTGGGGCAACAACAGTACTGAAATCCTTCACAAAACGTCTATAGAAACCAGTTAGGCCATGGAAACTCCTCACTTCTCCAACTATCTTTGGGCTCGGCCAGCTTCTAATAGCTTTCACTTTATCCACAACCTTGATGCCATCTGCACTTACAACAAAACCTAGGAACACAAGGTTATCTGTACAAAAAGTGCATTTCTTAAAGTTTGCAAACAGTTTTTCCTTTCTAAGCACACTTAGAACCAATTTCAGATGCTTGACATGCTCATCTAAACTTTTGTTGTAGACTAAGATATCATCAAAGTAAACTACAACAAAAACTCCAATGAAAGTTCTAAGAACATGATTCATCAATCTCATGAAAGTACTAGGTGCATTCGTTAGCCCAAATGGCATCACTCTCATACAATCCATGCTTAGTTTTGAAAACTGTTTTCCACTCATCCCCTTCTTTCATATGAATCTGGTGATAGCCACTTTTGAGATCGATTTTAGAAAATATACTAGAATCATGCAACTCATCAAGCATATCATCTAATCTAGGAATGGGATGGCGATACTTTACCGTAATGCTGTTGATTGCTCTACAATCAACACACATGCGCCAACTGCCATCTTTATTTGGCACAAGCAATACTAGTACAACACATGGGCTCATGCTCTCTCTGATATGTCCCTTCTCTATGAGCTCACTAACCTGTCTTTGTAGCTCATTTGTTTCCAAATGATTGGTTCTATACGCTGGACGGTTTGGAACTAAAGCTCATGGCACGAAGTCAATATGGTGCTCAATGCCACAAATGGGAGGTAGTTCTTTTGGATTGTCTTCTGGAAATACAGCTTCGAATTCCTGTAAAAGAAAAGACATCTCACTCGGCAGCACAGGTGCAAGGTCAGTTAGACTCATAAGAGCCTCTTTAAAAAAAATAAAAGCAAATGTTGTTTAGAAAATTTAGCTCTTTCAGCACTCACAAAGAAGTTTGAAAGCCTCACGGGTTTACTCTCAAAGGCTATTTTTTTGGTTTTTCTCAGGCTCTCTTTTTCTTTTCGATGTGTAGTGTTTAGGGGGTCACTCACAGTTTGATCTCCTTTGTGTTTCAGACTCACTTGATCCTTGTATACTTCACTTGGTGTCATGGGAACCAGAATGGTTTTCCTACCTTTAAACTCAAAAGAATATCGATTGGTGAAGCCATCATGTGTCACCTTTCGATCAAATTGCCACGGCCTCTCGAGAAGAATGTGTCCTGCCTCCATTGGTAAAATATCACATAGGACCTCATCTTCATATTTGCCAATGGTTATGGGAACCATCACTTGGCTACTCACTCTCTTTTTTCCTTCATCATTTAGCCATTGAAGCTTATATGGTCTCAGATGCTTCCTTACTTTCATTCCAAGCTTCTTGACCATTGTTTCACTAGCCACGTTGGTGCAGCTTCCTCCATCAATTATAAGGCTGCATACCTTGCCTTGGACGTTGCATCTCGTATGAAACAAGTTCTCTCGCTACTCTTGCTCCTCAACTTTAACTTGCACACTTAGCAATCTCCTTGCTACCAATAGTTCTCCTTTAGCCAGTTCTTCCAAATGTCCCTCTAATGATAATGATAATGAATCAGCCACTATTCCCTCTTCCCCGGATTCGATCTCTCCATTCTCTAAAAGAATCATGGTCCTCTGGTTAGGGCATTTTTTTTGCAAAGTGTCATTCCCTTGACACTTGAAACATCTTACATCATTTACTCTAGAAGATGTAGCCTCGGCTTTGCCCTTGTAATCGTGAGTTGCTGTGTACGGCTTAGGCTCTATCTTTGGCTTACCAATCTACTTCTCCTCTCTTTGGATACTCGGCCTAGCATTAGAAACTCCAGCTCCATAAGATAGTCTAGAAGAGCCTCTTCTCTTAAGTTGTTGGTCGACCAGAATGGCCTTATGTAGCATCTCTTTTAGCTCCACATAGTGCTGCATCTCAAGCCTGTCTTGAATGTCACGGCTCAAACCACTCCAAAATATAGCCATAGTTGCTTCTCTATCCTCGGAACATTAGCTCTTATCATGAGAGTCTCCATCTCTTTATAGTAGTCTTCTACACTTCGACTTCCTTGGGTGAGTCTTCTTAGTTTTTGATGAATCTCACGATGGTAATGACTAGGAACAAACCTTTTTCTCATGATAGCTTTCATTTCTGCCCAAGTCTCCACCGGATATTCACCATTATGTCTCCTTGAAGTAACCAACTGATCCCACCAGCTGATTGCATAAACATAGAACTCAGTAGCCGCAACACGCACTCTTTGGTTCTCTGTATACTGGTTGCATTCAAAGACGAGTTCCATTCTCTTTTCCCACTCCAAGTATGTATCCGGATCATTTTTCCCATGAAATGAAGGAATTTTGAGCTTAAGACTTCCTAGATTGTCTTGGGACTGATCATTGCCTTCCCTCACACGTCTAGGCCTTCTTTGACTGCCTAGAGATGAATTACCATCACGTCCATAGTAATCATTTGTTGCCTCGTCCCTTGGCTGCCTAGGCTGGTGATAAGCTCAAAATTAATACCCTAAAAGTACTAAAGCTGTAGCTGCAGTATAGTAGGGGTCGAACCACAAAGACTCAAGAAAATCACACAATAGATCAATTAGTTTCGAATTAAGCTAAGCAATTCAGTTGAAACAGAAAGCAATAAACAATAAAAGAGTTGATTAAATTCGATGAAGAGAATATAGGCCCAGGGTGTTTCTCAGGAAATCAGAGAATGCAGATAACCAATCAGTCAGGATTCAGGTTATGCACGGTTCTTGAACTCAAATCACTAAGCTATAATTAACCAACTGTCGTTGCGAGAATTATCTAAATCTAAATCCCAGAATCCCAAATCTCTTTGCAAATCCTAAAGATCTAAACCAGCTTTAAAGTTCATGTTTGATATGTTCACAAAACAACTAAACCAAATCTCTTTGCGGATAGCTATTTTGCTCACCCTAAGTTCTGTCAGATTATCAATTGCATTGTCGTTCCTAATCGATTAACCTAAGATCTAAGTTCCAGATTCGTCAACCTAGAATTAGCTTTGAGAACAACCTAAGGTGAAGAACTATTTCAGATTATGAATCCTAACCAACAATTACCAGCACTCAATGAAATCCTTTATGAGAAAACCCTAAACCTAAAGTGGATCTACTCAGACATGATTAATGGAACAGTCATAGATGAATAGAATTGCATAGAAGAAATCAATAAGAAACAAAGGGGTTCAGAATCGTCTCCCAAAAACCCTGTAACAAATCTCTCTCAAAGCCTGAAGAATCCAATAAAGCTCTCCTTCTTCAAAGTGGCTGAAAAACCTAATTATAATGCTAAAACACGTTTTGGGGCTTCTTGTAATTATTAAAGTCTTCTGGACCAAGGTGCAGATTCTTCAGATTTGTAAAAAGTCGCGTTTCCTTTTCCATGGACGACGGTATCGACCGATACCATAAGTGGTATCGATCGATACACGGGCAGTGAGTCACGTTCCTTCCTTCATGGTGTCAGTATCGATCGACACCAGGTGGTGTCGGTCGATACAAGGGCTTCAAATCGGCTGTCCCAGCTACACGATCTCTGCTTTGCTCCAAAAAGCTCTAGAATGCTTCAATATCTCCAATTATGCTCCAAACGTGCCAAAACCTCAAAAGACTCCAAAAATACTAGAAAGACTCTAAAAGCAAGACCTATATCATGGTTAAAAATGGGTAAAAACCATGATATATCAACTCCCCCAGACTTAGCCTTTGCTTGCCCTCAAGCAAACAGAAAGTTAAACAAGAGAAAGAGGTTTGAAAAACACGGAGACTCACTTGTTCTTGAAACATTGCAATGACCTTTTTTCTTAGTGCTCCACATATCACCTAAACAGTTCCAGATCTAACCACCATGTACTTCTCCGTAGACATTCAGAGCTTCCCAGACTACACACATTATTTCGCAGCATTATCCATCCAAGCCTTCATCGCTAGTTTCATCGCTGTAGTCAATGCCAAGAACCTTCTAGACTCTTTCCCATACAATATCATGACAAAAGAACCACCCAATTTTCATACTTTTTGGCATTGTTTTCCTCTCTCCAAACTTATTCGCATATACAAATCAAGGTTTGAGACGCCAGTATTGATGGTGTTTGCCACCAAATCCCCGGTTCTTCCCCTTTCAATGTATCAAAGGCGTAGGCGAATAATGGGGTCACGGGAAATTTTCCTACCCCTCGCTTCCAGCCTTTGTGTGATCATTCATTTCCAAGTAGAATAATGGGATCGCTGGAAATTTTCCTAGCCCTCTACTCAACAGAAAATCATCTCATCTTTTATGCATTTTATTTATTAACTTGTGTCAAGGGAGAGGTATACCGTTACTTTTAGACACATGGGTTCCTTTGTCAGATATGAATGAGGAATCAAGTCCTGTGAACATCAACTACATCGATGAAGTGCAAATAATTTGGCTCAGGCTTTAGAAGAACTCTGCTGGAAACATGGGCGTTTTCTAGTCAACTGGTCAGTCTTTGGATTTTTCATTAGTCCGATCCATAACTGATTCTGTAACATTGGTCACTCAAAAGCAAAGTCAGAACAATAGATTCAAGAAAAATATCATAATCTCCAATAGGTTTTGACTCGATAAAACAAATTTTGACTCAAAAACGACTGACTCTAAGAAAAACAAAAACGTTGTCAGCAACTACCTCCCCCAGACTTAAACAACACTGTCCCCAGTGTTATCTAGTCTAGAGTTGGTAAAAGAAATCAGAAGAACTGAGTGGAAGATGTTAAGGCCAAGAGGTTACCGTGATGGGTGATGGTGTCGACCGACACACAGCTTGGCATCGACCGATACCAAGCATTAGTCGACACAGAAATCCTCTTGTCATCGATCATCGCGTGGGTGGTTTCAATCGACACTAGGTGGTGTCGATCGATACCGCTCATCTGAATCTGCTTCACGTGAAGACTCAAGACACAAAACCAAAAATAAAAAGAAAATGAAAATGTATGTACAGACTCACCAGTGGGTTGCCTCCCACCAAGCGCTTGTTTAACGTCACTAGCTTGACTTTGGCTCAGCTATCAGTCAGGATAAGGTTGAGAACTTACCCCAAAGTAAGATCCATAACCAGACATCTCCAGCTTCAGAGTTCTGCTCAACATACCCTCCACAACATCCTTTCCTTTCTCTTTCAGCTCCGAAAGAAGGATAACTCTGACCTTAGAGAATGGTTTTGAAGTTCCCTTGCACTTCACCTTATATTCAATCGAATCTCCATCACACTTCTGAGGGGTTAGAGTCACATGGGTAGCACTCTTGACTCTTTTGTTTTTCACCTCCTTTTTTGCCTTAGACTTTTTGATGTCTTTCTTGGTGATGATAGAAGGACCATCTAAAACGTCTATGACAGTTGGCTCATCAAAAGGCTCTTCCAAAAGATCAACCATCAACGTCTCTCATGTAACAACGGTGATACTTTGGACATGTTTGGGAGCTCCTCCAGAAGGAATGGCTTTGTAGGAGACCTCTTTGTCAATGTATGAGAACGAGATTCTCTTACTGGGCGTGTCTATAACTGCACCAACTGTAGCCATGAACGGTCTTCCAAGAATCAAAGGCACATTAGAACTTTCACTCTTCTCCACAACCTAAAAATCAGTAGGAACCAGACAATCTCCTACTTTAACAAGCAAATCAGGAATTGTATTATATGGGACTGAGGTGGAAGAGTTCGCGAATGTGAGAGTCATCTTAGGAGATCTCATAGCAATTCTCAATGTCTCTGCAATTTCCCTTGACATGATATTTACGCTAGACCCTGAATCAACGAGAGACTCTTTGAATTCAACTCCAGAGATAGAGCATGGAACTGGAAATTTTCATGGGTCTTCTCTCTTAGTTAACTGCTTCAATGGTGGGGTGCTTCTTGCCTTGATGAAAAATGCCTGGATCTCCTCTAGAATTTCTCGGAAGTGACTAAGCAAAGGGCGGTATTCCAAAGCTTCTTCAAAAGACAACGTATGGGGAATCCTCCTTACCATCTTCTCAAAACCGAGCAACTTCTCTGCAGAGATAGAACCTCTGAGGTGTCTAGGTGGTATAGGATATGGCACCTTAGGCTTGTGAACCATTTCCTCGACAATCTTGGGTGTTTTCACAGTTTCTGGCTCAGTCTGCAAGGGGTGTCGATCGATACAAGGCTTCTCTGTCGTCTCTTCGGGTTGGTGTTGATCGACACCGGTAGTGGTGTTGGTCGACACTGACGCATCAGATTCAAAATTACCTCTTATGGTGATTGCATTGACGTGTTCATTCTGTGCATGAACCATCTTTCCCTTGACAGCTGATGCAGTCTGAGCTATTTGAGTTTCCAGCATCTTTTGATGAATGTTGAGAGCCTCGATTTTCCCATTCAGATCTGGGTACATGGCATCCATCTTCCCATTAAAATTTACCGTCATCTTCTGATGTCTCTCAAGAATCTGTTTAAGCATAGATTCAACCTTGCTTTCAAGAGTTTTGGGTGGTGGAGATTGGTAGGACGAGTTCCCATAGGATCGAGTGTAGTCGCTGCTCTGGAGTGGTTTTTGTAGATACTGATTTGTTCCAAAACCAGCTGGTTTGTTGTTCTGCTGGTATTGAAATCTCTGACCTTGAAAACCAGCACCACCAATGTAGTTAACGTCTTCTACTTCATCTTCATCGAAATTCTTGACATCAGCAGCAAAGTGGACAGCTTTCTTCGTCTTACCCATCAGGAGATTGTGCACTGAATCCAGCTTGGCTTGAACCTCAGCAATCTGCGATCCATCCAAATTCCCAGCCTGCTTCTTCCGCTCAAAGTTTGCATTCTTGGTGCTATTGCTAGACGCCAAGTTCTTAATAAGCACATAAGCATCGTCAGGATACCTGGTGTTGAAATTTTCATTGCTTGCAGCATCTAAGGCCATCTGATACCTCCAATCAATCCCTCTGAAGAAAATACCCAACAACTGAACCTTAGTGAACCCGTGATGTGGACAATCTCTCTGATATGATCTGAATCTGATCCAAGCAGCCTTAAACGCCTCAGTTGGTCCTTGAGAAAACTGGGAGATCTTGTTCCTGAGCTCTTCGGATCTCGCATCATCATAAAATTTGTTCAAGAAGGCATTCTTAGTCTCCTCCCAGGTGGTCAGTGATCCAGGCGGCAACTGCTTAAGACAATAAGCTGCATCTCCACCAAGAGAGTATGGGAAGAGCTTATAGAGGAGGTAATCGTTGGACACTCCATTGTACTTAATGCTAGTAATCAAGTCCTCAAACCTCTCAATGTGATCCATGGGGTGTTCATGAGGAAGACCATGAAAAGGATGCTGACCCACAAGAGTGAACTATGCAGGTTTCAGCTCAAAGTCATTCCTCTGAAAAGCAGGAGGGCGAATCGTTGATCGATTGGCATAGAACTGATCAGGCCTGTTATACTCACCAATTGTCCTACCACGATCAACCACATCATTCCCAACATTCACAACAGCTGGAGGGACAATGATGTTTCCATCTCCATCAAGTCGTTTGATATTCATGGTTTTTACCCCTTTTTGACCATGATATACGTCTTGTTTTTAGAGTATTTATAGTGTTTTTGTAGTCTTTTAGTGTCTTTTCAGGTTTTAGGTACGTTTGGAGCATAATTAGAGATATTGAAGCATTCTGGAGCTTTTTGGAGCAAAGTAGAGATCATGTAGCTGAGAAGTCGATTTGAAGCCCGAGTATCGACCGATACCACTTATGGTATCGATCGATACCGACTACAGAGAAACACAAGTCGCGACTTTTCTGAAATTTGAAGAATCTGCACCTTGGTCCATAAGACTTTAATAATTACAATAAAGCCCAAAACGTGTTTTAGGATTATAATTAGGTTTTTCAGCCACTTTTGTTGGCTAACCTTTATTTTATTCTTCATACTTTGAGAGAGATTTGTTAGAGGGTTTTTAGAGAGACAATTCTGAACCCCTTGTTTCTTATTTGATTTCTTCTATGCAATTTTACTCATCTATGATTTCTGTTCCATTAATCATGTCTGAGTAGATCTCCTTTTAGGTTTAGGGTTTTCTCATAAAGGATTTCATTGAGTGCTGGTAATTGATTAGTTAGGATTCATAATCTGAATTAGTTTTTCACCTTAGGTTGTTCTCAAAACTAATTCTAGGTTGACGAATATGGAACTTAGATCTTAGGTTAATCGATTAGGCACGACAGTGCAATTGATAATCTGACAGAACTNATTGGTTATCTGCATTCTCTGATTTCCTGAGAAACACCATGGGCCTATATTATCTCCATTGAATTACAACTCTTTTAATTTCGTTTATTGCTTTCTGTTAAATTGAATCGCTTAGCGTGTCGAATTTAATTGGTCTATTGGGTGATTTCTTGAGTCTTTGTGGTTCGACCCCTAATATACTACAACTACAGCTGTTAGTACTTTAGGGTATTAATTTTGAGCTTATCAAAATTTGGCGCCGTTGCCGGGGACTCTAAATTCGATTCTGGCTTTGATTCCTAGAAAAGACAACGTGAGGGAGATAAAGAATTACCGTCCTATTTCGTGCTGCAACGTCGTATAAAAGGTGATCTCGAAAATAGTGGCAAATCGACTCAAGAGAATGCTTCCACAGTTCATCTCGCAAAACCAGTCGGCTTTTGTGAAGGAACGCTTGTTGATGGAGAACGTATTATTGGCCACGGAGTTGGTAAAAGATTACCATAAAGAATCTGTTTCTTCCCGATGTGCTATGAAGATCGATATATCGAAAGCTTTCGACTTAGTCCAAAGGCCATTCTTAATGAATACACTAGAGGCTCTAAACTTTCCGGATCAATTCATCCACTAGATCAAGCTGTGTATTACGACGACTTCCTTCTCGGTGCAAGTAAATGGTGAATTAGCAGGATTTTTCAGGAGTGAACGAGGGATAAGACAAGGATGTTCCCTTTCACCTTATCTCTTCGTCATATGTTTGAACGTATTATCTTGTTTGATAGACGAGGCAGCTATCGAGCGACGAATTGGCTACCACCCGAGATGTAAGAATATACAACTCACACACCTATGTTTCGCATATGATTTGATGGTGTTTGTTGATGGTCATAGACGATCAATTGAAGGAATTATCGACATTTTTGATGGGTTCGCCGAAATATCAGGGCTGAAAATAAGTGTTGAGAAATCCACACTCTATCTAGGCGGGATTTTAGAGGAAGGTTGACAAGAAATTCTGGAACGATTTCTGTTTGGTTTGGGACAGATTCCAGTCTGTTACTTAGGCTTGCCTTTACTAACGAGAAGGATGACTGTCTCGGATTACACGCCGTTACTGGAGAAAATAAGAAACAAAATAAGTTTGTGGACAGCTATAGCTCTTTCTTTTGCAGGGAGACTGCAACTGATAAGCTCCGTCATAGCGAGTATCACCAACTTTTGGATGTCGGCATTCAGACTTCCTTGTGGATGTATAAAAGAGATTGACAAAATTTGTGGAGCAAAAGTCAAAAGTCGCTTGGGATGTAGTTTGTAGACCAAAACAAGAGGGAGGACTAGGATTAAAGTCATTACGGGAGGTAAACAAGGTGAGCTGCCTCAAGCTGGTATGGAGAATTGTATCGAATCAGCCATCTATATGGGTTCAATGGTTGAAACAAGAAGTACGTCGACATGGATCTTTTTGGACAGCGAAAATTACCTCGAGTTTAGGCTCTTGGATGTGGAAAAAATTGCTAAAATATAGAGAGATCGCAAAAGGGTTTCATAAGATGGAGATTCATGATGGGAAACAGACATTGTTTTGGCATGATGACTGGTGCTCAATTGGAAGATTGATTGACAAAACAGGTCCGAGGGGGGGGGGGAATTGACATGGGGATAAGCTCAAATGCAACGGTGGAGGAGGCTTTCGATGCTCGTCGTCGACGGAGACACATAACTAGCATTTTGAACGATATCGAGGGGATTATTGAGGCTTGTAACCAAGATCGACGGGAAGGTGCAGATGTGGCCTTATGGAAGCAAGCAGAAAACAAGTACAAGCAGAAATTCATAACAAAGGAAACTTGGAACCAAATTCGAAAAAGCTGTCCACGTGTAAATTGGTATAATGGCGTCTGGTTCTCCCACGCGACGCCAAAGTACTCGTTTATTACATGGTTAGCAATTTTAAACCGTCTGGCAACCGGAGATCGTATGAAGCGATGGAAGGGTGATCACCAAAGTACTTGTGTATTATGCGGGCAAGAAGAAACAAGGTCCCATCTCTTTTTCTCTTGCTCCTACACATCAGATATATGGCACAATCTGAGTTCGCGACTACTCAGGGGAGACTACTCTGTTCGGTGGGAGAGGATTTTGTATCTCTTACACAAGTCTACTCTCAACCGAATAAAGACGTTTCTCCTCAAGCACACCTTTCAAGCAACTATTTATCATATTTGGCGAGAGAGAAATGGTAGGAGACATGGAGAACCACCATGCAATGTTCGTAATCGCATCACATCGATCCGCAAGCAAGGAATAATGGGCTTTGAAGATGGCGTCACATTTATTGTAAATAAGTTTTTGGATTTGAATATAATTTTACATTCATTCAAAAAAAAAAAAAAAATCAACTTCAAATTTTTATTTTTGAGGTTTTGTGTACTCCAACAATCTCGACAGTTAAAAACCTCAAATTTGAAGTTTTATATTTTTTATTTACATTTTAGTCCTTACAATTATATATTTCAGAAATAACCTTATTAATTTTTCTATCTATTATTTTAAGTCTACAATTTTATATATCATAAATATTTCACATATATCTTATAAATTTTATTTTTACATATAAAATTAAATAAACAACTTAAAATAAAAATAAAATATTAATATATATGGGAGCATTACAAAAATAATTTTGTTGAATAATTTATAATTTAGTTTGTATGTTTTTTTATTATTATGTTTATATAATGTTATATTATAATGTAATGTGTTATTGTAAATCAATATTATAATAACATAAGTGCATCTTGATGTGGGGTCGGGTTTTAACCTTAATAAAACAAGTGCAAGTGCACATCAATCACGTTAGTATTTAGGGATCGAATCCACAAAGACTTGTATACTTAGGACTTCGAACTAATTCTAACTTTGTGTCTAGACTTATCAAATTCAAGAGGCTGTGTCACGGTTTGTAGCTAGCTAAAATAAGTAAATGAAACAGAAAATAAACGATGTAAATTCAATGATTAAAAACGTTGGGCAGCAGGGAATTCTTCGGGATTCATGGATCAGATCAAACAAGCTATTGATCAGGATTTCAAGCGACTTAGTCGACTGGTTCTAGAACTAGAACACGAAATTGTATCTATCCTACTTTCGTAGCAATAAACACCTAGATCTAAACAACTTAATTACTCAGCTTTCATTGGTAACCACACAACTAGATCAGCAATAGAATCGAGTTCATATACGCTCACAACGTCCTATAAGTATGCTTTCGTATCTTATAACACAATTGCTCACCTACTCTAGTTCAAGTTGATAAATTCAGCACTTTTGTGGTTTTATCTTCCTTACATCAGTCGCTAGGTGATCAATCAAGCAACATGCATTAACGAACAAAACTAGAACGAATAACCTAATAAATTATCCTAACTCTAACAACCTAATAAAATAGATCCATGATTAAACCCCTTCGAAAACCCTTAAAACCCAACAAGTAAACTACTCAGACATGGAATTGCAAATCATCATCATATTAATAATAAGTTACGAAAATAGTAGAGTAAAAGAGATATGATGGTTTCAAAATCTTCTCTATGAAGTACAAAGTTGAAATCTACTCCCGAAGAACGAAGAACAAAGAACTAAAACGACAAGCGGCTATTGCTATGTGAGTATGATAATTTTCGGTGGTCCCTGCCCTAAGAGGCATGGATGATATATTTATATGGTCTTCTGGTGTTTAGAGACGTCTAAGGTTCATCTTTGGGCAAAACAAATGACGGATTTGAAGTGGGCTTGAAGTTGGGCTTGATCCGGTACGAAGTTGAGTTGGCCGTGAGAAAATGATTCCGGTCTTGGAAAAACTGTCTTTGGCCGTGAGAACGAGCCTTCTGGTCTTAACCAGGAGTGATTTCACCATGCTTCTGCTTCTGCTTCTGCTTGACAGCTTGACAGCTTGACATGACTTCATTTCTCTTCATGGTTGTTGAGATTGAACCGTTGGATCGTTCTAAAATCACTTGGAGGTGAAAGGTGGTTGTTCCTTCTATCTTGTGTCCAAAATTGAGGTTGATCGGACGGTGAGAATGTCTCCATTTTATGTCGAACTTCTGACAGTTTGAATCTTTCCAAAAATGGGACTTTTCCTCCACTGTCCTTCTTTTGCCCAAATTACCTGAGAAGACTTTTGAAACTCTAAAACATTAAAATCACTTGAAAACCATTAGAAACCGAGTTAAAACACATGCAAAAATAAAAGGTGTAAAAACGAGTGTTATCAACTCCCCCAAACTTAGATCTTTGTTTATCCTCAAACAAAACAGAAATCAAAGCTCGGAAAGAAGTTTGAAAATGGCGGGAACTCACAAAGCTCAGAGACCGTCCTTCGAAACCATTACCATTCGAACTACATCCATGTAAACTCAGCCTAGAAAATTCTCACCAAAGTACAAGCGTCACTAGTCCACGATATTCGTCATGCGAAACCCAAACTATCTAGACCCAAATTTCAGTCAACTAGCTCTCTACATTCATTAAAGTTTGTGTGAATTTCTCATCAAAAGGACTAAGCAAGGATAACGAGGCTAGGTATTAAAGGCTTTTTAGAGGTGAGGTTAAAAGTGTTTCGGGTTACCGTTTTCGCCAGAGGATGCTAGATACTATGTAAAACAGCAAGAAAGGATTGACCTGTTGTTAACCACAGTTTCCAGTCACTTCTTCTTTCGCATAGATGTTGCTGCGAATTCCTCCTTTCGATAACAAAATTTTGATGTAATTTTCCGAAAATTCCTCCTTTCTCCTTGGCCTTTTGATGTAGTTTCTTCACATAGTCAGCCTTCTTCTCGCCATTTAGACTTAGAGCCTCAGCTTGAGGTAAGGGTGATAAATCCAATGGAGTGGTTGGATTGAAACCGTACACGATCTCAAATGGTGACATCTTGGTGACTTAATGGATGGTGCAGTGCATTTATGCCAATTCTTTAAGTTCTTCCCAATAGTAGCTCTCAACAGTGTGGACAATGTTCTATTCACCACCTCAGTTTTCTCCTCGGTTTGTGGATGACATGTGGTCGTAAGTAAGAGTTTTGTTTCTAACTTTTTCCAAAGTGGCTTAGAAATTTTCTATCTCAGTCAGATACTATGGTTCATGGGACACTATGTACACGTACTACATCCTTGAAGAATATTTCGGCAGTTTGAGTTGCATCATTCACCTAGACGCACGGCATGAAATGTGCCATCTTGGAAAATCTGTCTACTACGACAAAGATGGAGTCTTTGTGTTGAATCTTTATCAGTCCTAGGACAAAGCCATGGAAATGTACACCCATGGTATTGTAGGGATGGGCAAAGGCAAGTATAACCCATGCAGATGCACTCTAAACTTGGCTTTCTTGCAAGTCACGTATCTTGCACAATGAACCTCCACGGTTTTCTTCAAATGCAGCTAGTAGAAGTGCTCTGTCACTATGGCCAATGTCTTGTCTACTCCAAAGTGACCCATAAGACCACCTCCATGTGCTTTTCGGATGATCAAATCCATCATCGAACATTGAGGAATGCATAGCTTCCTTTCTCTCAATAAAATTCCACCATAGATGTAGAATTTCCCAAAGGCTCCTTTAACACTTTCCTTGTAGCTCTCTCCCAACTCTGGATCATCTCCATACAAGCTTTTGATGTATTCAAGTCCTAGTACTTTGGCCTACATGGTAAAGATCAGTGCATACATTCTTGACAAAACATCATCAACAATGTGTTGCTCATGTTGTATTGATAATATAGATTATTTGAGAAAAAATCATGAAGAAGTGTGTCTTCAACCATCTCTTAAAGATGGAATTCCCTATCAATCTATTCCCTTTGAAAAAAATCATATTCTAAGAATGTAACATCTCGTGATTCTATTTCTGTTACATTCCATCTGATTGTTCGCCGATGAGAACATAATTCTTAGAATGCAATGAATATTTTATAAAGACACTTATTTCCATTATGACCCAATTTTGCATGAGGATGTAAAGTATCGCACAAACGCTGCAGACCCCAAGGTATCAAATGCATTAGGTCCGGTTTTCTTCCCGTCCATTATTCATAAGGAATATAAGTAATATATTTGACTGAAAATGCTGTGGATTTCTCATTTCTTGTGCTTGTGATAGTGTCCACAAACATGGCAAGGTTCTTCTCAATCTCTTCCCATACCGAATAAAGATTCTAATAATGCCAAGATCAGATTAGTGATCAAGATCAGATAAGATTCAAATATCGATTAAATATGGGCTTTCCGAGAATCAAAAGTAGATTCCTACAAGGTTGGTGTAAATCGTCGGAAAAGGAGAGATTTCGCGATGCAACGATGACATAAAGATTGGAAATAGTAACTTAGAAAGCATGAATTGATTATGTGCGAGAAAGCATGAATTGATTATCGCTCATTCAAGTTTTTTGTCATCGCTTAAATTTTGTGGTTCTTTTGTTAATTACCAAAAAAAAAAAACAATTAGAACTTTTTTCTTGGTTACCATTTAACTCACTTGAACCCCATCCCTTCCCCCCACCCAATATAATCTTCCACCATTATTTGATTATGAAACTGTGTATAACTATATATAAATTATAAAACTACATCGTTTTAGACATTCTATTATAATAATATATTGTAACATAGAAATTCGAACTCATGACCGTTAAAAGCTGAGTGTTTTTCTTTTAAATATATATATTTTTTTAAATGTCATTTATTGGTTAAATGTTTTCATAATTATCCAAAAATATATATATATATATATACCATTCTCCAAAACCAATCAAAAAGTAGAAAATAAATGAAAACATTAAGTATTATCCAATTAAATGAAAAGAAAGGACACCATAAATAGAATAATAAATTATATCATAATTATAAGGTGTAATGGGACAAAATGTATAGACATTGCATTTCATACAATGAATAAAAAGGTGTGGCAAATTCTTATTGACCTCCTTTATTAAGAAAAAAGTTAGGTGTCCAATTATTGTTAGACATATATAGTAAAAATTATTTGCTAAATTTTTATAGTCCACTTAGCATATATAAAATATAATCTCCTGAATTACAACAAACCATATTAACATATAAGCTAATTTTTCTTTTACCTTTTTTTCAATTGTTAGAATTGTCAATAGTCAACTAATTCTAAATGGATTTTCTTGGGGTGAAATTATCCACATCACATTTAAATGTAACTAGAAAAACTTAAAACATGTTCATATCTTTGATTTTTTGTTTGTAACCGTTACTTGAAAACTATCACGAAACATCTGATTAATGTGTGGTTAAAAAGATAACGAAATCCTTGCATTCATTAATCCTAAATTAACTTCTTTTTTTTTAAATGTGACCCTCATATATGTATAAAACGAAGCGATTAGATAACAATTTATTCCAACAATTTATCGTTCTCTTTTGCCTTCTCCAAATTTTCCGTATTCACTTATTTCTCTAATAGTCTCTTCAGATCTCAAACTAATCATGTCACTCTCGACCATAGAGCAACTACATGCTTTCCATGCCCAAGACAAAGTGATATTCGCTAAACTAGTCTTAAAATTCTCAAGAGCCCCAGCTGAGTCACTTCTCGTCATGGCGACATGGTTTCGGCTTGAAGACTTTGGCTTTGAACACATCTTCTCAGTCATAATGTCTCTCAGCGATCCATTCATTGTGTCTCTCGCTGATGAGGCTGTCTCGTGCTTTCGGTGCCTTGAGTCTAACGAACCTCCAAATGGCTTCAACCGGATCCCTCTCACTGCGGGTTTCATGACAAAAGACATATCTCTTCGAATATCGATACAGTGCCATCATAGGAATCAAAAACTTCTTAAGCATTGTTTGCTCTAGAATATTCTCCGACATCATTCAAAGAGTTCTTCCATCTCCTTCATCATCTTCCTACTTCACCCGACTCTGCGGCCCTCTCAACATCCCTAGCTTCCCGCATCCGACTTTCGGGAATATCGTCGTGATGCCTCATGTCGTTTCTGGAAATAATCTCTCCAACAACAACATATTCATCATCCCTAGTGGTCTATGGGGCTGTCACGCTACTTGCATCGCGACTGGGAACGACCGTACCATATTTCTAACATTTTCTCGTGGATTTCAATATCAGAAGCAGAAGTGAAGAAACTCTTCACTGAAAAATTTGGAGAAAACTGTGTTGTAGGCATTTTCATACCAAAGGTTAGTGGAAACTCGCTCAACAAAAATGGAAAAAGCATTGGCCAGGAACAATCACTATACGCAAGGCTGGTCTTGGACTCGGTCGTTACTGTGGATCGCATACTCAAAGGCGATAGTCGCAAAAAGTATCACATCCACGAAAAACACATTTGGGCTCGTAAGTACGAAGAGAGACGTAAAAGTTTTTGATGTCAAAAGTCTTTTTTGATCTTATGTTGTAGTTGAATAATTATGTAACACCCAAATAGTTTTGGGTGGGCTATTTCACTTTGACAAAGTGGAAAATAAGTTTTTTGCGAAAATTTTATAAAATTAATGGAGTTTTAAGAAAAAAGGAATGGCATGACTTGTTAATAATAAAATCTAAAACCGAGGTAATTTATAAATGGCTATATTATTTAAGGAAAATGCATATTGCGAGAAAGAACAAAAGTAGAACAACACTGCTACACGAAACATTCATCTAATAAATTCCTGGAAAAAGAAAGATTTTGCGAAATCTATTCTCTTCAATGATCGTCGTGATTTTGCTATTCAACTCTAAAATTTGGGTGTCTTAGGATTAAAACAACGTTATTCATAATTTTGAAAACTATGAGATCAAAAACAACGTGATTCCATCTTAAATTATAATTAAAATGTCATTTACACAGTTTTTATACTAAATTATATGATGAATTACATCATTTAAATGAATTTACACGGTTTCATAGTCATAATTGGTCGAAGATTATATTGTGGGTTTCTAGTGATTCAAATGTATTCTTACAATTTTTTTTTGCAAGGATATAATAGATTGGAAAAATAGAAAAATACCAAAAATAAATAATTTGAATAGTCTTTTTGCCCAAGAAAAACAAAATTCGAATTGTTCCCTTGTGTTGTTTTTACACCTTTTTCTTTGTTAGGATTAAACTTTCATCATATCAAAAATCTATCTTTGATTTACGA
>PKMM01012057.1:539199-553925 GCA_002933915.1 Eutrema heterophyllum | reverse complement strand
ATTAATTTTTTTTTTAAGAACCCCTAATGAGGTTCACCATTAGAGGTGAACAAACTTATGGGGTTCTAAATTTTTAAATAATCAAAATTTATGATTAAAAATTGGTAAAAACCCATGATGGAGTTCATCATTGGTGATGCTCTTAGAGATTGTAAATAGTACATTTTACATGGTGCTTTTTGGTTCTAATTCTAAAGTTTAACTTAATACTACTCACTATGTTCCATTTTATAAAATGTTTTAGTTTTTTTTGTTTGTTTCTTTCATTTTATTACATTTTCTCAAATATTTATGCAAATCTTCAATTTATTTTAATCCAACAATAATTAAAAGGGTTTTGGTCAAAAAGTTCAAAAACTTCAATATCCCATCGGCACACAGATTTTAAAGTCAAAACAATATTAATTCTATCATTATTCATAAGTTACCAACTAATCTTCCAAATTCATTATATTGCCACAATCGAATTCTTTCCGGCAAATGGAACAAAGAGAAGGCAAATCAAAAGATGTTCAATCCGGCAAGACAAGTCCTACAACTACTCACAAATTTGATCTAAACAAACCGTAGTACGACGAAGAGGAGTTTCATCACAATAATGGAACAATAAAAAAGCAAATAAAAAAATAATGAATGTTCAATCGATCAGTAAGACAATTTCTAGCACCACTAAAAAATCCGATTTCAACAAACTGTATCATGACGAAGGAGACTTTCATCAGACAAAGAAATGGAAAAAAACTATATTGGACATGCTGAAGATTTGATTGCGTAAATTTTTTTAGGTTTGGATCATCTTTAAATTTTTTTAGGTTTGGATCAATTAGTAACTGTTTTTTTTTTCTCGGTAATTTTTTTTTTTTAATTGAATCTCTTAGTACTATATATTGGTGGTTCATTATTATGAGTGTTTGGGAAGTATATGATAAGAAAAAACGACATTCAATTTCTTTTTGGTTTTATTTTTAACAAAGGCATTTTTTTTTGTGTGCAACCAACAAGGCATTCAATATGCAGGAGACGTTGCTACAAACTGAGCCATGCATTTTCAACGTGTTCACACACATAACCCTCTCATTTCTAGAAAGTATAAAGAAAACAAAATAAACATGCTAGGGGATACTATATCAATGCATGCCCATATATACCAAAAAAGAAAAAGAAAAAGTTACAATTTTCGTCTATGCAACAATACCGCGTGGTAGGGCTGGGAACGGATATCCGGGGTTTTTTCGATATCCTTATCCAGATCCGGGGCGCTCGGATATCCGGATCAATAAATTTTTTTTTTTTTTAAATTTCAAAATTAAAAATAATGATAAAAATTATAAAATATGATAAAAATTATTTAAAAAATAATTAAAAAACAATTTTTACAATATTTTGTCAAAAAAAAATTAAAATCTGTTATTATAAATGTTTTTCAAACTTATTTATATATATATATAAATCTCATCATATTAAAAAAGTATTAATAAAGTATATATTTTAATATATTTAACGGATTCGGATACAGATCGGATATCCGGACCTCAAAATTTAACTATCCGGATCTTTATCCGACCCCCTCGGATATCCGGATTTTCGGATCGGATCGGATCGGATACCGGATCGGATAACGGATACCGGATAATAGTTCCACCCCTACCGCGTGGCCATCCATGTTTTATCTGTAAATGAAATATAATTTTTTATAAAAAAAAGAAATATAATTTTTATGTTCTTTCGTATCACTCTGTTATAAATTTCTGGTTAACTAATCTTAGGGCTGGAATCGGATCGGATATCCGGGATTTTCGGACTATCCGTATCCGTATCCGTATCCGTGATATCCGTGATTTTGCTATCCGAATCCGGATCCGAAATTTCGGATATCCGGAGTGAAGGATATCCGTGGAAAAACCAAATATCCGCGGATATCCGGATCCGATCCGGTAAATATTATTAAAATAAAAAAACCAGATACCAAAGAAAAAGTTTTTTTTTTTTTAGTATTAGTACATGTATTAGTACATATACGGATTAGTATTAGTACATGTATTAGTACATATATATATATATACGGATATGGATACGATATACATGTACAATACTAAAAAAAAAAAACATGTATTAAAACGGATAGCGGATATCCGATCCGAAAATTTCTTATTATCCGTATCCGTATCCATATCCGTGGTATCCGATATTTTACTATCCGTATCCATATGCGGACTACCCGGATATCCGAAAATTCGGATCGGATCAGAGCGGATCTCGGATACGGATACGGATACCGGATAATAATTCCAGCCCTAACTAATCTGAAGGTAATCAGCTCGACATATTGAATATCGTATCCATTTATGTGACTTGGGTTTGGCTAGTGGATCTGTGGATGCATGCGAGCTTAAGCAAAAAATCATGGCATGTGATGTTAATATTTGCGAAACAATGTGATATTAATATTGGTCTATTTACTAATCTCATGACATTGATATCTAATGGACCTGCAAGATTTTCATTATTCTAAGAAAAAAGCTTGGAATGTGTGGTGACCTAATTGTGTTACTCACTTTTTATGATTATGAGTTCTAATTTTTTGGTCCAACCTTACCTACGTTAACATCTCAATGTCTCGTACCGAAAGTCAAATGTATGATATTAAGGAGGTGAACTATGTGAACAACAAATGTCTAAATAATAATAAGATTTGGTAGAGAAACTCTAGTGGAAGTAACTATTGTGTTTAAATGATTCGCCAAACTGATTGGTGTGCAAAAACATATCACTTTGGAGGACCAAGATAGACCCAGAAAATGAATATAAACTGTTACAGATTCTCTGGGCTGCAAAAGCCAATTTGAACAATATGATTTTCTGTAACATTCGATTTTTTTTGTTTCGTTCTATAAATATATTTTACAATTATTTTATGTGAATTGGAATAATAGGACATAGACAGACACTGACGCAGTCTTGCATGTTAGCGTTTGAAGCCAGTTTTTGACTAGACGAACCAAGAGGCAGACATAATGTGTCAGCTTTCCTCAATAACTGGGTTTATTTTTCGTTTCCAACGTTTTAACAACAGCATGATATCTTTTAGGCAGACTGTTCTATTATGTGTCATGACAAAAAACGAAAAGTATATTTGTATTGAAATGTAACTCCAAAATCAGATCTAATAATTTCCTTTTCTGCGTATTCTTTGTTTTCCACATCTCATCGGTATAATGTATATGTAACAACTTTGTTCTTCTATTTTCCATTTCAGCGTTCTGCGATTTGATATTCAAGATGGAGAAACAATGGGCTAATGATATACTATTTCGTAGACGTACGGAAACTGTTATATTGAAGTGAAACTCAATAAAGGTACGATGCAATGGTCGGGAGAAAGGCTAATTAGTGTCTGAACCTAGACCAATGGTACCGATTAGTACCCCAATTATCTATTTGTGCTAAAACATATCTAAACTTTTACAATTTTGAATAACACGAACTTTCTTTTTTTTGGCAAAATCAACTCGGATTTCGTCAGTCAACCCCGTTAAACCGTTAACGAATATGACTCAGCTGCCACAGTGACATCCCCGTTGGAACGATAGTCAATACGACGTCGTTTTGAAAAAAAAAAATTGTACACCCAAGGATTCGAACCTGGATTGATCAATCGGGGAGTCAACCGAAATACTTATTGGGATATATCACACAAAGAAATCTTTAAGTAGAGAAGCAAAGATTAAAAAAAAAAAACTGGAGTTCACCCCTTGTGTTCGCCTCTCCGATTCTCAAGAGCTGATTAGGGTTCCTCGATTTCAAACCGTACCTCTTCGATTCGGCGGATTTTGGATTTTTTTCTCTCCTAAAGGAAGTGTAATCAGAGAGAGAAGAAGGTGACAGATAACGAGGAGGATGACGGATTCGAGTCTGTTGATGCCGGTGGAGATGGCAGAATTTTTCGCGACGGCGATGACGAATTGGTGGGACGATGTTAAAGAGTCAACTCACTGGCAGGATGGGATCTTCTTCGCTCTCTGTGGAGCTTACGCTCTAGTTTCCGCCATCGCTCTTGTATGATTATCTCTTCTACCTTTTCCATGTCAATTTCATCATACTATTTATCGATATACACCTAATCCGAATTCTTTTTTTTTTTTACTGTGATTTTTTCTTTGTTTTGGGGCTATGCGAATCGGTTTTCTAATATGCTTGATTTGAGGGTCTAGGTCAAATTCTTGCGTGCGTGACTTGTATTTCCTCTTCTGTTGATAAAACAACATTTTTGGACAAAAAATCTGGTGGCAATCTTTGTTTTCTGGGTCAAATTTGATGAAACATCGTTTTCTGTCTAAATCACGAAACTTAAAATACTGAGGAATTGCTCGATTAATTGGGAAAGTTCTTTACTTTTATTTTTGGGTTTAGTCACTTTTCTGAGTTTTTCACCTGTAGATTTTTGATGTGTTACAATTGTTGACTTTGTCTAAATCAGATTGTTATTGGCAGGTCCTGTTTTTTTTTTATATTTAATCTTTGCTTCGCTACTTAAGATTTCTTTGTGTGATATATCTCAATAAATCACTCTGGCATACTGGTATTTCGGTTCACTCCCCAATCGATCCACCCATGTTCGAATCATACAAATTTTTTTTTTTTTCAAAACGACGTCGTATTGACTATCGTTCCAACGGGGATGCCACCGTGGCAGCTGAGTCATCTCCGTTTGATCGTCCTCAAACCAGTTGGCTGATCCCTCTATCGTGTGTCAAAGGTTGGGCTTAATCAGACGGTGAGAAGGTCTTCATCAAATGTCGACCTTCTGACGGTCTGCATCTTTCCAAAAACGGGGTTTTTACTCTAATTTGCAATGCTTTTACCTTGGTAACCTGAAAATAGTCTTGACACAACAAATATGCGAAAATCATAATAAAATGCTTAAAAACCGAGTGAGACACTTATTAAAGTGCTAAAATACCGAAGGTAAAATGGGTAAAATCATAGTTATATCAAAGACCCCCTTCCTCCTTAGATAAGCAAACTGATTTCCAACCAACCTTGATACCACTAGCTATTAAGCAACTTTTAGCAAACGAATTATATCACTAGCTATTAAGCAACTTTTAGCAAATGTTAACCTAAGTTTCCTCTTTCTAAAGTTGAATTTAGATCCAAACTTTGTTCTTGATATTTTTGATTGATCTTTAAAATTCCATGCTATTTATGAGAAGGTTTCTTCAGACCCTTTATCTCTTATATTTAATTTACATATTATGTTTTTTTGTTTGTCTTAAACTTTGTTTAGTGGCTAGTTTTTTGGTTGGATCATGAACTATGCTAGATTATGATAATTTGATGATAAGTTTCTTCTTTTTAGATACTCAATATAAGTTGAGATTAATCCTAAATTTGACTTGAAGATCATTCAAAATCTTGGATTTAGACATTTTTTTGTCCGGTGTTTCCATGAAATGTTTGAAAGAAACATTTATGAGCTTTACATACTTAACAAACATGAGTTGTATGATTAGGGTTTCTAATGTACTAATTGTCTTTTATAATTAATGCTCATTGATGATCTTGATTGCAAAATGCAAACGATAGTTTATGATACATTAATAATCATATTTGCGAGTTTTATGTTCCAAGATAGTGTTTAATTCAATATCTTGCATGTGATTTTTAACCCATTCTTACAATAGCTAAAACACATAGTCCAATGATTTTCCCTTATTTTACATCTTGCATTTTTTAGATTCTTAATCAAACAAGAATCCAAAAACCAATTTCTCTGGCTCAGTTTGAATCTCATATCTTTTGTGTTGTAATTTTTAGTTCCAGTAGGATAAATCCTAAGTACTATCTATGGTACACTATCTAGGTGTACCATGTATTTGTGGTTTGTTTAATGCTTCAAAAATATTAAAACTCACTCGCGTATTAAAATTTCTCTCTCTAGTGCAGTTAAAATAGAGCGAGACATTAATCGGGGCAGATATTAAAACTACTTTAAGCAAATGAGATAGAAAATTTACCTTGTTGATCAGGCTGAGCTTGACAAGATGCATAATGGCAAAAACCCCGAAGCTCAACGCCAGTAAAAGTAGGTAATGACCCTCCATTTTCAAGTGAGCGAAGAACTCTTGATACAAAGATTGTGAAGTATATGAAAGAATATATTGATCTTTACTAAAAGAATTTTTTTTTTGAGTTTCAAAACCACTATGAAAAACTCCATAATATAATCGGTTCATGTAACTCCTCCCGTCCAGGTTTGAGTGGGCGAGTGGTTGAGGACGTGGGACGTGGAGTGGAGACATTTTTGCCCTGGGTTCGATTCTCCGCAACTACAACATTTTTTTCTGGACATCCACACGGATATGAGTCATTTGAAAAACTGGGACGGAATCTATCCGTGGGTCACCATCTCCCCAGGGTATTAGTCAGGGTCTCTCCATGGATATGAGATTTACCCCTGAGTCAACCAAAAAAAAAAAAAAAAGGTAACTCATCCCAGCACGTTTCAAGTAGTCTAGCAAAAATATATACATTTATATTCCAACTCGGGGAAAAAGGTGAATATTAAATCAAAGCACCTGATGTTGTTATCCTTTGTTCTAAAAAAAATGTAAAACCAAGTTGATCTAATGTCAAAGCTTCATAGCTATATGATAATTCCGACAGCTAGTTTAACGAGATTCTAACTAACAACAACTTGGTGCATTTATATATTTTTTGACTTCCAGTCTCGTTGATAAGCTCAAAATTAATACCTTAAAAGTACTAAAGCTGTAGCTGCAGTATAGTAGGGGTCGAACCACAAAAACTCAAGAAATCACACAAATGACCAAATAGTTTTGAATTAAGCTAAGCAATTCAGTTGAAACAGAAAGCAATGAACAAAATTAGAAAAGTTGTAATTCAATGGAGGAAAGATAGGTTCAGGGTATTTCTCAGGAAATCAGAGAATGCAGATAAACCAATTAATCGTGATTCAGGTTATGCACAGTTCTTGAACTCAAATCACTAAGCTATAATTAACCAACTGTCGTTGCGAGAATTATCTAAGTCTAAATCCCAGAATCCCAAATCTCTTTGCAAATCCTAAAAATCTAAACTAGCTTTAAAGTTCATGTTTGATATGTTCACAAAACAACTAAACCAAATCTCTTTGCGGATAGCTATTTTGCTCACCCTAAGTTCTGTCAGATTATCAATTGCACTGTCGTGCCTAATCGATTAACCTAAGATCTAAGTTCCAGATTCGTCAACCTAGAATTAGCTTTGAGAACAACCTATGGTGAAAAACTAATTCAGATTATGAATCCTAACTACTCAATTACTAGCACTCAATGAAATCCTTTATGAGAAAACCCTAAACCTAAAGTGGATATACTCAGACATGATTAATGGAACAGAAATCATAGATGAATAAAATTGCATAGAAGAAATCAATAAGAAACAAAAGGGTTCAGAGTTGTCTCCCCAAAATCCCTAAAAACAATCTCTCTCAAAGTATCAAAAGTAAAATAAAGCTTAGCCTACAAAAGTGGCTGACAAACCTAATTATAATCTTAAAACACGTTTTGGGGCTTCTTGTAATAATTAAAGACTTCTGGACCAACGTGCAGTTTCTCCAGACTTGTAAAAAGTCGTGTTTCCTGTTCCATGGACGGCGGTATCGACCGATACCATAAGTGGTATCGATCGATACACGGGCAATGACGCGCTTTCTTCCTTCATGGTGTCAGTATCGATCGACACCAGGTGGTGTCGGTCGATACAAGGGCTTCAAATCGCTACACGATCTCTGCTTTGCTCCAAAAAGCTCCAGAATGCTTCAATATCTCTAATTATGCTCCAAACGTACCTAAAACCTGAAAAGACACTAAAAGACTACAAAAACACTAGAAAGACTCTAAAAACAAGACCTATATCATGGTCAAAAAGAGGTAAAAACCATGATATATCAACTCCCCCAGATTTAGCATTTGCTTGCCCTCAAGCAAATATAAAGCTAAACAAGAGAAAGAAGTTTGAAAACAACGGAGACTCACATGTTCTTGAACCACTGCAATGACCATTTTTCCTAATGTCTTCTCATCACTTTACCAGTTCCAAATCTAACCACCATGTACTTCTCCGTAGACATTCGCAACTTCCCAGACTCCACACATTATTTCACAACATTATCCATCCAAGCCTTCATCGCCAGTTTCATCGCTGTAATCAATGCCAAGAACCTTCTAGACTCTTTCCCATACAATATCATGACAAAAGAACCACACAATTTTCACACTTTTTGGTATTGTTTTCTCTCCCCCAGACTTATTTCACTTTATGCTTCTTTTTTTTTATTTTTTATTTATTCGCATATACAAATCAAGGTTTGAGACGCGAGTTGATATATCATGGTTTTTACCCCTTTTAAACCATGATATAAGTCAATTTTATAGAGTCTTTCTACTATTTTGTAGTGTTTTAGAGTCTTTTCAGGTTTTAGGTACGTTTGGAGCATAATTGGAGATATTGGAGCTTTCTGGAGCATTTTGGAGCAAAGCAGAAGTTCGTGTAGCTGAGTACCCGATTTGAAGCCCTTGTATCGACCGACACCACATAGTGTTGATCGATACTAACACCATGAAGGAAGGAAGCGTGTCATTGTCCGAGTATCGATCGATACCACTCATGGTATCGGTCGATACTGTCGTCTATGGAGAAGGAAACGCTACTTTTATGAAGAGTTGAAGAATTGCAAAATTGCCTAGAAGACTTTATTATTTACAATTTAGCCCAAAACGTGTTTTAGGATTATAATTAGGTTTTTCAGCCACTTTGGCTACGAACGTTCTAATTAAGCATTATTCTACTCTGGGTTTTGGAGAGACAACTCTGAACTCCTGTTTCTTATTGATTTCTTTGATGATCTATTCAATCATGTTGTTTTCATTCTCCATGTCTGAGTAGATCCCTTGTTAGGTTCATGGTTCTCATAAGGGTTATCTTTGAATGTTAGGTTAATTGATTGATTAGGATTCACCATCTGAATTAGTTCTTCGCCTTAGGTTGTTCTCATAGCTAATTCTAGGTTGACGAATCTGGAACTTAGATCTTAGGATAACTGATTAGGCACGAGAGTGCGATTAATTACCTGATAGAACCTAGGGTGAGCAAAATAACTATTCACAAAGAGATTTGGTTTAGTTGTTTTGTGAACAAATCAAACTTGAACTAAAAGCTGGTTTAGACTTTAGGATTCGCAAAGAGATTTGGAATTCTAGGATTTAGACTTAGATAGTTTTCGCAACGAGAGTTGGTTAGCTATACTTTAGTGATTTGAGTTCAAGAACCGCGCTAAATCTGAATCCTATTAGTTAGTTTATCTACATTCATTGAATTCATGAGAAATACCCTGAGCCTATCTTCTTTCCAATTGAATTACAACACTTTTAATTTACGTATTGCATTCAATTACATTGTTTGGTTTAGCTTAATTCGAGTCTATATAATATATTGTGTGATTTTCTTGAGTCTTTGTGGTTCGACCCCTACTATTACTACAACTACTGCCTTAGTACTTATAGGGTATTAATTTGAGCATATCAAATTTGGCGCCATTGCCGGGGACTCAATTTCGCCATTCGATTTTAGCTAAGAATTTCCACTAAATCGTTGAGTATCGATCGACACCCTAGTGGTATCAGTCGACACTCATCACGTTTTTTTTCTTTTTCGGTTACTTACATTCTTGATCTTTTGTGTTTCAGGTTGCATGCCTCTTCGTGAAACCAGAAGGAACAAGAACACTATGCTAGTTAATCCGTCAAACGAGCAACTAGCACTTTTGGAATGCACAAACAGGAAAGCAAAGACGCCAGCAGAGATGAACAACCCATTGGTTTTGATTCGTGATGAGGCTGGAGGTTTGAGAGACCATGAAGGTCAATTGTGCAATGAGAGGGGGCAACGACTTGATGGAGATGGAAACATCATTGTCCCTCCAGCTGTTGTGAATGTTAGGAATAATGTGGTTGATCGTGGTAGGACAATTGGAGAGTATAACAGGCATGATCAGTTCTATGCCAATCGATCAACGATTCGTCCACCTGCTTTCCAGAGGGATGACTTTGAGCTGAAACCTGCATACTTCACTCTTGTGGGTCAACACCCTTTTCATGGTCTTCCTCATGAGCACCCCATGGATCATATTGAGAGGTTCGAGGACTTGGTCACTAGCATCAAGTACAATGGAGTGTCCAATGATTACCTCATCTGTAAGCTACTCTCTTGGTGGGGAAGCAGCTTATTGGCTGAAGCAGTTGCCACCTGGATCGCTGACTACCTGGGAGGAGACTAAGAATGCCTTCCTCAATAATTTCTATGATGATGCAAGATCAGAGGAGCTTATGAATAAGATCTCCCAATTTTCTCAAGGACCAACTGAAGCGTTTAAGGCTGCTTGGATCAGATTCATGTCATATAAGAGGGATTGTCCACATCACGGGTACACTAAGGTCCAGTTGCTGGGTATCTTTTTCAGAGGGATTGATTGGAGGTATCAGATGGCTTTGGATGCTGCGAGTAATGGTAATTTCAACACCAGGTATCTAGACGATGCTTATGTGCTGATTGAGAACTTGACGTCTAGCAATAGCACCAAGAATGCAGACTTTGAGCGGAAGAAGCAGGATGGGAATTTGGATGGATCGCAGATTGCTGAGGTTCAAGCCAAGCTGGATTCAGTGCAAAATCTTCTGATGGGTAAGACGAAAGCTGTTCACTTTGCTGATGAGCATGAAGTGAAAGGTGTTAACTACATTAGTGGCGCTGGATTTCAAAGTCAAAGATATCAATACCCACCTCACCCACTCAAAACTCCAGAGAGCAAGGTTGAGTCTATGTTTGAGCAGCTTCTTCAGGGACAGCAGAAGATGACAGTGGATTTTAATGGGAAGATGGATGCTCTGTACACAGATCTGAATGGGAAGATCGAGGCTCTCAGTACTAGCCACATGATGCTGGAAACTCAGGTAGCTCAGGTTTCAGCAGCTGTCAAGGGAAAGATGGTTCATGCACATAATGAACAAGTCAATGTGATCACCTTAAGAAGTGATGAAGAGGTCGATCAAGGAGTGAAAATTGACCTAACTGCAAAGAATCTCATCGATGACGACGATGAGGCTCCCGAAATCGCCCCAGTATCGATCGATACCACCCAACATCGGTCGATACCCATTCCAAAGATCTGCCAAAGACGTTTCGACATAACAAGTATCGACCGACACCACCCAATGTCGATCGACACCAGTGCATATACTCTCACGGGACATCTCAGAACCCCCAGTATCGACCGACACCACACCTGTATCGATCGACACCACATCTGAAGAGACGACAGAGAAGCCTTGTATCGATCGATACCATTCTAGTATCGATCGACACCCCTCGCAGACAGAGCCAGAAACTGTGAAAACACCCAAGATTGTCGAGGAACGTGTCTACAAACCTAAAGTGCCATATCCTCGACCACCTAGACATCTCATGAACCCCATTTCTCCAAAGCATCTGCTTGGCTTTGAGAAGATGGTACGAAGGATTCCTCACACACTGACTTTTGAAGAAGCTATAGAGTACCGCCCTTTGCTGAGTCACTTCCGAGATTGCAGAGAAACTCTGGAAGAGATCGAAGTACTCTTTATCCAGGCAAGAAGCAAGTCACTACCGCTGAGGCAGTTGACCAAGAGGGAAGACCCATGAATATTCTCAGTTCCATGCTCTATCTCTGGAGTTAAATTCAAAGAGTCTATCGTTGACTCGGGGGCTAGCGTCAATGTCATGTCAAGGGAAATTGCAGAGAGATTGAAAGCTGATATTCGACCGCCCAAGACATCCATCACATACGCGAACTGTATCACCTCACTTCCATACGGTACAATCCTTGATTTGATGGTTGAAGTAGGAGATTGTCTGGTTCCTACTGATTTTCAGGTTGTGGAGATGAGTGCAAGATCTACTACGCAGTTGATTCTTGGAAGACCGTTCATGGCCACGGTTGGTGCCATTATGGACACACCCAACAAGAGAGTCTCGTTCTCATACATTGACAAGAAGGTGTACTACGAAGCCATTCCTACTAGAGGAACTCCCACACGTGTCTCTTGCATCGATGTTGTCACAAGAGAGACGTTGGTAGTTGATAATCGAGAAGAGCCTTCCGACGAGCCTAATACCATAGACGTTCTAGATAGTCCTTCTGTCATCACCAAGAAAGACGTCAAAATAGCTAAGGCAAAGAAGAAGGGAAAGAGCAAATGAGTAAAAGGTGCTCCTTCTATGACCTTAATCCCACAGAAGTGTGATGGGGACTCGATTGAGTACAAGGTGAAGTGCAAAGGAACCTCAAAACCATTCTCCAAGGCTAGAATCATTTTTACTCCGGAGATGAAAGAGAAAGAAAAGAGGTTATAGAGAGCATGCTGAGTAGAACTCTGAATCTGCAAGTGTCTAGCTGTGGGACTTGCATGGGAGTGAGTTCTCAACCTCGCTCTGACTAATCACCTGAGCAAAGTCAAGCCCGTGACGTTAAACAAGCGCTTGGTGGGAGGCAACCCACTGGTGAGTCTGTACATATGTGTTTTCTATTTTTCTAGCTTTTGATTTGTGTTTTGTTGTGTCACGTGAATCAGATTCGGAGGTCCAGTATCGATCGACACCACTTGGCATCGGTCGATACCAGTCATTAAACGTACACATTCTGGACCGACCTCTATGTGGCGAGCAAATCATTCAATTACTTCCGTATCGATCGACACCAACTGGTATCGATCGATACCCGCCGCCCATATAAGTTTCTTTATAAACCCTACGGTTTTTCTTTTCCTCCTCATAACTCCATCGACCGACACACTCTCCCCAAAATCACCAAATCTTCGTTTCTCCACGGATTTGAGTAATTTTTGTGTCTATATCCTGCTCGGATTTTGTGCTCTTTCACATTCTCTCACTCTTTCACTCAATCCACAAGGTATGACTCACGAACTTTCACTTTTTCAAATCCGTGACACAAGGTTGGATTTTTGACTTTTATGCCTTTCGAACCTGTTTGGATAGATGATTATCACTTGCTGGAAGTTGTTCTATGCCTAGTCGAACCCCGCATTGCACTTCATTACCCTTAGTTTTGAATTTTTGAAATTTGTGGATTGTGTTCTTCGTGACGCTCGATACCTGTATGAGTATCGATCGATACCCCATTGGTATCGGTCGATGCTCTTTCCCTTGGCCGAGATTGCTGTGTTTGAGAGAGATGTTGGACTTATGTTGTGTTTTGTGTTTGTTGATGATGCAGATGGCACCTACGAAGAGAGCTCGCACTAATACCGCATCCAGTTCCAACCCACCTGAGAAAGAATACATGTTGCACGCTCGAGTCGAGTTCTTAGAAGACGGGGTTTGGACAGTGGGAACGGTTATTGCTTGTCTCACCGAGAACCGCTACATGGTTCGGACAGCGAATTCTACAGACTTCACTGTGGTATTCGGTAGACACTTACGAGACGCACCAGCCGAGGCACCTACGCCTTCAACCCCATTGCCTCCTTGCACAACAGTGCGGTTTCCTTGGCCTAAGCTCAGTGAGAAGGCAAGGATACATTTGAGGGATGATTACGAAGGTTCAAATAAGAAGATCACGGAGAGCAGAGCTTGCACCCACCGGCCTATATCAGAGGAGTGGGACGATTACGATTCGATCTTCTACAACGCATGACAAGAGGTTGATGTGCGCCCCACTCGGTTTGTGGACACGCACACTATGCGGCATCTGGGTTTTGACAGGGAGCTCGATGGACTGATCCGAAAGATCGGATTGGGACGATGCCTAGCGGCAATATGACCTATACCCTGACTTGGTCTGCCAATTCTTTGCCTCTGTTCGCGTCTACTACACTGGTGAGCCTCCAGTGACAGCACAACAACGTATTCTCACTTTTCTGATTCGCGGTGTGCGATACATGATATCTTTTCAGGAGCTCTGCGACATCTACAAGTTTAACAGGGATTTCTCGAGGTGTGAGCTTCCTCGCAAGTTCTTGGATATTGCGGCATTCTGGTCTCATTTTGGGCATGGAGTCTATGACAGCAAGACCACTACACAGATGGATGTGCGCCATCCTGTCCTGCGCTGTTTTGTGAGGATATTGAGCAACACTTTGTTGTGTAAGATGGAGCCAAACAAGATGAGAGTTGCTGAGCTGATTGTTCTCACTACAAGAAAACAGGTCGTCTACAACGGACAGAATCGATGTAAAATCGATGTAAAACAGACTTTGGGACGGATTAGCGACGATTGTCAAATCGTCGTAAAATGATCGTCGTTACTCGATAATCGTCGTAAATCCGTCGTAACACCCAGGACGAATACAAATCGTCGTAAACTCGTCGTAAATAATCCGTCGTAAAATCGATGTAACTTTACATCGATTTTACGACGAAAGTCACGACGTTGGTAATTCGTTGGAAAAACGTCGCAACATTACATCGATTTTACATCGATTTCTCAAATTTTAATATTGGTAATCCGTCGTAAAATCGTCGTAATATAGGATGTACATTCGTTGGTAAACCGATGTAAAATGAAGTCGATGTAAATTCGTCGTAAAGTGTAGATCGATGTAAAATCGATGTAAATTGGAATTCGATGTAAAATCGATGTATAAATTAATAATTAAAAAAAAAAAAAAAGC
>PKMM01012057.1:514398-539066 GCA_002933915.1 Eutrema heterophyllum | reverse complement strand
TGCTGCTGCTGCTGCTCTTGCTCTTGCTGCTTCCTCAGTGCGGCCGCCAAAGTGGGGTTACTCGCGGCAAGAATATCGAAGAGCGAGTTGTACGAGTTGATCTTGTTATCGTAGACTTGGATCTTCTCATCGTATACCACCTGCTTCGCCCGCAAAGTGTTGATCTCGGAGTGGGCGGTGTTCAACTCGTTCCGCAACTCAACCGGATCGTCGAACGGAAGACGTGAGGAAGACGAGGCGACGACACTTTCTCTGATCGATCCCATCCCTAAAATTCTGCCCTTTTTCTTCGGGGCAACCTTAAAAAAAGAAACGTTAAATTTAATAAATTAAATACAAAATAATTCAGTAAAAATATAATTTGATTATTATTACCTCTTCATATATCTCGTCCATCTGGGCTGTGGTCAAAGCTGCAGTGGATTAGACCGAGCTACCGCCAGGTGATAGCTGCTGAGAGACTTGAGTTTGACGCTCGGCGATCATTGCCTGGACGTCATTGTAGACCTTCTCCGCTCGAGGATCCACAAAAGAGCCGTCTTTCTTTTTTCGAGTTTCCTCAAAAACTCTGGTCATCGGAGGAAGTTCGCCTCCGTTTTCCTAACCAAACGACATTCCAAAAAAAAATAAACGGTTAATGGTTAATTTTAATTAATAATAATTAAAATCACAAAAAAATAAATTAACGTAAAACAGTTACCATTTGAAGGCGCCTTCCCGCAAAAGATGTTTGACCCGAAGTATGCGGCATAACCGCCGGAAGACCGTCTGGACCGACAGTGTTCCGAGAAGCAGAACACTTAGCAGCCACTTGCTGCGAATGCGGATCCATCCAGTAGGTCTTCAGGCCGTTCCAAACTTCGGAAGACATGTATGGGGGCTTTGCCTCATCTCCATTAACCTCCCACTTCCTCTTCCAATCGGAGACGGTATTGTTGAGCCGCAAATTTCCCTTCTTCTTAAACTGCGTCTTCACCATCTCGTTGATCCCAATGTCCCAATGCCATTTTTGCTATAAAAAACCGACAAAAAAAAATTAGAAACGATATCATTAAATAAAAATAATTAATTCTCGAAAAAAAAAAAAATTACCGCAAAACATTTGAACCATGTCTCGATAACGTCATCCAGAACCGCAGACCAGTTGTGGTGAGGCTCCTCGAAATAGGCTTTAATGGTATCAGACACACTCCGGCCGACTTTGTTATCTTCCTTAAACTTGAGAAATAAAACTAAAATTATCAGTAAAAAAAATAATTACCAAAAAAAGAACAAAAAAATAATAATATTACGTACCAAAAAGTGTTAGGCGGTCGTCGCGGATCTAACCGGGGTAAACCATCATGACCCGGCGACTGCAATATATCCTCGACCGTCAATTCCGCATATAACAACGGAGGTCAAGGTGCTGGTGCTGGTGCATGTGGAGGTGGCGGCGGCGCCGCTGGTACGGACCCAGAATCTGGAACTGCGGACGGTGTGGCAGAATATGACGGGACATCCGACGGTCCCGAATCACCGCCCATAAACTGGCGATAGTGAGTAGTACGTGGCGCCATATATATCTACAAAATTATTTAAAATTAATTAACGAATATTAACAATATAATCTAATAATTCCCGCAATTATTTAATTCCAATTCTATCTAATTATAATCCTACCTAATTCCAATTCTATCTAATAATTAAAACTGTATATCTAATTTAAAAAAAAAAAAACATACCTTAGATAGAGAGAGCTTGTAGAGAGAGATTGAGATTGTGAGATTATGAGATTATGAGGGAGGAAGAAATCTGGAATGTATATATAGAGTTTGTTGCCGTCGTAAATTCGATGGTAAGTTACGACGGATTTACGACGGATCCGTCGTAAATTCGTCGTAAACTTGAAACACGCGGGAAATTAATTTTGCTATTCGCGGTAAAATTAATTTTCATTACGACGATTTTACGATGGATCCGTCGTAAAATCGTCGTAACTTACCATCGAATTTACGACGGAGCCGTTGTAAATTCGATGGTAATATAAGAAATCTATACCCTAAACCCTAAATTACAATATACAAATCCGTCGTGTATTAACGAACTATATTTGTGCATCCAAGACTTCTCAAAGTAAACAACAAATTCAATAACGACGATTGAATCTAATATATGGAAAATTTCCTTATCTTACATAATAATGTATAGTGTTCCTTCTTATAAGTTTATTCGAAACATGGATGATGTATATAAAGGAATTGATTTTTCTGATACGGGTAATATTTTTATACAATGAGTAAAGAACTTATGTAAAACAAGCTAAACGATGAAAAACCAAACCTATACAACATATTTCAACCCTAAACCCTAAACCCTAAATCCTAAAATTTAGGGTTTGGAGTTTACGACGACATTACGACGAATCAGGCTAAAATTGTCGTAATGTCGTCGTAAACCCTTAACCAGAAAATTTAATTCTGGTTACGGGTTTACGACGACATTACGACGATTTTAGCCTGATTCGTCGTAATGTCGTCGTACCCTTAACCGGAAAATTTCAATTTTCTGGTTTAAGATTTACGACGACATTACGACGACATTAAATTTTCTGGTTTAAGATTTACGACGACATTACGACGATTTTAGCCTGATTCGTCATAATGTCGTCGTAATACTGATAATCCGGAGATAATCGGAGATGAGATCGAAAGGACTCCCGGAGGTCTAATATTACCAAACCATCAAAATTCCTGGGTTTGGGTAATATTCGATCTCCGGGAATCCTTACGATCCCATCTCCGATTATCTCCGGTCATTTTCCGATTATCCCATATTCGATATTTTTATTATACAAATTAAGCAATTACAAAATGTAAATCAATCAGATTAATCATCATCTTCGTCGGGTTCATCATCTTCATTGGGTTCATCATCTTCAGGTTCATCATCATCGTCACTCTCTTCAAACTCATCGGAATCACCTTCTTCTTCTGTGTCGTCAAGTAGATATTCAAGTTGCCTGTTTCGAGGATCAATTAGAAGAACGTTGTCCGTAATCTCTGGTTCTGTAATGTGATGGCAAGAATCTTGTTGCATTGGAAGATCGTCAACACCAAGAATTTTACCCCTTGGAGCTATTTTAATAACCGATAACCATGTGGGCCCAGTGGTGCGAACTCGCGGATATGGAACGAACGTTACTTGTTCTGCTTATGATGCTAGGATAAATGGTTCAAACTTGTTGCATCGTCGTGATTTGTTGACGTCGACCACACCAAATGGGTTAATTCGCACCCCTCGACCGACTGTTGGATCGAACCAATCACATTTGAAGAGAACGCATTTCATACTAACCAAGCCGGGGTACTCCACTTCGATTATTTCCTGCAACACCCCATAAAAATCTATTTCATCACCCCTAACACATACTCCGTAGTTGGTAGTTGCCCGACGAACGCCATACTTGTATGTATGAAACACATAACCACGGGTGAAATACATGGGTGCAGTCGTTATCTTCCCGAGGGGGCCTTGGAGTAACTCATGAAACCATATTGGATATGCGGGGTCGCCATGATCCACCTATAAAAGGCATATCGATAAGTGTACATGTTAGATTGAGTATTGATCTAATTAAATGAAATATTGATAACTATATATATATTATTTACTTGCGTCTTCAACCACTTAGCAAAGTGACGATCTTTACGATCGTTTATTTCATCATCTGAAACGCCTTCAATGCATTCTCGCACTTAAGTAACAAATAAGCTGGAAAATACATTATAATTAACATATAATGAATTATATATAATTGATTATTAATTAGTGGATAATTAAATAGTAACGTTACGTACCTCTCGTAAGGACTCACTTCCTCGCATTTTAGGAGGATGTACGTATGTGCGTTGTGCCTATCATTCTCGTTAGACCACCAAACTTCCTTCAATTTTCCACTAAGACGACCGATTGGTGAGAAGATGTCTGGGACACCCTCTACTGCATAAGTTCTTCCCACACCACCATTATCATATCGTCGGGGAGCCCGTTTGCGTGTGCGGACTTTTATAGCGAAATAGTATGAAGTGAAGTGTGAAGTTTCTTCTGTCAAACTTCTCGCAACAATTGATCCTTCAACCCTTGCTAGATTTTTTGCATTTCCCTTTAAATGTTTCATGAAGCGCTCGAATGGGTACATCCACCTAAACTGAACAGGCCCGCATAGTTCTGCTTCATGAGGGAGATGAATGGGAAGATGTTCCATAACATCAAAAAACGCCGAGGGAAATATCTTCTCCAAATTGCACAACAATATTGGAATATTAGCAGCCAGCTGTGCAATTACATCTTCTGACAACGTCCGTGTACTAAGATCACGGAAAAACGCTCCGATGCCTGCACAATCAAAGTTATATATTAATGTAATATTTGAACATATATATATATAATTATAATATATCAGCAATTTTATATGTGATCTTAATTACCTCTAATTGCTTCATGAACATTTCCTGGAAGGAGTTCGGCAAATGCGAAAGGAAGTAATCGTTGCATAAACACGTTGCAGTCATGGCTCTTCATCCCTGAAAACTTTTGTCCTTTCTCAACAGATTTAGCAAGATTAGATACGTACCCATCAGGAAACTTCACGTCAGATGAAACCCAATTGAACAACGATGCCTTTTCTTCTGCACCCAACCGAAATATAGGAACTGGTGATTTCCCATTGCTCATTATGTGCAACTTATTTCTGTTGCAAATATCGGGCAAGTCCAACCTTGACTTTCCGCTGTCTTTGGTTATTCCTTTCACGTTTAACATTGTATGCATGATGTTATCAAAAAAGTTTTTCTCAATGTGCATGACATCAAGATTGTGTCTCAACAGATGATCTTTCCAGTACGGAAGTTCCCAAAAAATGCTTTTCTTGTCCCAATTGTGATTGACTCCGTATCCATCAGGCATATTAGCCAGCGTGTGCCAATTTCCCCCACGAATCACCGTTTCTAGTCCCCCAAAATGATCTATTTGCGCTTCTAGATCTTCTCCAGATAGATACACTGGTGGGGGGACACACACGATTTTGTTCTTTCTAAACAACCGCTTGTTTCTCCGATATGGATGGTTGATTGGTAGAAACCGGCGGTGACAGTCAAACCAGCATGTTTTTCGACCATGTTTCAGCTGAAACGCATCTGTCCGATCGAGGCAATAAGGACAAGATAACCTCCCATGAGTTGTCCAACCTGATAGCATTCCGTATGCAGGGAAGTCGCTTATTGTCCACATAAGCACCGCATGCATCGTAAATTTTTTTTTCCTCGAACAGTCATATGTACGAACTCCTGTATAACACAACTGTTTCAACTCATTTATGAGAGGCTGCAAAAACACATCAAGGGACCTCTTTGGATGATTGGGACCATGGACTAAAATATTCAGGAATAGAAATTCCCTTTGCATGCACATATCTGGGGGAAGGTTATAAGGCATTACGATAACTGGCCACAAAGAATATTGCCTACCAGACATACCGAGTGGACTAAATCCATCAGTGCAAAGACCAAGATACACATTTCGCTTAGATTTAGCAAAGTCTGGGTGTACCGTGTTAAAGTGTTTCCAAGCTTTTGCATCTGACGGGTGAGTCACTTCTCCTTCTCTCTGTGAATGTTCTGCATGCCACCTCATTGATGCACCTGTCCTTTCAGTTTGATACAATCGTTTCAACCTATCACTTATAGGAAGATACCACATCCGTTGGTATGGTATCTTACTACGCCCAGAAGTTTGCGGCCTAAATCTCGGGTTTTGGCAAAATCGACATTCCTGCAGCTTATCGTCATCTTTCCAAAAAAGCATACAATTGTCAACACATACATCTATCATCTCAGAAGGCAACCCAAGACTAAACACCAACTTCTGTATCTCGTAGTATGTTTCAGCAGCTAAATTATCCTCTGGCAAATACTCTTTAATAAGATCAGCCCAATCATCCATACAAACCTCAGCTAAATTATGATCAGTTTTAATTGTCATCATCCTAGCTGCTAACGAAAATTTAGACTGACCTTCTCTACATCCATCGTAAAGTGGCTGATTTGCAGCGCCTAGAATATCATAAAATCGCTTTGCATCTACGTTGGGTTCCTCAACACTATTATCAGCATTTGTTTCATGAAATGCATCAGTAACCATGTCATGCATCCTATCATGATCTTGACCCTGATCATATTGACCATGATGATGATAACTACTATTACCATGATCATTTGATTCATCAAAATCTACATGACCTTGATAATTACTACTACGATCAGCTTGATTTCTTTCAAAACCCTCTCCATGTTGATACCAAACATAATATTGCGGCATAAACCCCCTATTTAGTAAATGCTTCCACACCGTCTCGATAAAAACATATCTCGTATTCTTGCATTTACGACAAGGACATAACATCTTACCGCTTTCCAGGGTTGTTTGCATATTTCCGGCCTGATACATGAATATTTCAAGCCCCTCTTTGAATTCGTTCGTCAACGCTCCCTCCGAATCCTTTTGCGTATACATCCATCTCCGTAGATCGTATATAGACATTTTATAAAAAATATTTTATAGTGTGTTTTTTTTTTATTAGTGTTTGTTTTTTTTTTTGAAATTTACGTTTGAGTCATGAAGGTATTTATAGAAAATTTTCAAAATTACCAACGGAATTACAACGGATTTGCATCGGATTTACGACGTATATTGTCGATGTAAATAGATTAGGTGAACCTATTAAAAACGTGTTCTACCTAACTGGAAACAATCAACGTATACTCGTCGTTAATTTACATCGAATTCTAATCGTTGTAATATCGATGTAAAGTTACATCGATTTTACAACGTAATTTGTGAAAATGATTTTCGTCGTAAATCCGTCGTAATGTTACATCGCGTTTACGACGAATTTCAAAATCGTCGTAATGTCGTCATCAAATTACGACGATATTACGACGACACATTTTTACGACGAATTTACAACGAATTTTAAATTCGTTGTAATTCCGTCGTAATGTCGATGTAAATTTACATCGATTAGAAATCGTCGTAAAATTTCGTTGGTAATTGACTGTTTTCTTGTAGTGTTTGTCTATTGGGATTGGGGACATTATTGACGATGAGGCTTACGAGTGGCCTGAGATGGACCTCGCGGTCAACTTAGGTGCTGTTTTCGCACACCACTTGGAGTCGCTGAAGGTTATGCCTTTTACAGGACGCGGCAAGGCTTCTAGGACTGCAGGTCGCCAGAAGACCGAGACGGTGGGCAGTCTTCTCACGCCCATATTTCTGCACCTAGGGATCAACACCACTAGTTGCTCGATCATTACTTCCCGCAAGCTTATGGACGAGGCGCACTTGGAGCACCTGCGTTGGCTGAAGCCTCACAGGCGTTAGGTTTTCAGCACTTCTGTTGGGGACTATCTGGTTCAACTCCCCAACACCGATCTGACAGACATAGGCGGTGACCCTTGCCCAGTTGCTTTTCGCCCCTGATCCCACTGACATGGAGCCTGCACCGGTCACTCGACGTCGAGGCTCCGCTACTAGAGCACGACCACCTGCTTCTGGCCCTGCTGGGGGTCAACCACGCCGCACGCCTACACGTACTGCTGCTGCGCTTTCTCTTCCTCCACCACCTGAGATGGAGCTGGATCCCTTTCAGCGATATGTAGTTGCAAGTCTGCAGACGATCTGGACCACCATTTCCAGTTGCAGCTGCATGGCGCCTGAGCATCCCGTTTCTTCACGTTCACCGCGCACGCCTCCTGACGTCGGTCCATCTGGCACTGCTGGCGATGATTCTGACGCCACTGAGGAGGATTAGTCCTCTTTCTATCTGATCATCACGTTTGCTGTTTCTTTTTCCCTTTTCTTTTTATTTTCGTTTGGACTTTTGTGTTTTTTTTTGTCTTTTGTCAGCACTTTCTTATGCTTTTGGACCTGTGGATTTTTGCTTCATTGATATTTTGTTGCACCTAACTTGTGTTTGAGTGATCTAACAGTGCCACCATTTAACACCTGGATCGTTTGACACATTTTTGGAGTTACATCTGACCTTAGACGTTGAAAACTCATCACCTGTGTTGACCAATACTTGGTATCGATCGATACCAAGTTGGGTGTCGGTCGACACTCGTACCCCATCTCGGGTAACCTCGTCGTTTTTCACAATTCCACTTGGTTCATTTAGTTTCTTTCACAAAATTTAGGCTAGATAACACTGGGGACAGTGTTGTTTAAGTCTGGGGGAGGTAGTTGCTGACAACGTGTTTGTTTTTCTTAGAGTCAGTCATTTTTGTGTCAAATTTGTTTTATTGAGTCAAAACCTATTGGAGATTATGATCTTGTTCTTGAATCTATTGTTCTGACTTTGCTTCTAAGTGACCACTGTTACAGAATCAGTTTTAGATCGACTAATGAAAAATCCAAAAGCTGACCAGTTAACTAGAAGACACACATGTTTCCAGCAGAGTTCTTTTAAAGCCTGAGCCAAATTTCTGCACTTCATCGACGTGGTTAGTGTCCATAGAGCTTGATTTCTCATTCATATATGACAAATGAACCCATGTGTTTAAAAGTGATAGTATATCTCTCCTCTGTTATAAGTTAATAATAAAAAAAAGAGCATAAAAAGATGAGATGATTTTCTCCTAAGTAGAGGGTTATGAATGTTTCCAGCGATCCCATTATTCTACTTGGTGAGGGATGATCACACAGAGGATTGGAAGCGAGGCTAGGATTTTCCTATGATGTCATTATTCGCCTACAACCTTTGATACATTGAGAGGGAAGAACCGGGGATTCGGTGGCAAACACCATCAATACTCGCGTCTCATACCTTGACGTGTATATGCGAATCTAAAAAGAAAAAAAGAAAAAAAAGAAGAGAATAAAATAAGAAATAAGTCTGGGGAGAGAAAGTGATACAAAAGTGTGAAATTGGGTGGTTCATTGTCATGATATTGTATGGGAAAGAATCTAGAAGGTTCTTGGTATTAATCACAGCCATGAAACTGGCGATGATGGGTTTAATTGAATGAAGTTGCGAAACAATGTGTGTTGTCTGGGGAAGCTACGAATGTCTACGGAGAAGTACATGGTGGTTAGTCTTGGAACTGGTTAGGTGACATTTGGGTGATTGGGAAAAGGGTCATTGCAATGCTTCATGAACAGGTGAGTCTCCGTGTTTTCAAACCTCTTTCTCTGGTTTAGTCTTCTATTTGTTTGAGGGCAAGCAAATGCTAAGTCTGGGGGAGTTGATATATCATGATTTTTACCCCTTTTAAGCCATGATATAAGTCCGTTTTATAGAGTCTTTCTACTATTTTGTAGTGTTTTAGAGTCTTTTCAGGTTTTAGGTACGTTTGGAGCATAATTGGAGATATTGGAGCTTTCTGGAGCATTTTGGAGCAAAGCAGAAGTTCGTGTAGCTGAGTACCCAATTTGAAGCCCTTGTATCGACCGACACCACATGGTGTCGATCGATACTGACACCATGAAGGAAGAAAGCGCGTCATTGTCCGAGTATCGATCGATACCACTCATGGTATCGGTCGATACCGTCGTCCATGGAGAAGGAAACGCGACTTTTATGAAGAGTTGAAGAATTGCAAAATTGCACAGAAGACTTTATTATTTACAATTTAACCCAAAACGTGTTTTATGATTATAATTAGGTTTTTCAGCCACTTTGGCTAAGAACGTTCTAATTAAGCATTATTCTACTCTGGGTTTTGGAGAGACAACTCTGAACTCCTGTTTCTTATTGATTTCTTTGATGATATATTCAATCATGTTGTTTTCATTCTCCATGTCTGAGTAGATCCCTTGTTAGGTTCATGGTTCTCATAAGGGTTATCTTTGAATGTTAGGTTAATTGATTGATTAGGATTCACCATCTGAATTAGTTATTCGCCTTAGGTTGTTCTCATAGCTAATTCTAGGTTGACGAATCTGGAACTTAGATCTTAGGATAACTGATTAGGCACGAGAGTGCGATTAATTATCTGATAGAATCTAGGGTGAGCAAAATAACTATTTGCAAAGAGATTTGGTTTAGTTGTTTTGTGAACAAATCAAACTTGAACTAAAAGCTGGTTTAGACTTTAGGATTCGCAAAGAGATTTGGAATTCTAGGATTTAGACTTAGATAGTTTTCGCAACGAGAGTGGGTTAGCTATACTTTAGTGATTTGAGTTTAAGAACCGCGCTAAATCTGAATCCTGTTAGTTAGTTTATCTACATTCATTGAATTCCTGAGAAATACCCTGAGCCTATCTTCTTTCCAATTGAATTACAACACTTTTAATTTACGTATTGCATTCAATTACATTGTTTGGTTTAGCTTAATTCGAGTCTATATAATCTATTGTGTGATTTTCTTAGTCTTTGTGGTTCGACCCCTACTATTACTACAACTACTGCTTTAGTACTTATAGGGTATTAATTTGAGCATATCGCGAGTATTGATGGTGTTTGCCACCGAATCCCCGGTTCTTCCCCTCTCAATGTATCAAAGGCGTAGGCGAATAGTGGTATCACGGGAAATTTTCCTAACCTCGCTTCCAACCTTTGTGTGATCATTCATTCACAAGTAGAATAATGGGATCGCTGGAAATTTTCCTAACCCTCTACTCAGAAGAAAATCATTTCATCTTTTATGCTCTTATTTATTAACTTATAACAGGGGAGAAAGATACCATTACTTTAAACACATGGGTTCTTTTGTCATATGTGAATGAAGAATCAAGCTCTATGAACATCAACCACATCGATGAAGTGCAAAAATTTGGCTCAGGCTCGAATGAACTCTGCTGGAAACATGGGTGTCTTCTAGTTAACTGGTCAACCTTTGGATTTTTCATTAGTCATTCCCCCAAACTTAAACCTTTGCTTGTCCTCAAGCAAACAAGAGTAAGAAAAGGGAGAAGACTAAAAATGAGAGCTCAAATCCACAAGTGCCATAAAAAGAATTTAAGCCCAATGTCCAAGTTGCAAACTTCATAGTGCGATCAACAAACTTACTCAAAAGTGACTAGCCATACTTATCCTTGTATGACTTACATTCGAACCTCAACCTACACAAACTTTCATATCCTCCAACCCCTTGACATTGATTAAGTGTAATAAGCGTGAATCATGTTTATGCAAGATCAAATGAATTCGTTTGGCTAAGGGTTCGGTTATGAGATGAAGATGATATCATTATCACGCATGGGTAATCAAATGCAAGGATCTCTCATGGAAAGAGCAAACTTTAGCAAAATGCTAAAGGTAAAAGGCAACATATGCATACAAGGGAGAATTCTCATCTACCCAACTGCCTAGAGTGTCTCTAACTAAACCTTTCTAACCCGTTGTGCCCCTATCCTAAGCTACCCTTTTCTTCTCAAGGCATTTTGCCTTCTCGAACCCAAACACGCTTGTCGTTTTTTTCACTTCATCTTCTTCTCACTCGGGGATTAGCTTCTTCTTCCTTGCTCTTTGTGGTTTGATGCTTCTTTTGTTTTAACCGTAGCTCTCCTTTTTGTTCATTCTTGTTCACGCCTCTTGCACCTTTTTGATGCTTTTGCCTTTGGTTTTTCTCTTGTTCTTTGAACTTTTGAGGCTAATCTTATACTTAGAGCTATTCTTACGAATCTTTGCACCAACCAACCTATAGATCCAATCCCCTTTTTCCTTCTCCTTGTTTATCTTTCCCATTCCACAATACCATTCCAAACAAAACCGTTCACCAAATTTCCAAACCGTCCCCCATATCGAACCAAGAACCACCAACCTAGCTAGCCTACTCCTAGATTAACCCCGTGTTGATGGAGCTAAATCTACACGAGAATTCCTCCTTGTCGCCCTAAACCTAACACTTTTTGCCAAGTTTGCTCGAAAGAAGGCCTCACCAATCACACACGAATATCAATGGCTAGAAAGAAGGTTGAGGTCAAGGTAGGGGAAACCATTCCAATGATGGGATATGGCTACTTGGATAAACAAGAGTGGTGAAAGGGAAAAGACTATCCAAGTATGTATGAAGTGATCCACGAATCCAACCAAAAATGCATAAACACAATAATTACAAGTCAAAATTAAGGTTATCACTTAGATGGGGTTGAATTCAAGTCAAGGTTTGCTTCAATCAAGGCAAGAACAATAAGACATGAGATCAAGGCATGGTTTGTTCTTAATTTCTACACGAGATCAAAGCATCAAGTAACTAGCAACAATGGCATTGGACTAAGCTCTTAATATGGTACTTTACAAAGAAAAATCTGTCATTGCTCCTAATGCTCATGCAAAGCTACCTTATATGCTATGAATCTAGACTCAATTCTATATGGAATGCACAAAAATTCAAATTTTTTCAAATTTATTGAAAATGCATGATATGCATGAGACTCAAGATGCAAAATGCAAAATAAGAACACAAAACGCATGGTTAGACACCGGTCCCTCCCCCAAACTTAAATCACAACGTCTCGGTGTGAAAGAAGATCAAGAGAGAGACCAAAAACGAAAGATAAAAATGCAAAGAGACTCAAAAGGAAAAAGTTACTTACAAATAAGGAGTAAGACTAGATGAATGGAGATGAATGAAGATCTTTCGACATCTACACCAATGTGCCTTGCCACGACCTTGCTACCACTAAGAACCTTGCAACCACCCAAAAAAAGATCAAAAAGAACAAGAAAGCGTAGAAAGACATGAAAAGAAAGTATGTACAATGATAAGCTTGGGGTGTCTCCTAAGAGCACTTTGTTTAAAGTCACTAAGTTTGACTTTGGTTACCCTTTTAGGCAGGTGAGAGAGGAGTGTGAGCACTCCATGGTGGATCTTTGAGCTCGAGCTTGAGCACCTTGCTCATGACCTCTTCAAGACCGACCTCCCCTTTCTCTTTGAGCTCGGGTGCGAGGATCGCCTTGATCGAGGCAAAAGGTTTGAGCCATCCCTTGCACTTGATCTTGTACTCAATCACTCCATCCTTGTGCTTCCAAGGAGTGAGTGTCATCATAGAAGGCTGGCTTGGCTCGGACCTAGACCCATGAAGCTTACGTGGTCCATGTATCCCCTTGGCCTTGGTCCTTGCCTTCTTATGACCCTCACTAGTTTCTATCTCATTCTCCATTTTAGTGTGGAAAAGAGATTCCAAGCTATCACCATCCAATGCAAGGGCTTCTTCATCATTACCATAACCCAAAATGTTTGCCTCATGAGGGTCTTTCTTCTTTTTGCAACCTTTTGGGGGTGAAGACACATCCATCATCTCATAACTACCCACAAACGCCACTTCCTCAACATGAACTTCGTCCTTAGAGCCATGGAGAACTCTCTCAACCTCTCTTAAAGCCTCTTTACTCTCTTCATCCGAGAAGACAACTTTGAAATACTCACTTGGGCTTTCATTGACTTTACCCTTGAGTTCCTCCATAGGTTTACTAGAGAGGGGGTTTCCTTGAGCATCTTGATTCTCCAAATTTTTGAGCCTAGAAGTTATGGTTTCAAGCCTTGAGTTGAGATCATTGTAGGCACAATCTATCTTGGTTGAGGTTTCAACTTGTCCCTTGAGAGCTTGTTTAAATACCCCATTAAGATCCTCATCTTGTGGCATGGAAAAGCTATGTTGCCTTTGAGGAACCAAACCTTGTGTGAAACTTTGTGGAGGAACAAGAGGAGCATGATTTCGGGAGGCACACCTTTGGTTGTCATTGAAATCTTCAACAAAATGAACCGACCTTTTAGTAGCAATGAGAAGCTTGTCTATTTTTTTTCATGTATAGCTTTAATCTCCTCTCTACTTTGGTATTCGTGTCTTTCACTTCCTAGTGGAGATCCAAGGTAGTCCTCTCCATAAGTCTCTTGGCTTTGGACGAAGTTCTCAACTAGTAGCTCGCCTTGTTCCACGGTGAGGTTTTTAAAACGCCCATTGCTAGCCGCATCTAGGGTCCACTTGTGCTCTTGATCTATTCCCAAATAGAAGATGCTAAGGATGGCTTCTTTCTCGAACCCGTGATGGGGACAATCTCGAGTATATCCTTTAAGTCTTCCACATGCCTTATGAAAACTTTCATGCATGCCTTGCTTGAAATTTAAGATGTCCCTTCTAGTTTGGACCATTCTTTGTGTGGAGTAGAACTTGTTGAGGAAAATCTCCTTGCAATCATCCCAAGAATTTACCAAGCGAGATGGCAATGTTCTCTCCCATTGGCTTGCTTTTCCTCCAAGAGAAAACGGAAACAAGATGAGCTTGATGCTATCATGGGGCACCCCTCCAGTTCTAAACGTGTCACACAACCTCTCAAATGAATCCAAGTGATCATAAGGATTTTCCACCCTTGTCCCCAAGAATCTAGACTCTTGAATCAACCTAACCAAGCTTGGCTTTATCTCGTATGCCTCGGCTTCGATTGGTGGTGAGTGAATTCCATATCTTGATCCACGACAACATGGAGTGTCAAAATTCCCAACCGTTGCCTTCTCCTTTGGAACTAGGATTGGATTTGATACCAATTCTCGAGGTTGTGCCATTTCTTGAAGTTGTGGGGTTTGAAGAACGTTCCTTTGGTAGTCCATTTCCGACACCCCAAGTGATCTCGTCTCTCCACTACTTTTCCCTTGGACTTAACATGTTAAATCCCATAATTACAGATGATTATGTCAAGGGAAAGATGAGACGAGATCACTTGCTTTGATCCCATGTTAAATCTTTCATGAAGGTCATTGGAGCTGATTCAGATCGGAAATCTTTCGTCCAGCCACATATGTCCGACGTCTCGGATGGACTTTGCACTCTACTTTGGTCCATTTCTCCAATTATGCCCAAATTGCCTCCAAACACCTAGAAAACACTCCAAAACATGCAAGAACTTACTAGGACCTAATGCAAATGTCCTAAACTCTAAATGAGACCTAAATGCAAGACAAAACCATGATTATGCATGCAAATGACATAAAACTCTAAGTAAAATGTATGCTAGAACATGTAAAATATGAAGATATCATAGTCCGATCTAGAACTGATTCTGTAACAATGGTCACTTAGAAGCAAAGTCAAAACAATAGATTCAAGAAAAAGATCATCATCTCCAACAAATTTTGACAGAAAAACAAAAACGTTGTCAGCAACTACCTCCCCCAGACATAAACAACACTGTCCCCAGTGTTATTTAGCCTAGAGTTGGTAAAAGAAATCAGAAGAACTAAGTGGATTGGTGAAAATCGAAGAAGTTACCCGAGATGGTGATGAGTGTCGACCGATACAGCACTGGTATCGATCGATACCAGTCGTTGGTCGACACAAGGACTCCTTTTCATCGACATCGATGCTCATAGTTGTGTTCAATGATCCATATATGAATTTGTTAGCACTGTGAGATCACTCAAACACAAGTCAGATGCAACAAGATATCATAGAAGCTTGAATCCACAAAGTTCAAGATCATTAGAGGACTGACATAAGACTTAAAAGTTCAAAAGAAAAGAAAAGAAAAAGTATGTACAGACTCACCAGTGGGTTGCCTCCCACCAAGCGCTTGTTTTACATCACTAGCTTGACTTTGGCTCAGGTGATCAGTCAGGAGAAAATTGAGAACTTACTCCCAGGCAAGTTCTACAACTAAACACTTCCAGCTTCAGAGTTCTGCTCAACATGCTCTCCACAACCTCATTTCCTTTCTCTTTCAGCTCTGAAGTAAGAATAACTCTAGCCTTAGAGAATGGTTTTGAGGTTCCTCTGCACTTCACCTTATACTCAATCGAATCTCCGTCACACTTCTGAGGGATTAAAGTCATATAGGCAGCACCCTTGACTCTTTTGCTCTTTACCTTCTTCTTTGCCTTAGCCGTTGTGATGTTTCTCTTCGTGATGATAGAAGGACCATCCAAAACGTCTATGACATTTGGCTCATCATAAGGCTCATCCAAAAGATCAACCATCAACGTCTCTCATGTAACAACGGTGATGCAAGAGATATGTTTGGGAGCTCTTCCAGAAAGGATGGCTTTGTAGGAGACCTCTTTGTCAATGTATGAGAATGAGATTCTCTTATTGGGCATGTCTATAACTGCACCAACTGTAGCCATGAATGGTCTTCCAAGAATCAAAGGCGTACTAGATCTTGCACTCATCTCCACAACCTGAAAATCAGTAGGAACCAGACAATCTCTTATTTTAACCAGCAAATCAGGGATGATACCATATGGAATTAAGGTGGAGAAGTTCGCAAATGTAAGAGACATCTCAGCAGATCTAATACCAATTCTCAACCTCTCTGCAATTGCCCTTGACATGACATTGACGCTAGACCCTGAATCAACGAGAGATTCTTTGAATTCAACTCCAGAGATAGAGCATGGAACCGAAAATTTTCCTGGTTCTTCTCTCTTAGTCAACTGCTTCAATGGTGGTGATGTGCTTCTTGCCTTGACGAAGAGTGCCTCGATATCTTCTAGAGTTTCTCTGCAATCTCGGAAGTGACTAAGCAAAGGTCGGTATTCCAAAGCTTCTTCAAAAGACATTGTATGGAGAATCCTCCTTACCATCTTCTCAAAACCAAACAACTTCTCTGCAGAGATGGGACCTCTGAGGTGTCTAGGTGGTATAGGAAATGACACTTTAGGCTTGTAAACCCTTTCCTCAAAAATCTTGGTTGTTTTCACAGTCTCTGGCTCAGTCTGCGAGGGGTGTCGATCGATACCATTCTGGTATCGATCGCTACAAGGCTTCTGTGTCATCTCTTCAGGTGTGGTGTCGATCGATACAGGTGTGGTGTCGATCGACACCCTTGGTTTTAAAACGTCATTGGCAGATCCTTGGACGGGTATCGACCGATGCTGAGTGGTATCGATCGATACTGGGGCGATTTCGGGAGCCTCATCGTCGTCATCTTCAGCAAGATCGACGAGATTCTTTGTAGTTAGGCCGATTTTCACTCCTGGATCGACCTCTTCATCACTTCTTAAGGTGATTGCATTGACGTGTTCCCTTGGATTCACTGTTTTCCCTGGAAGAAAACCTTCTTGCCTCTTCACAGCTGCTGCAGTCTGAGCGACCTGAGTTTCCAGCCTTTTCTGATGAATGCTAAGAGCTTCAATCTTTCCATTTAGGTCTGTATACATAGCATCCATCTTCCCATTAAAGTCTACTGCCATCTTCTGCTGTCCCTCAAGAATCTGTTCAAGCATGGATTCAACCTTGTTCTCTGGAGATTTGGGAGGAATAGGCTGGTAATTGTTGGTGAAGTTTCGGTTGTTGTTTTGCTGGTATTGATATCTCTGACTTTGAAAACCAGCACCACGTATGTAGTTAACATCTTCCACTTCATCCTCATCAGCAAAATGAACAGCCTTCTTCGTCTTTCCCATCAAAAGATTGTGCACTGAATCCAGCTTAGCTTGAACCTCAACAATCTGCGATCCATCCAAATTCCCAGCCTGCTTCTTCCGCTCAAAGTCTGCATTCTTGGTGCTATTGCTAGACGCCAAGTTCTCAATCAGCACATAAGCATCGTCTGGATACCTGGTGTTGAAGTTCCCATTACTCGCATCATCTAAGGCCATCTGGTACCTCCAATCAATCCCTCTGAAGAAGAGACCCAGCAACTGAACCTTAGTGAACCCGTGATGTTGACAATCTCTCTGATATGATCTGAATCTGATCCAAGCAGCTTTAAATGCCTCAGTTGGTCCTTGAGAAAACTGGGAGATCTTGTTCCTAAGCTTCTCGGATCTCGCATCATCATAAAAATTGTTCAGGAACGCGTTCTTAGTCTCCTCCCAAGTAGTCAGTGATCCAGGAGGCAACTGCTTCAGCTAGTAAGCTGCATCCCCACCAAGAGAATATGGGAAAAGCTTACAGAGGAGGTAATCATTGGACACTCCATTGTACTTGATGCTAGTGACCAAGTCGTCAAACCTCTCAATATGATCCATGGGGTGCTCATGAGGAAGACCATGAAAAGGATGCTGACCCACAAGAGTGAAGTATGCAGGTTTCAGCTCAAAGTCATTCCTCTGAAAAGCAGGAGGGCGAATCGCTGATCGATTGGCATAGAACTGATCAGGCCTGTTGTACTCACCAATTGTCCTACCACGATCAACCACATCATTCCCAACATTCACAACGGCTAGAGGGACAATGATGTTTCCATCTCCATCAAGTTGTTGTCCACTCTCATTGCACAAATGACCCTCTCGGTCTCTGAAAGTACCAACCTCATCACGAATCAAAACCAATGGGTTGTTCATCTCTGCTGGCCTCTTTGTTCTCCTTTTTGTGCGTTCCAAAAGTGCTAGTTCCTCGTTAAAAAGATTAACTAGCTGCATGCTCTTGTTTCTCCTGGTTTCGCGATTAGGCATACACCTGAAACACAAAAGTCAAAGCACGTAAGTAAAAAAAAAAAAAAAATACGACGAGTATCGACCGACACCAGTTGGGTATCGATCGATACCGACGAACTTAGTCGAAATTCTAAGCTAAAATCTAATGGCGAATTTAGAGTCCCCGGCAACGGCGCCAAATTTTGATAAGCTCAAAATTAATACCCTAAAAGCACTAAAGCTGTAACTGCAGTATAGTAGGGGTCGAACCACAAAGACTCAAAAAATCACACAATAGACCAAATAGTTTCGAATTAAGCTAAACAATTCAGTTGAAACAAAAAGCAATGAACGAAATTAGAAAAGTTGTAATTCAATGGAAGAAAGATAGGTTCAGGGTATTTCTCAAGAAATCAGAGAATGCAGATAAACCAATTAATCAGGATTCAGGTTATGCACGGTTCTTGAACTCAAATCACTAAGCTATAATTAACCAACTGTCGTTGCGAGAATTATCTAAGTCTAAATCCCAGAATCCCAAATCTCTTTGCAAATCCTAAAGATCTAAACCAGCTTTAAAGTTCAGGTTTGATATGTTCACAAAACAACTAAACCAAATCTCTTTGCGGATAGCTATTTTGCTCACCCTAAGTTCTGTCAGATTATCAATTGCACTATCGTGCCTAATCGATTAACCTAAGATCTAAGTTCCAGATTCGTCAACCTAGAATTAGCTTTGAGAACAACCTAGGGTGAAGAACTAATTCAGATTATGAATCCTAACTACTCAATTACCAGCACTCAATGAAATCCTTTATGAGAAAACCCTAAACCTAAAGTGGATCTACTCAGACATGATTAATGGAACAGAAATCATAGATGAATAGAATTGCATAGACGAAATCAATAAGAAATAAAGGGGTTCAGAGTTGGCTCCCCAAAATCCCTAAAAACAATCTCTCTCAAAGTATCAAAAGTAAAATAAAGCTTAACCTACAAAAGTGGCTGAAAAACCTAATTATAATTCTAAAACACGTTTTGGGGCTTCTTGTAATAATTAAAGACTTCTGGACCAACGTGCAGTTTCTCCAAACTTGTAAAAAGTCGCGTTTCCTGTTCCATGGACGGCGGTATCGACCGATACCATAAGTGGTATCGATCGATACACGGGCAATGACGCGCTTCCTTCCTTCATGGTGTCAGTATCGATCGACACCAGGTGGTGTCGGTCGATACAAGGGCTTCAAATCGCTACACGATCTCTGCTTTGCTCCAAAAAGCTCCAGAATGCTTCAATATCTCTAATTATGCTCCAAACGTACCTAAAACCTGAAAAGACACTAAAAGACTACAAAAACACTAGAAAGACTCTAAAAACAAAACCTATATCATGGTCAAAAAGAAGTAAAAACCATGATATATCACTACCGCAATATCCATATCCCTACAATAAATTATTTCTCATTTACATAGCTTTCTTATTTGTTTCGAAACAAGTCTTTGTTAAGTTCTTGATTTGAGCCACAACTTTTCAAGAAGATGAAGAGTCATCTTTTGGAGGCTATTACTGGATATTCCAATTTGGAATATTTGCCGTCATGGTAGGAGCTCAGAAACAAGAAGGTACTATATCATCTTTTTCGTGGTTCTTTTCTTGACTTGAAATCTATTATATATATTTATTTTCCCTTTTTTTTTCCATTTATCCCTTTTGTGTTTGAACAGAATTCATGATTTTGGATTGCAAATTTCCTATTGAACATTCTCCTTACAGTAATCCATCTACTGAATTGACATTCACGTCAGAAATGGTAGAGTCGAGTCAATAAAGATATCAAGATAGAGATCGAAGTTTGGATAAACTCTTTGGATTAATTTTTTTTTTTTTGTTGTTAAAAACTTTGCCAATAATATATGCCATAGATGATAGAACTACGGCCATAAAGAATGATACTTATGTTAAAGCTATTCACAAACACAGTCCCTAGCTATTGTATCTAAAAATCTCAGGTTATATAAAAAAATCACCAATCATATATCAATTAATAGAACTAGTTCTCTCTGTTACCATTTTCTAATTACCATTCACTTGTTAAGTAAAGCAAGACAATTACGAAACTTAAAATCTTCAATTCTCTTTTCCAAACATTTTATGCTTATACGCTTATTATATTATAGCTATGAGTGTGGAATTGTTGTTTCAAAAGAGTATTGGCAATCGTCTTTCGAGGTCACACTAATTCAAAAACACAAAATTCAGAACCAATGTAAAACCAAAATCAAACAACAATTCCACAATCATAGCTATAATATCACATACGAGAACAAACATAAATAAAATTGAAGTTATACTAATAAATGATCAACAAGAAGATAATCTTCATAAAAAAAAAAAAAAAAAAAAATCAGAAAATTTCAAAGTCCTTAGTGATCTTGGGATTGTTGGCATAAGTTATCGTGCGTTAGGGGTAATTTCAGTGGTAAAGCTCATGCTCAGTTCAACAGAACTTGTTGAGCTCATGCCTTGTCTCCCTCCTTGTCTTGAAATTTCTGATGTTAGACACTGCTTTAGTTCATTAGTAACTTGAGACATGTTTGGTCTTTTCTCTGAAGAAGGATTCACGCATGACATTGCTATCTCAAGAGCCTTCCAAACAGAAGTAGGCTCATATTCCCTATTTAGTCTTGGATCCACAACATTTTCAAAATCTCCCTTGGTAAGCATGTGTACCACCCATGCTGCTATGTGTGGCTTTTCTCGAGTTTGCTGAATTACAGGGCGGCTTGTGATTATCTCCAATATTACAATTCCAAAGCTGTATACATCACTCTTCTCATTCAACCTATTCGTTCGATAATATCTGCAAGACAAGACATGAACTTTCTCACTCAATTAAAGAAGGAAAACAACTCCGGGTCAAATTAGAGCGGCGATGTAATACTTACTCAGGATCAAGATATCCAGGAGTACCAGCGATAGCTGTCGAGACATGAGTTTCACCTCCAATTGGAAAAGATCTTGAAAGGCCAAAATCTGCTAGCTTCGCTTGGAAGTACTCGTCCAAAAGTATATTTGTTGTTTTGACATCACGATGTATCATTGGAGGTTTGCAACCCGTATGCAAGTATTCCAAACCTATATATACATAATTATATCGTTCATGTCATACAATCAATGTAAAATGATTGATGGATGTTGAATTTAGATGGAACCTTGTGCAGTCTCGATGACAATTTTTAATCTACTTGACCACTTCAAAGGGGAGCCACCACGTTCTCCTACAGTTCAGAACATGTGAGTGATATTGTAAAGACATAGAACATCAAAAACCATGCAAGTCATCTTTGTTTTAAAATGTTATGTATTCAAATTTATACCTGAGAGATGTTGTTTTAAGTCTCCGTTTGGCGCATACTCATAAAGTAGGGCCAAGTGGCTTTCTTCGTCACAATATCCAACTAGACTTACCAAATTTACGTGGTGAACCCTCAAAAGAAGTTCTACCTAACCAACCATTCCAAAACATTATTTGTACATGCTAAAATATACTACAACATATACATAATACATTATATGTATAAACCTTAACATACCTCTGCTTTGAATTCTTTATAGCCTTGTACTGATGACTGAGAGAGTAGTTTAACAGCTATTGGTTGCGTACCATTCAAAGAACCATGATACACTACTCCAAACCCTCCTTCTCCAAGAACCCTTTCAAAGTTATCTGTCAACGCTACTACCTCTGAATATGTGAACCTTTTTGTTTGAGTAAATATGGTTGGTCTACTTGGTAACTCATGTTGAACTGTAGATAAAGAATCGTGTGTCAACAACAACAAAAATCCATTAGATTAGGCATCCTTTAGTATGCCAACATGCATGCATGCATGTTAGAATAAAAATATCCCATCGATAATTAAGTACCTTGCGTTGGCCTTTTCTTTTTGAAAACAAGAATGAGAATCAGCACAGCTACAATGAGGAGCACAAAAGCTACCGACGCAACAACTGGTACAACGTACTTTTGATTGTTATTTTTGCATGATGCATCAACACACAACTTTGGGTTTCCTTGGATCCTTGAGAGCATAAGTGTTGTCAATTAAGACTGAAAAGAAACTAAAAACCGGTAGATAATTGATGGAAAAACATAATTTGAAAGTCTTACGTTAGCTTTAGCCCATTTTTTTCTCTGTCATGAAACACTTTAGGAAGAGGACCCGTAAGACCGTTCCAGTTTAAATTTCTGTTAACAAATTAAGAGAAACAAATATTACGTTGACAACAGCCAAAACTAGTGAAAAATAAGTGGCCAATGTGTTTGTTTACATAAACTTACATGATCGATAATGACTTCATGCTGGCTAGAAATTCAGGCACTCCTCCAGTAAAACTGTTATTTGATAAGTCCCTAGCATTTATAAAATGTAAAAATGTCATTTTTTATTATTTATTTATAGGATAAAGAATATAATTTTTTTTTTCAATTTGTTATAAGATAAAATTGGAAATGTGATAACACGTAGTTGAATTATAAGAAATATCTTTTTATTATTTTTGCTAATACATACGCAACTAAAATATTTATTTATAGGTAGTTACAAAAAAAATATATTTATTTCTATATATTTTATTCTGAAAAATATGAACATTGGACAGCGAAAAAAACCAACACAAAGGATTCAGGCCCTCTGTATTACGGATTAGATTGTTTATTTTCATAATTTGTCATTCTATCGTTTGTATAAAATTTATAATATTTTCTAATAAATATAATGAATGATGATGTCATAAGCAAACTGAAAAAACAGTATGCACTAACAATTTTCGAAGCTCGGTCAAATTTTGGAAGGCAGTTGCTATGACTCCTGTTAACCCTCGTGATGACAAATCTCTGTTTACAATATAAGAACAAATTTCAACTATAATATACTTGAGATTTAACATGAAAAAATGTGCATGAGTGATCTTACAAGGAGACAATTCTTGGAGGAGTAGACTTATTTGTGTAGCTGCACTTTACATCTTCCCACTTTAATAATTCAGGGACGCAAGGATCTCCTTGCCAACTAATCATGTTCAATCCATAAATAGCTTGAATATCCTTCATAGCAGCGACTGAATATAGAGTTCAATGAGGAAACCAAGAATTATCATACGAAAGATTAGAGTTTCTTAATTATAGGCTATAGAGGAATAGAGACTTAGTTACCATCATTTGGATTTGATTCAGCATATGGAAATTCCAAGACCTTAAAAGCCTCAATAGCATTAATCAGTGGTGGAAGAGTTGACCTCGGAGTTCTAACGAGGTCTAAGTAGCACAAGCCGGAGCCACATTTTTGTGGTGATAGGTTGTATTTGGTATCTGATTGTAACATTGTAGGACTATATGCTGATTGAATAATGTTATCATCCAATTCAATGTCGAATTCTCTAGTTTCATTGGCTCTTAAGGTTTGGATCTCAGCAAAGTGAAAGTACACATTAACTTTGTCACTATCGTCTTCTAGTGACAATAAAATTCTCAATGGCTTGCTAGCATTTTTGGGCGTAATGCCAGACCTACTTACAGCTTCTGGTACTTGAAAGGGGCTAAAAGATCTCACGTTGAGGGTGGTGTTTACATCTGCTTCAAATTCGTTATAATTGTCCCATACGCGATCAAAGACATCATCAGGATACCTGGAACAATATTTGGGTTAGCCATGCAAAAGTAAATAAATCATGTTACATCTCTATAATATTATTTAAGAAGACATTTTTTAAAATAAACTTTGTTTGTAAGTTATTACATATTGTCATTACAAATAAGAAAAGACTAGGACTTAATCCGCGCTAATTATAGCGCGGGGTAATTTTTTTTAAAGAAATTATTTTGAAATTTAAGAAAATTGCTTTTATCTGAATTTTTAACTAATGATTATAGATAAAGCTGTCAATTTGTAATAATTTGTCTATTTAACCCGTTTTGCAGTGAACTAAAATATTATTCAGGCTAACCCGCAAAAACTTATAATCTTGAAAACATAACTCTAATATGCACCGTTAAATGACTACGGTTTTTGTGGTTAGTCTACGAACTCTTAAAAAAAAATTGTTTTCTTTTGTCTAACTTTTTATAAAATTAGTAAAATATTTTTCAACTTTTGTTTTAATATATATTCAAATAAAATATAATAAATTATAGTGAAAAATATAGCAAGATTTTGAATAGATTTTTTTCTTTGAATATATATGGATTGATTATTATTTTAAAATATATAGTATTAAAAATAATTAAGAAATTAAATAATAAATAACCTCTTTAATGCAAAATATATACTTTCC
>PKMM01012057.1:481571-514265 GCA_002933915.1 Eutrema heterophyllum | reverse complement strand
TTATTTACTATTTAGTTTCTTAATTATTATGATATTATTAAATAATAATCAATCCATACATATTCAAATAAAATATATTTGAGATCTTGCGATATTTTTCTCTATGATTATTATATTTTATTTGAATATATATCATAACAAAAGTTTGAAAAATATTTTACTATTATAAAGAATTAGACACGAGAAAAATGATTTTTTAAGAGTTTGTGGACTGACCACAAAACTCATAGTCATTAAACGGTGCATATTAGAGTTATGTTTTCAAAATTATAGGTTTTTGCGGGTTAGTCTGAATAATATTTTAGTTCATTGCAAAACGGATTAAGTAGACAAGTTAGTTCATGTTGACAATTATATATATAATAATTAGTTAGACATATTATAAAATTCAGATGAATTTATTTTTTCTTAAATTTCAAAATAATTTTTAAGAAAAAATTATCCCACTATAGATAGGTAGCGCGGATTGAATCCTAGTCGTGTGTTATTGGGTTTGTTGGTTTTGCAAGATGTTAGAAACGAATTAGTGAAAAAAGAAAAAAATTTGATTTCAATATATAAGGTATAGCTACAAAAATTGATCATTCTCCTATTTTATATATTAACGTAAAACTTACAAACTCTCACCCCTATTCATAGAATTCTCAAATGGAAATTTTCCGGTGGAACACATTCAAATAGAACCTAGAAAAAAAAGAGAATTTTCATGAAGAAACTTTTTTTATATACTTAGAGAGTGATCCAGATTTTTACTCCCGACGACTAATCCCACACGGTGAGTTTAGCCGTCAATTAACCAATTTGACACCATTTCAACTGGCCATATGAGAGTGATTAGATAGTTCTATACTTGCAGAGAATCGATCCTCGACTTAGATCTACGTTACAATTTCTCGACAAGTGGAACCACTAGCAAAGTAGCAAGTGGTTAACTTCCATGTTAAAAATAAGTGAAACAATTAAAGAATATCATGAAAGAAAACATTTGTTATTTGTTCTGGAAAATAGAGTTGCTGAGTTCACATACCGTATAAAACCGCTAGAATTGCTTCTATAGTGCCGCCTGTTAATAAGGTTCAAGGGACCGAATCGCGTAGTATAAGAATCATTTCTTAATGGCCGTAGTTCCAAGGTTGATATCATTGGTATAGTTTCTCCTGTCTTGACAAGACAAATCTGCAATAAGCCTGACTTTGACATGTATATGATCTCACGATCATTTCCGTATTCCAAATCCACCGAAGTCCACAAATTAGGCCCTACATGCATATCAAATTTGGGAGATACATTAAGGCCGTCATAATTTCCATAATTGAACCCGGCTCTTATTAAATAGTTGATGCCCTGCTCTACTTTCAGATTATAGCAATTTCGTATTCCATCGGGAAAATATCTCAGATCATTGTACTGTCTGTAGGTATAGGTTCGGTCATCCCCAACTTCACCGCGTAAACCACTTAAAACGAAATCAGCATCAGATGAGAATGTTAATCCGGTTACTGGGTCGGTATAGGGAGACTCACTAGGAGGTAAACCACAGTCCAAACTGATGAATCCTGGCAAGACAGTACAAAATGTATTAGTGCAAATTACTTCTTGTTAGAACATGAAGCTTACAAGGAGGACAATAATAAAAAAAAAACATTCTCAATTACTTAAACCAAATCCTAGTTATGTAATTTTACTTGGCTATTCATGCAACGAGTAGAAATTGGTCGATGATCTCGACCAACACTTAACTACAACCATGGTCAAGAAGTGAGGAACATGAAGGAATTAACAATACTGAAAAATGAGATATAAAAATTACCTTGTTGATCAGGCTGAGCTTGAACACAATGTATAATGGCGAAAGCGGCAAAGCTCAACGCCAGTAAAAGTTGGTAATAACACTCCATTTTCAAGTTAACATACAAAATTTTGATATGCAAGATTATATGAAATATATGAAAGAATATATTGTTTTTCTAGTACAAGTAGAAATACTTTATATTGATAGAAAATTAAATTTTATAACACACATGTTGGCGTGTGAAATTTTCCAATAGAATCGTTTCATGTTTACTAATCCCAGCACGTCTCGGCTGGTCTAACAAATTTTTTTTTTTTTTATTCCAATTCGTGGAAAAAGGTGAATATTATATCAAAGCACCTGATGTTATCTTTGTTTAAACAATGTTAAACCTACCAAGTTGATCTAATCTCAAAGCTGCATGCATAACTATATGATAATTCTACCAACGACTTCAACGACTTGTATTTATATAACAACAACTAGACGGATTTAATATGTTTTATTGACTTTAACCTTAATCATTATTGCTATATCCCTATAATAATGTAAAATTCTTGGTCTTGACAAATAAACTAACCTAATATTCGTTTCATATGCCCCTAATACATCATCTATGGATTANCTGTCACCTGACGTCAAATGTAACGATTAAATATTATAAATCTTTCATCGTATTCCTATACTCTGCGGTATTGATAACACACATTTTTACATTCATTTAGGATAGAGTTCGCATTCGTATTTTATATGTTTATGGAGCTTGCCTGACACTCGGGAAATTGTACGTGTAACTAGATGAAAAAGTTGTGTGATATTATTTTTAAGTGGTAATGGTCAGAATGACAATAAAATTATCAGAATAGTACAAAGTTTGAAAAAATTGTCAAAATAGTTTTTTTCAAAAAACAATTGAACTGTTTTAAGTTTATGATTGAATTGTTTAGTGTTTAGGGTTTATATTTAAACCCTTATACGATTAATATACATTTATCCCTGATAGATTCAACTCTTGGTCTCTGCTTAAAACTTTGACAAAAAATAGTATATCGTCGATTATGCACGAAATAATAAGGTTTGTTTTTAGTAATTTGGATTGAACCCGGTCGTAAAAGATGGATTTACAATTACTACACAGAGTTTAGGTACAGCCCCATAGATAGGATGGAGGTTCATATATTTCGTTATCAAAAGTATAAATCAAACACTCGGTCAAAAAAAAAAAGTATAAATCAAACACTACTCTCGTGGTGCACATGACCATAGGTTGGCTCTTTTTGGATAAACTAAGCATAAGTTATTTTTTTATTACATAACATTCAATCTTGCAGTTGCTAAGAAATTGATAAAAAGAATTGGATCAGTTTGTATTTACATTTTTCATCTTGGCTAAACAAATTATAAGCGAAACGGAAATTTTGAAAATTGAAGCCAATATCTTGCGCCTCAAGAAAGAACACAGTGAAAACAAAGAACTATGTAAAAAGAGATCACCTCTTAAACTAGCCCTGGGCATAAAACCCGACCCGAGCGGACCCGAATCGACCCGACCCAAAAATATGGTTCGGTTTGGATTCGGTTTTTCGAAATAACCCGAACGGTTCTTCTTCAAATTTAATTCACGTTTTGGTTCGGGTACCCGAGACCCGTTCGGATACCCGAAAGACCCGGAAAAGCTCCCTTATGTTTTTCAAATTTTTTTTTTAACCAATCCGAACCGGGGATTGGAACCGGTTTGGATGTCTTTTTGTTTGTCGCAAGTCGCAACTTCTCGACTGAGAAAAAAAAATCGTGAGTTTTGAAAAAAAAAAAAAAATCGTGAAGATTTCTCCAAAGTACTCATCAACCATCTTCTCCCATGCTTCAGTCTCTTCCTTCACTTGTCGTCTCCTCAAAGAATCGAATTTCCTCTTGTCGATGTCCTTACGTTCGATTTTCACAAGAGAAAGATAGAAGAGGAAGAGGAAGAAGCTGAAATCGGATATGCTCTCTCTTTTCTCTCTCTGGCGGCTAGGGTTTTTGATGTACACAATTTTTTTTTTATTATTTTAATTTTATGTACACTAATTCGGGTTTCGGGTAAAAACCCGATCCGAACCGAACCCGATATTTATTTCGGTTCCTAATCGGTTCTAATTATAAATCACAGACCCGACTCGAACCCGAAAGGACCCAAACCGAAGCGAACCAAAATTTTCCCAGGACCCGTATGGGTCCAATTCTTCCCTACCCGAAAGACCCGAAACCCGAATTCCCGAACCGACCTGACCCGAATGCACATGGCTATCTTAAACTATGAAAAAGATGAAGCGATGATTGTGTTTGATTTAATGATTTGCTTCTTACAAAATTCACGTATTTATACGAATATTATACGAATATACTTGCAAGTATAACCACATGTACGTTAAAGATAGGGAAACAGTTTAAAAATAGGGGTAATTGTTAAAATAGTACAAAATTACAAAAAAATTGCTAGAATAGTACAAAGTTTGGGAAAATTGTAAAAATAGTATTCTTAGGAAAAGTTTTTAGGGTTTAGGGCCCTAAACTATACACCCTTAATTCTAAACCCTAAACACTAAACAATCCAACCCTAAACCCAAAACAGTTCGATTGTTTTTTGAAAAAGACTATTTTGACAATTTTCCCAAACTTTGTACTATTCTGGCAATTTTGTTGTCATTTTATACTGTTTTGAATCATTACCACTTAAATATAATTAGTTTGTACCCTAGTTTCTCTTTAGAGTCTGTATAAATACATGTACATTTACTTTTAATAATAATATAACATTCAGTCTCTATATGCTATCAGAGCATTAGGCTCCTAAAACCTAAAATTTTCTTCTTCAAATTTCTCATCCGCCATTATGTCCTCTTCCGATAACACATCCTCCGCTAACGGCGCCGAAACCACCACCATCAACACAAACACTCTTCTCAATATCAATATGTCAAATATTTCAAAATTGACTTCCACAAACTATCTTATGTGGAGCTTGCAAGTTCATGCTTTGCTTGTTGGACACGCTCTTGCTGTCCATCTCGATGAGTCCTCCGATGTTCCTGCTGCAACCATCATCACCAATGGTGTCCCTTCCATTAACCCAGATTTCACCATGTGGATTCGCCAAGACAAGCTGATCTATGTTGCTCTTCTCGGTGCGATCTCAACGTCTCTTCAGCTACTTGTGTCCCGAGCCAAAACCGCGTCTCAGATCTGGAGTACGTTACCCTCTACGTATGCTAAACCTAGCCGTGGTCACTTCAAGCAACTGAAAACTCAACTCAAGAATTGGACAAATGGCAACAAGACTATTGATGAATATTTGCAGGATCTCACCACTCGGTTTGATCAATTGGCCATCCTTGGTAAAGCTATGATTCACGAAGATCAAATCGAATTCATCCTTGAGAGACTCCCTGATGAGTATAAACCAATTATGGATCAGATCGAAGGTAAGGACACACCTGCAACGGTCACTGAGATCCCAGCAATCGAAATAGTATTTCAGGGATAGAATCCACAAGGACCAAATGTAATGCTACGAGAATGCAGGAGGAAAGTAAATCTAAGACAAATGATGGTTGTTTGTAGTTTTGTAACTTCTAAAACTAATAATGACAAATAAAACGATGTAAATTCAACAAGAAAAACGCTAGGTCTTCAGGTAATTTTGCAGGAAATCAAGATTCACTAACCATATAATCCAACATGGAATGGATTAAGTACCGTTCTCGAAATCAAACATGAATTTATAGCTAACCCACTGTCGTGACACTAACTACTATGCCTAATAACCTAAGTATCTAAATTATCGTTTGAGCTTAGAATTCTAGGTACGCATTAATGTTCATGTTTGATAAGTTCACAAATCGCATTAGCATCAGCTTTCATTGGCTAAGGATAATTTGCTCATCTATGTTCTTTCAGGAAATCTAAAAAACTTTTGATGGATAGATTCATCCTAAGATCAGAAACTAGGTCGCGAGTCAAGTTCCAGCAATAAGATCAATAATAGATAAAGAACTAAAAGATAGATCCCTATTCTAACAAATTTGATTCAGTAAATCATGAAAATCCTTTGAAAACCCTAAAACCTAACTATGGATCTACTCAGACATAATAAAAGTAGTCAAGCAAAGATATGAAGAAGAAATCATAATCCAATATAATAAATAAATTGGGGTTCAGAAATCTTCTCAAAAGGGTAAGAAGTCAGAGATTCGTCTCCCCAAAGCCTCAAAAAGAAAAGCTCCCAAAAGTCTCAATGAAAAATAAAGCATAACCTAAAAAGTAACTAAAAAATAGGTATAAATAGGTCTCCAACCGTTCATGGTCGAAATTAGGTGAATCTGGGCCGAAACAGGAAAAGTCGAATTCCTTCTTACCATCTGGGATTGAATCGTTCGATCTCAGTTCTTGAATCGGTCGAGTTGGCACCCGCGGATGGGTCATCTCTGCGTATGCTTCTTCTGCTCGCCAGGCTAGACCGTCTTCACGAAAACTGGCATAACTTTTCATCCCACTATTGGAATGGCCTCAAACAACTTCCAAATGAAAGATAATTCATCGCTTTATCTTGTATAAAAGGTTGAGATCGATCAATCGGTGGGAAGTCCTTCAACGAATGCCAAAATTCTGACGTCTCTACCTGATTTTGCATCTCCATATGCTTATTTGCACCCAAAACGGCTCATTTTCTCCTAAAGTGACCTAAAACTTGAAAATGCTCGATAAAGGACAAAAAGACTCTAAAAAGACACTTTGACTCGATAAAAGACACAAAAACAAATGTTAGAAACGTAAAAACACTGTTTATCAAGGACACACCTCCAACGGTCACTGAGATCCACAAACGTCTTCTTAACCATGAAGCCAAGCTTTTGTCAACTACTGGCGCTGTCTCACCTCAGTTCCCTGTGACTGCCAGCACTGTGCAACAATGCGACAACAACAATTACAGCCACTACAACAACAATCGCATTAACAACAACAACAAATGCTACACAAACAACAATGGCTTCAATTGGCAACCAAATAACATGTCTGAAAATCGTACTTTTCGAACGTATTTTGGAAAGTGTCAATTGTGTAATGTCCAAGGGTATAGTGCAAAAAGGTGTCCCCGTTTTCAAACGACGCAAATGACCGTGAGTCCAACCCAAAGCAGTCCTTTCAGACCATGGTAGCCCCGAGCTAATCTTGCTTTTGGATCTCTTGACAATGGTGCTACTCATCACATGACATCGGATTTACAGAACTTGTCTCTCCATCAGCCATACAACGGAGGTGAAGATGTAGTTGTTGGTGATGGGTGTAGTCTTGTCATTATACACATGGGTTCAAAAATTCTTCCCTCTCAATCCCGTGATCTTCACTTGCACAAAGTCTTATGTGTTCCTAACATACACATAATCTCATTTCTATCTATCGTTTGTGTAATACTAATCAACTCTCGATTGAATTCTTTCCTGGTTACTTTCAGGTGAAGGATCTCAGCACTGGGGGTCCTATTACTCCAAGACAAAACTAGAAATGATCTCTACGAATGGCATGTCACTGCCACAAGCTGTTTCTCTGTCTACCTAGTATAGTCCGAGAGCTTCTCTTCCGTTGTGGCACTCTCGGCTAGGACACCCTTCCTCTTCCATTTTAAACACTATTGTTTCTGCATTTACTTTTCCCGTTTCTGATTCTTTTGAAAAACTTTTGTCTTGCTCAGATTGCCTAATTAATAAAAGCCACAAACTGCAATTTTCTCAAACTTGTATTGTCTCAAATCGCCATCTCGAATATCTTTACTCAGATGTGTGGACATCTCCTATTATATCTATTGACAATTACAAATACTATCCTATTCTTGTTGATCACTTCACTCAATATACTTGGCTCTATCCCCTCAAATGCAAATCAGATGTCAAAAATACATGTATTGCTTTCAAAGCCTTGCTGGGAAACATATTTCAACAGAAAATTGGAACATTATTCTCTGACAATGGTGGTGAGTTCGTGGTGTTTCGTGACATCCTAGCCACACACGGCATCTCTTGTTTGACATCACCACCGCATACACCTGAACATAATGGGATCTCAAACACATACATGTTATTGAAATTGGGCTCACAATGCTCTCAACGATGTCAATTCTAACATAGTACTGGCCATATGCATTCTCCACGGCAGTTGACCTAATCAATATTCTACCAACACCGGTTCTCTCAAAACAATCTCAATTCTTTAAGCTCTTCCAGATAAAACCAAATTATGAGAAGTTGAATATTTTTGGTTGTCTATGTTTCCCGTGATTGAAGCCTTATACTCGTCATAAACTTGAAAGTCCCTCGCAGCCGTGTGTCTTTCTTAGGTACTCCTTAACGCAAAGTACGTATTACTACTTACATGTATCAATTGGACGAGTTTATACATCGAGACATGTCCAGTTTGAAGAAAATTAGACTCCGTTTCTCGAGATGGTGAAATCGCAAACATGAGAAGCTGAAACAACCTCCTCCTCGTCGCTGCCCGTGGTCACTCCAGTTTGGCTTCTAGTCTCGTCAACGCTGCCTTGTAATGGACCCCTGATCTCAGACCTTCACCATCAATATCAGCCTATACCTTCGCCAGCACCGCTGTCACACTCGCATGTATCGTCTCCTCACTCTCCCACTTCTTCTTCCTCCTCTCAATTTTCTGAACCCATTGCTCCATCACAAAATGGGCCTCAAACCTCGGCCCAACAAAACCAAACTCAAATTGAGCCCACTTCTCCACAAGAAATGAATCGCAACCCACAATTTACCAACAATCACCGTTGAACACCTCCTTAAATCCCTAGACACAAAATCCATCACCATAAAATTCCCAAATAGCTCAGACACATGAACCACAAATTCCTCCACCTATTGAACCACCACAAAATAACCACAATATGCAAACTCGAGCCAAAAATCATATAACCAAACCAAAACAAAAATGTTCTCTTCATGTTTTAGGACCACAAAAATCGAAATAGCCAACAACAGTTGCATAAGCCATGAAAGATGAACATTGGCGCGACTCCATGTCTGATGAATACAATGCTCAAATTGTCAATCACTCATGGGATTTAGTGCTTCCTCACCCATCAAAAAAGTTCATTGGTTGTCACTAGGTATTTACCACCAAATATCAGCCCAATGGTCAATTACACATATACAAGTTGCGATTAGTAGAAAAGGGTTTTCATCAAAAGTATGGAGTTGAGTATGCAGAGACCTTAAGTCCAGTTATTAAGTCAACAACAATTCGTCTGGTGCTCGATTTTGCCGTCACTCACTCGTGGCCGATTAAACAATTAGACGTAAACAACGCTTTTCTACAAGGCAAACTTACATAAGAAATATACATGTCACAACCTCAAGGTTTTGTTGACAAAGATAGACCGCATCATGTTTGCCAATTGAGAAATCCCATATACGGTCTTAAACAAGCTCTCCGAGCTTGGTATATAGCTCTCAAACAACACCTCCTCGACACGGGTTTCACAAATTCCCTTGCCGATACTTCATTATTTATCATACACAGTGGGAAAACGTTAACCTATGTTCTAGTATACGTTGATGATATTCTTGTTACATGGAATGATTCAAAGCTTGTTGCTGAGGTTCTTATATCCTTTGTTGAATGCTTCTCCATCAAAGATCTGAGTTACTTTCTCGGAATTGAAGCAACGAGGTCAAAAGCTAAAGCTGATCTTCACCTAATCCAACATAAGTATATTGTTGATCTTCTGGCCAAGAACAACATGATAGATGCGAAACCTCTCACAATGCCACTGCCTGCTTCACCGAAACTCACTCTTAGAACTGGAACCACACTCGATGATCCCTCTTAGCATCGCTCCGTTGTAGGAAGTCTTCAATATCTTGCATTCACAATACCGGTTATATCTCTCCTATGCTGTGAATCACCTCTCTCAGTTCATGCACAAATCCACAACAGAGCATTGGCAAGCCGCTAAACGCGTCCTACGATACCTCGGTGGCACATTCACACATGGTATATTTCTTCAAGCTCCATCGCCTCTCACACTTCATGTTTTTTCCGATGCTGATTGGACATGTGATGATGATGACTTTGTTTATACAAATGACTATGTTATTTATCTTGGCCGCAATCCAATTTCTTGGAGTTCCAAAAAGCAATGTGGTGTTGCACAATCGTCAAACGAGGCAGAGTTTAGGTTTGTAGCAAACACGGCGTCTGATGTACGATGACTCTGTTCTTTACTCACAGAACTTGGTCTTACTCTTCCTTCCGCTCCAGTGATAATTATGATAACGTGGGATCTACATATATGTGCGTTGATCTTGTTTTCCACTCCCGAATGAAACATATTGCTCTTAATTATCACTTTATTAGAAATCAAATTCAAGCGGCCATGTTACGCGTTTGACATGTTTCAACAAGAGATCAACTTGCAGATGTTCTCACCAAACCGTTGCCTCGACCACAGTTTCAGAATGCATGTTTAAAGATTGGAGTAACGAGAGTTCCTCCATCTTGAGGAGATGTATCATGGATAAATGTATATTAATCGTATAAGGATTTAGATATAATTAGTTGTACCCTAATTTTCTTTAGAGTCTGTATAAATACATGTACATCTACTCTTAATAATAATATAACATTCAGCCTCTATAAAATCAACTGGAGATTGACACACATTCATGCAAGAAAGTCCTATACATCTCGGAATTCTGTGAACACAGTCTATTAGAATATGTATCAGTTGGCTTTGAATATATCAATGGAATTTACTCAATTATTCATTCTTTAATTTTCTTGCATAAGTTGACTTTTTGTTATTTTTGTATTATTCCTTACAATGTGTATATGAGTTATTTCTAATTTACGTAGCTTTCTTATTTGTCCAGAAGCAAGTCTTTGTTATGTTCTTGATTTCCATTAAAATTCAAAACTTCCCAAGAAGATGACGAGTCATCTTTTGTTGGCCATGATTGGAATATTTGCCGTTATGGTTGGAGCTCAGAAACAAGAAGGTATTATATCATCTCTTTAATGTTTATACATCTAGGATCTTCCTTTGAGTTGAGATATCTTATATATATGTGTACTTTTTTTTATTTTTTATTTTCCCCATTCATCCCTTTTATGTTTGAACAGGATTCATCAGTTTGGATTGCGGATTCCCCATTGAGGAATCTCCTTATAGTGATCCCTCAAATGGATTAACATACACATCGGATTCCACTTTTATCCTGACCGGAAAAAGTGGTAGAGTCGATAAAGATCTCAACAAAAGGTTTCTAAAACCATATTTGACACTGAGATACTTTCCAGAAGGAAAACGTAACTGTTATAGTTTGAATGTCAAGCGTGGCACAAATAACTTAATCTCGGTTAGCTTCTTATATGGAAACTATGATGGTCTTAATGTTTTTCCAAACTTCGATCTCTATCTTGGTCCCAACAAGTGGGCAAGAATAGATATGGAAGGAAGACAAAATGGTACAAACGAGGAGATCATACACAAAGCTAAGTCAAACTCTTTGGATATTTGTCTTGTTAAAACAGGAACAACATTTCCAATAATTTCAGCAATTGAAATACGACCACTTAGAAATGATACTTATGTTACGCAATCCGGTTCACTGCGGCTGTCTTTCCGGGGCTACTATAGCAATTTTGGTAGGCAAATAAGGTAAGTCGATTTTGTGTCAATCAATAAGTGAGAATTCTCTATATGCTTTTAATTTTTTTTATTCAACCATATATTACTGTTCTTTGTTTTGGTAGTTAGAAATGTATAGGCTTAATTAATTCGGATAAAAAGACAATTGTAACTATCACCATATATATAAATCAAATCTAACAACTACTATTTTTCGGATTTGATATCGAAAAATATTTATGTTTCTGTAATATAAAAACGAAATGCTAAAAAAAAATTGGAGGATATAAGTATATTTATGTAATTTTCTCTGTAAAATTGATATAATATATGATATTTTAATAAACATATTTTGTTTTGGATTGATAATTGTACTAATACTTCATTAAGATCATGCTTTAACTTATAAATTACTGTCTTGACAAAAAAAAAAACATAAATTACTGTCCAAAACAAGTAGACTAATAAGGCCAATTTAGTAGTAACCATCTAGACACTTGATTGTACAAAGTACAATAGTAAATTATTAATAGAGATTGATATGCTTAATTACCTTTCCTAATACAATCTAGTTTGCAGGTATGACGATGACGTCTATGATCGTGTTTGGTATCCATTTTTCGACTCTTCATATACGCAGATAACGACTAGTAGTCTCAATATAAACAATTCCAATTGGTATGAGGTACCAAAAGCTGCACTCAAAAGTGCTGCCACGCCTAGAAACACCAGTGAACCACTAATCATCACATGGAAACCCAAACCATATAATGTTGAAGTGTACTTGTACATGCACTTCGCCGAGATACAAGCCCTTGAAGCCAATGAGACGAGGGAATTCAACGTTGTTTTGAAAGGAAACTTTAACTATTCAGCTTTGAGTCCTCCCAAGTTAGAGCTAATTACATTATACACTGACTTTCCAGTGCAATGTGACTCGGGAGGTTGCAATTTACAGCTAGTAAGAACTCCAAACTCAACCCTTCCACCTCTAATCAACGCTATCGAGGCTTACACTGTTATCAAATTCCCACAGTTGGAAACAAACCTAAGTGATGGTAACTTACACACACTTTGCACTTATAACGCTACATAAATGTCTAATTCTACCATATTCTATTAAATATTTCATATTTGTAACGTTTATGTTAGTTGCTGCTATCAAGAACATCAAAGTTACTTACGGGTTGAGTAAAATTAGTTGGCAAGGAGATCCATGCCTCCCTCAAGATTTTTCATGGGAAAATCTTAAATGCACTTACGTAGATACCTCTACTCCACCAAGAATCATTTCCTTGTAAGGCTATTCACAAACATTGTTCCTAATTTAAAACTTATGTATGTATAGATTTTTTAATTTTTTTTTTTTGTGTGGTTGTATAATTAGAAATTTGTCAGCAAGTGGATTAACAGGTACCATAGCCCCAAGTTTACAGAATTTAACGCAAATACTAGAACTGTAAGTATTTATATCCTTGACTCATTAATTAAACCAAAAACGATTTGTTTGGACACAACATTTTGTATTTCTGCATGCACGGGCAGGGACTTATCTAATAACAGCTTGACTGGACCTGTTCCTGCTTTTCTTGCCAACATTAAATCATTGTCTTTGATGTAAGTTTTCTAAAAATCAGAATGAACATTTTGAACTGTGAATTATTTTCCTTGGATTTGGCAATATATATGATGTTTTTTTTTGTGTTTTTTTGTTCTCTTTTACAGAAACTTAAGTGGGAACAACCTCAGCGGTTCAGTTCCTCAGATTCTTCTAGACAGAGAAAAGCAAGGACTTGTGTTATTACAGTAAGATATTTATTTTCCCATTATAGGCATGAATTTATTAATTAAACATATAAATGCTAGAGTTTTTACAAATATTAAGATGCCTAATGCACTTGAGATGGGACCATATAACATATAAGATGCTCTGGGTCTGGAGGATGTACGAATCTTGGCCTAAAACATCATAGTCATTAAAAAAGGCTTAAATATATAGGTTAATTTGTAGCAATATATGGTCTTGAGTCTACTCGGCAATTTAATTATGTTCCTTCCAAATCTATATGGTGCATTAATTTAACAGCTTCTGTATCACATGTTCCTTGTAGACTTGATGGAAATCCAGAGCTATGCAGATTTAGTTCATGCAATCCAAAAGAGAAAAAGGGATTCTTGGTACCGGTTATTGCATCAGTTGCCTCTGTGCTTGTTGTAGTGGTGGTTGTGGCTCTCTTTCTTGTTTTTCGAAAAAAAAAGGTGCCTTCAAGTGAGTCTCGACCCTTATAATTAATAACCATTACAGAAATTTCATACAATCAATGAATACATTTTCAAAAAATCAAAAATATTTCCTGTGTAAAATCTAGATGCTCCACCAAGTGTGCCCGTAGAAGATGTTGGACGCACTAAACAATCAGAACCATCATTTCTATCGAAAAAGATAAGGTTTACTTATTTCGAGGTTCAAGAAATGACGAATAACTTTCAGAGGGTTCTAGGTGAAGGAGGGTTTGGAATCGTTTATCACGGTTGTGTTAATGGCACCCAACAAGTAGCTGTTAAATTGCTCTCTCAGTCATCTTCTCAAGGCTATAAACATTTCAAGGCAGAGGTAATAATTTTTACAATGATCTTCTACGGAAATCCAATTAATATTTGTAAATGTACATTATTTTCTTTTTACCTTTAAGAGTACTAGCTGATGGATGGTTGGTTAGGTGGAACTGCTTATGAGAGTTCACCATATAAATTTGGTGAGTCTTGTTGGCTATTGTGATGAAGGAGACCACTTGGCCCTTATTTATGAGTACATGCCAAATGGAGACTTGAAGCAACATTTGTCAGGTAATATAACATATTTACTGATTTTTGTATAAATCAAACTGTGATATCTAACGTTTTATTTGAAACAAAGATCACACTTTGAGCGATCTGAAATATGTGTCTGATTGATACAGGAAAGCGTAGCGGATTCGTCCTGAGCTGGGAAAGTAGACTAAGAATAGCTGTGGATGCAGCATTAGGTACACACTAATTTATTCATTAAAATTTAAGACAAATATTTAGTTAAGAATTATGACTTTCTACTGTATTAGGTTTTTTTTTTTTTGGGTGCAGCAATGAACCTTATATTGAGAAAACCCCCTTTAACAATGCTTTCTTTCTTTATTAAATCTGTGAATAATGAATACAAACCCTAAACGCCTTTTATATAAGTTTTGAAAACCCGGAACGGCCTGTGGCATTATTCCTGCTGCTCATTAAGATTATGAGACACTTTGAACAGAAAAATCAATCCTAAGTCGACGCTCTATGATGATATACTTCTTCAATGATTCATCTGCCAAAACATTACTGGCATTAAATGTATTTTTGTAGGATTGGAGTACTTACACAATGGATGCAAACCACCAATGGTTCACAGAGACATAAAAAGCACAAACATACTTGTGGACGAACGTTTCAAGGCCAAACTAGCCGATTTTGGGCTTTCGAGATCTTTTCCCATCGGAAATGAAACATATATATCAACTGTTGTTGCTGGAACTCCTGGGTATCTTGATCCTGAGTGAGTATTTACTCCATATTATATATGTTAGTCTATAAACAGCATCGTCCCTTTTGATAGTTAATAACCATAAACCATCTTTCATGTCTGATCTTGCAGGTATTATAATACAAATTGGCTGACAGAGAAAAGTGATATTTATAGTTTTGGAATTGTACTATTGGAGATCATCACAAACCTTCCTATAATTGACCAATCTCGTGAAAAGCCTCACATAGTAGAATGGGTCGGGCTTATTGTAAGAAAGGGAGATATTGGAAATATTATAGATCCAAACCTCCACAGAGATTACGACATTGGTTCTGTGTGGAAGGCCATTGAGCTAGCAATGTCATGTGTGAATCTTTCTTCTGCAAGAAGGCCAAGCATGTCCCAAGTTGTTCACGATCTAAAAGACTGTTTGATATCTGAAAATTCAAGGACAGGAGAGAGCCGAGAAATGAGTTCTATCGAATTCAGCATGGATATAGATACCGAGGTGATCCCTAAAGCACGCTAGTTTGTCAAAATGAATACATTCTTGTTGGACATTGATGAATTGTTAGAGACCGATATGTCAATATTATATAATATATTTCCATATCTATGTTATGTTAATATTCTCTTGTATCTAGGTTACCTAAAGGCTTGTATATATACTTGTGTAAAGGAATAAGAAGGAACAACTTTCTCTTCAAATCTTGTTATGAATCTTCAATTATGCATCTCAAGGGTTTACGACCAATTGATTACTGGCCATGGCTTTAATGTGATATTGAAATAAATTTGTTGTATTATGAATTTGTTTTATATTATTGTTTGTTGATGTAGTTAGAAAATAATTCTATAGTAACAACACTTTTAACTATATTTAGTATTAAAAAACAAATTTAATAATAATGTAGTATATCTAATATTTTACGGTTTTATACGTAGTCAATAAATTAAAATTTATTTTAATATATATAATTAATACCATTCAAAGCATACATTAAAGAATACTTGATATACATATATACTTCATATTAAAAAATGAATCGAATTTCTATTTATTTACATCAATTCATTCCAAAAGCATCACATATTAAACATAATCTCTCTCACTCTATCTCACTCATAATATAGTTAATATAGTTGGATCATGTAATTCCCACCACGTCTCAAGTGATCTAACTATAATTTTACACATTTATATCCAACTAGTGGGATCGGGTGAATAATAAGTCAAAGCTTCAGATGTTATCTTTTCTTTAAACTATGAAAACTGCCAAGTTTTTTTTTGTTTTTTCTAAATTGCCAAGTGTTTTACCAAGCCTTCTCTGTTAATTCTTTTGCAGCATTGCTTGACAGAACGAAGTTTATGACAGCGCTTATACATGTTGGAACCATGAAAGGAAGTGGTTGACCAAGCAAAAAGCAGATACTTCAAATATTATGGCGAGAGCTACGTAATTAAGGACGATGATGACAACTCAAACAAATGATTAATTAATATTTTTTCTGTTTTACAAAATTATCATTTCAAAACTTTATTTTTATTATAAAATATCGTTTTGAATTTTAATACAAAACTAGATTCTAATCTGCGCAAAAATGTTTTTTTAAATAGGTTTAATGTATTAAAATATTTTTTTATAAAAAAACAAATTATGAGGGCGGGTGAAATTTATAACATAACTTTTTCAAAGTCAAATTTTTTTAATTAATTTTTTATATACTTTTATTTTTTTAGGATAATGGTTTATAATAAAGCAAATGATTGTAAGATTTTATCATGTATTAGCTATGGATAATTTAAAATTAGGTATTAGGAAAGAGAAAAAAAACCAAAAATATCCTTAACATTTTAAATAATTACAAAAATTCCATTGATCACAACAATCATGTTGGGTTACCGGTGACACTGTTCATCAAACGACCGGTGGTACTATTCATCAAAACGACCGGTGTTACTATTCATCACCGGAAAACATGTTAACATGCTAACAATAATTAACATGATAATTGTTATTCCGTTAACGTTTTATAAAATGTTAACGTGCTAACAATAATAGCATGTTATATAGTATCGTTAACATTTTCCATCTGATACGACTGATATTGTTCACATGATGGTTAACTATTTGGTTATCGTGATAACTATCATAATATCGCGATAAGTTTACATGTTACGTGTTAACCGCATGTTTACCATGTTAATTCGGTTATCATATCATATAAAATATGAAATATCAATTAAAATTACAAATTAATGATATAATAATTTAGTTACCATATCATAAGAATATGAAATTGTCATGTTAAACAAGTTATCATATCATAAATTATCATGTTCATCTAGTTATCATATCACATAAATATATGAAATATGAAAATTTAAAAATTATTGTGATAACCTAGTTATCATATCATAGAAAACATGTGTTATTGATTAACTAACTTTGTTATCATACCAAAATTATACCGAAAATATATTAGATAACTTTGTTATTGATTAACTTCAACGTAATTAAACACATAAAAATCTTCAAAACCCAGAAAAAATGAATTGAACACAACCACAATCACCACCGTCGCCACCACCGTTACCAACACGATCACTGCCACCAACACTGTTACTCTCACCGACACCATCACCATCATCCTCCAGTGTTATTGCCACCACCATCACCATCGTCACGGCCATCACCGCCGTCACCACCGTCGCCGTCTTTACCGTCGTCACCACCGTCCTCGTCGCCATCGTCGTCATGGACACCAACCTCTTTTCTTCTTCGCCGTCATTCGTTTGATGAGATGGAGAGATAAAAATGTAATTAGTTTAATTAAAAACATAAGGGTAAAATGGATTTTTGATAGTAAACAGTAGATGATAAATAGTGACCATGAGAAAGAACTAATTTTGTAATTATTTATGACTATCTATTGCTATTACTCTTTTATCATCATAGAAAATCACGAGATTTCCTAAAATCAAGAGATGTTACAATCTTATTTAAAAATTATGGGACTTAAAAACGACATTATCTAATCTCTTACATTTTCATAAATGATTTTATCATTATACATTTTCGCTGAAGAGATTTTACATTTTCGCTGATTTGATAAGATTCTCTTTTAATCTTGATTGACCTGTTTGGAAACAGGTTTAATAGTATAGAAATTTTAAAAATATCCTTAATGAGACCTATTTGACAACAAAAAGTGCTCATGTGTTAATAGTATAGATTTAAGCATCATTGATTGAAAAATGTATAAATGTTTGACAACATGTTTAATACATGCATGTTTGACAACAAATTCAATTTATTTAAAAAAAATTAAAATTTGTTTGGAAACATATTCCAAAAATGTTTTTGTTTTAATAATATAGATTTTAAACAAAGATTTAGTTTTAATTCCGTGTGTAAAACATTTACTTCTAAAAGTTTTTTAATATATGTAAAAAAATGGTCAAATGACATTTTTATGAAACCAATGAAAACATATTTATTATCTGCTATTTTAAATATAATTATTTTTAAAAAAATTCTATATCAGATATATCGTATCGAAAAAAATACAATAAGTCAGTAAAATTGATAATAAGCTATAAAAAACAGTGCGTAGTCGAAAACTGTATTATTTTTCCATAGTTTCATCTGAAAGTTTGACTATTGGAAAATATGAAATATACATGATCATTCTTCATGAACAAAATAAAAACTTATTTAAGTTCTAAACATAAATACATGTGGAAGCTCTCTCGGTTCATTGGTTGACCAATGTTTCATTAATGCTTCTACACCAGGAGGTAAAAAGTTCGATTCCCATATAATGCAAATTAAAGAGGCAAATTTTTAGGAGATTTCCAGCACGGTGCAAGCACAAGTTGCTCGTCGTGGTCCAGCGTGTCAAAAGTAAAATGATCCATCATAAGCATAGTGCAGGTAGACCGTTGATCGTGGATTCTTATAGGCTGGTAGAATTGTCCGTTATAAAATTGTCTATATATTTGTTCTCATAATTTGTAACCGGTAATCTTTCAGACGATTAAAAAAAAACATTAAATACATAATCATAAAAAGCTAGCTCTGCCCCTCTTTTACTTTCTTTCATTTTGTTCCTTCACTTGCACACATGGCCGGCCCTGAGAATTATGAGGCCAAAGACAATTTAATAGAAGTTTTATTAATTTTTTTTTTTTTTTTGCAATTTGGGAACCAAATATTCATATATATTAACTCGTAAAATTTGGAGGCCAGAGACCAAAGTTTCATCCGGCTGTCCCAGGACCGGCTTGCACATCAAGTAATTGATTTTAAAATTTCAATAATTTCATTTTTCTTGTTATTGTTGCACCATTTGGATGAGCAAAATAGAAACCGATCCAATTAATCAAGTTTTTTAGCAACGGCAAGATTGAAGTGCTTCGTAAAGTTTATGTAATATATAGAACTAAATTTTGGTTAATTTGATCCTGAAATATTTCCCAAAGCAGATGGGGGACTTGGATTGTGCAATTTTTGGATTTGGAACAGAACTCTAAAGCCTCAAGCTCATATTGATGCTCTTTCCAAATAGAGCTTCATTTTGGGTTGATTTGAATCACTTCCACCGTCTGAGGCATGATAACTTCTGGAATGCAGTTGCAGCTGATCACCACTCATGGATTTGGAAGGCTATGTTAGCCCTCGGGCCCCTCGCTAAGAGATTTCTGAGATGTTCACCAGCATATGGTAAATCAGCTAGATACTGGTATGATCACTGGAACAAATTGGGTCCTCTTATTGATTTCTTAAGTCCATCAGGCCCTTTGATCACATGCATTCATGAATCTGCAAAAGTGGCTAAAGGTGTTGATGCATTAGGATGGATTCTGATAAACTGTGTTATTACCGGTTTCTAACCTTTTGTTTTGAGGATTTTTAACGATTTAAAGTGTCTTTTTAGAGTATTTTCGTCCTTTATCGAATCTTTTCATGCTTTATGTCACTTTGGAAGAAAATAAGCCGTATTGGGTGAAAATGAGCATATGGAGATACAAAGTCATGTAGAGACATCAGAAGTTTGGCATTCGTTGGAGGACTTCCCATCGATGGACCGAGCTCCAATTTGGAGACAAGATATAGCATTGGGTTATCTGTCATTTGGAAGTGGTTTGAAGCCATTATAACGGTGCGATCAAAAGTTATACTAGTTTTCGTGAAAACAGTCCAGTCTGGCGAGAAGAAGAAGCATGTGTAGGAATGGAACCAGAGGCCATTTAGATCGATCGATCCTTTTTTCGAAGATCACCAGAAGCATATTTGATCGATCGATCGATCCACCCCACAGATGAAAAAGGCAGTTTTGGACTTCCTATTTTGCCTTGAAATCATCCCAACTCGACCTAATTCGATCCAAGACCTATTTATACTTATTTTAAGCCACTTTCTAAGGCTACACTTTATTTTTCTACAGACTTTTACATCTCTTTCTTGGGGAGACGAATCTCTGACTCTACAAGCTTTTGAGAAGATTTATGAACCCTAATTTATTATTTCTATTGGATTATGATTTCTTCTTCATCTCTTTGTGGTTTCTGTGATTCTATGTCTGAGTAATCTCCTAGTTAGATTTTAGGGTTTCAAGGGAATTTCATGAATCGTTGAATTAGATTGGTTAGAATAGGGATCTATCTTCTAGTTCTTCATCTTTTGTTGTTCTTAGTGCTGAAACTTGATTAGCTACCTAGTTTTCGATCTTAGGTTGTTTAACGCATCAAAAATGTTTGTTTAAAAGCCTGAAAGAACATAGATGAGCAAAACGTCCTTAACCAACGAATGCTGATGTTAAGGCGTTTTGTGAACATATCAAACTCGATCTTAAAGCATGTTTAGTTTCCTGAATTCAAACGACGGTTTAGAATCTTATGTTATTAAGCATAGTAATTAATACTACGACAGTAGGTTGATTATAAAACAGTGATTTGAGTTCTAGAACGTGCTTAATGATTTTCCTGTTTAATTCTCTGATTTGTGATTCTTGATTTCCTGCGAATTAACCAAAGACCTAACGTTTCCCTCCATCAAACTTACATCGTTTTATTTGCATTCTTAGTTTTAGTTCATTCATAAAACTACAAATCATTGCATTCGTCTTAGATTTACTTTCCTCCTGCATTCTCGTAGCGTTACATTTGGTTCTTGTGGATTCGATCCCTAGAATACTATTTCGATTGTTGTGCTCTTGCAGTAGAATTTTGGGGTTAAACCTGAGTGTATAAGATTCTCCGATCTCCACGGTAAGGAATGCATCACTACTTGCAAATCTGCGGACTGTCCTATTAGCTACTCCTCCTCCGGATCAATCTCTAGGGAATGACATTTACTCTTGGTATATTGAAGGCTCTTCCACCTCAGATTTCTCCACCATGCAAACCTAGGATCAACTCAGGATTTCAAGTAGTGTCAAACAGTGGGCAAAAGCAGTCTGATACAAAGGATGCATCCCAAAACACGTCTTCACATTCTAGGTATCCCATTTGGATAGCCTTTCGGTAAGGTCTAGGTTAATGTTTTGGGGATTAAATGTTCCATCTACTTGCTGCATTTGCCAAACGGAAACTGAAACTAGATATCACCTCTTCCTCCATTGTGAGTTCACCACTCATATATGGAACATGGTACTCTTTAGATTTGGGCAGCCTTCTCATGTCTTTATAGATTGGAATGACCTCATTACATGGATCTCCATAGCTTGGAATCTTCAGCCTCACACTTAAGAGGTAAACAATTCAAATTGTGATCTTCTACACTTGGAAAGAAAGGAACAATAGGTTGCACAATAGTAGTTCGATATCCCATCAGGTGATATTCAAACATATATACCGAAATATCCGAGACTCCATCCTCTCACGGATTAGCAAGAAGGCATACAAAGACTTGCTCTCCCAATGGTTTACCTATGAGTAGTTTTCTATCATAGTTTAGGACTCAATTCCTTCACCGGGTATCAAATAGGCTTTTTATTCTTTTTGGGCCTTTTTAACTTTTTAGCTCCGCCGAACATTTTGTAAAGCAAACCGTTCCAGTTTTTTGGTAAATAAAATTCACATTTTACAAAAAACAAAATCCTGAAATATTTAAGTAATATAGTGGGGGGCATGAATAACGAGTATGATGTTTAATTGATTTATAATTCTGCAAATAGGTTATATTTTTTCGTATGTATTATATTTATTTTTAAGACCAGGTCCAAACCAAAGAGTTAGCCATGAAAGGACTCTCGAGTGTTTTTCTGCATTCGCTAATTCGTGGCTGGCGACTAAATGAAGACTTATCGTGGAATGTGTCCATGAATTTTACACAACTATGCATTATTTATTTATTTTTGCCGGATTTGGCTTTGTTTTTTATCTTTATTTTTCCGTCCAATTCGTATTCATGAGGTCTTTCTCATTTTCATATCTTTCGCAGTTTTTACTAAGCAAGTTTTTTTTTGTTCTTGATTTCCATAGAAACATGAAAGTGAGAGACAACATGAAGAGTCATCTTTTGTTGGCCATGATTGGAACCTTTGCCGTTATAGTTGGAGCCCAGACACAAGAAGGTAATTAATAATATACGTCAACAAGGATCTTCCTTTGACTTTAGTCTTTAGATATCTTATATATGTATCGATTTTCCTTTTGTTTTTGTTTTTGAACAGGATTCATCAGTTTGGATTGTGGATTACCTGTTGATGAATCTCCTTACGATGATTCGTTTAATGGATTGACATTCACATCGGATTCCGCATTCATCCAAACAGGGAAAAGTAGTAGAGTCGATAAAAGTCTTAACATAATACTATCAAGACAATATTTGACTCTGAGATACTTTCCTGAAGGAAAGCGAAACTGTTATAGTCTAGATGTCAAGAGTGGCACAAACTATCTCATCACGGTTAGCTCTGTATATGGGAATTATGATGGTCTTAATCTTGATCCAAAGTTCGATATCTATATTGGTCCCAATAAGTGGACAAGTATTGATTTGGCAGGAGAACAAAATGGTACAAAAGAGGAGATCATACACAGAGCTTGGTCAAACTCTATGGATATTTGTCTTGTTAAGACCGGAGAAACGTTGCCAATAATTTCAGCCATCGAAATACGGCCACTGAGAAATAATACTTATGTTACACAATCTGGTTCACTGAAGTTGTCTTTCCGGGTGTATCTTAACAATACCGCAGAATTAATAAGGTAAGTCCAACTCCATTTGACGCATTCAATGTGATTTGTGTGTCATTATATTCTTTCACTCTGTAGAGATTTATGCAAACTAGTAATGAGATGGCAAACCATGATCTTAAAATGGTAGATTAGATCTATCCATTTTCGAATTTGATGATTCTGATATATACATTTTTAAAATGATAAAAGATTTTCTGACTCAGTAATCTTGGCCGAGTTCAAAAATCTTGTTCGAGATACTATACATCCTTATATATTCTCATACTATTGTAAATAACCCCAAATATTATTTTCTGGAAGTATTTGTATTAGAACTGAAAAAAACCAATGTATTTTGTTTAATAAGCCACCATGAAAAATTTACCCTAAAGACTCCATATAGAGAACTTATGTTTAGTTATTTTAAGATTTTAGTTTCTACAGAGGCTAGCAAATATAGTCTCTTATCATAGAGCATAAATCCAAGTGCTATGAACGATGAGAGTGAAGGAAACCAACTATTTTTTTTCGTCAAAATACGAAGTGAAGTTGATGTTCCCTCTCATTCCTCTTCATATTATGAATGTCTAAGTTTTATGGATTTCCAATTCGAAACAATTTGACAATAAGTGAATTGGTCTATTTTCTTTTATATACTATATACTTAGAGTCTATCTTAACTTCCCATGTGGGATTCATAACAATAAGAAATATTATTGTTCTATAATTGTTTTTTTTTTGTTTGCTAAGAATTGTTCTATAATTGTTATTAGTTCGTTATGATTGTCATTTAGTTTTCATCTGTTCAATTCCTTTTGGCTAATACAGTTCAGTGCAGGTATGCTGATGACGTCCGTGATCGTATTTGGTTCCCATTCTTTGACTCTTCATATACGCAGATAACAACCAATCTCAACATAAACAATTCAAACGCATATGAGATACCAAAAACTGCACTCCAAAGTGCCGCCACGCCGAAAAACGCCAGTGGGCCGCTGGTCATTACTTGGAGACCCAAACCCTCTAATGCTCAAGTGTACTTGTACATGCATTTGGCAGAGATCCAAGCCCTCGAAGCCAACGAGACGAGGGAATTCGACGTTATCTTGAAAGGAAACTTTAGACACTCAGGTTTTAGTCCTACCAAGTTAAAGGTATTTACATTATTCACAGAAGAACCAATGCAATGTGATTCGGGAGGTTGCCGTTTAGAGCTAGTAAAAACTCCAAAGTCAACTCTTCCACCTCTGATCAATGCTTTCGAAGCTTACACGGTTATCGAATTCCCACAATTGGAAACAAGCTTAAGTGATGGTACTAACTTTCAATTATTACAAGAAAGGAACTTATATTCTTCCGACATATGATATTGATTCTTACATTCTCTAACATTTGTGTCAGTTGACGCTATCAAGAACATCAAAGCTACTTATCGACTGAGTGAAATCAGTTGGCAAGGAGATCCATGTCTCCCTGAATATTTGTCGTGGGAAAATCTTAGATGCACTTACGTAGATCTCTCTACACCACCAAGAATCGTTTCCTTGTAAGGCCATTCATAAAGACATTCTCTAATGTTAAACTAATGCATCCAAATATATTTTTTTTAAAGTGTTTTTGTGCCTTTATAATTAGAAAGTTGTCAAAGAGTGGATTAACTGGGAGCATAGCTCCAGTTTTACAGAATCTCACACAATTACAAGAACTGTAAGTATCTCTATTGTTGAAAAATTAAACCAAGAATGACATGTAAGCCAACCATTTTTATATTGCATGCAACTTCAGGGACTTATCGAACAACAATTTGACTGGCCCTGTGCCTAGTTTTCTTGCCAGCATGAAATCTTTGTCCTTGATGTAAGCTTTCTAGAAAGCAAGAATTTTTTACATTTTTTACTATTTTCTGAATTACATTTTTATACCATGATTTTTTTGTTTTGTTGGATTTGTGTGTGTGTATAATATTATGGTCATGTTCGTGTCAACAGAAACTTAAGTGGGAACAATCTAAATGGTTCAGTTCCTCAGGCTCTTCTTGATAGAGTAAAGGAAGGACTTGTGTTAAAGTAAGGTTCTTTTTTCCACTCTCGATATCATTTTGTTAATTATATAGAAATTGGGTAGAAATGGTAGCTCCTGTACAGAAATTACAATGCCTATAAAATAATTGGGATTTGAAGATAACACATAGCGACTACATATGAATACAATCTCAATATATTGCTATACATAAATAGATCCGTAATATAATCATTGATATGATTGAATCTTTGACTGTATCTCTGATACGCCCCCTCAAGATGGAGGTGGTTTTGAAACTCCAATCTTGTTCACGAAATTTTTGAATGAAGCCCGAGGGAGTGGTTTTGTAAGAACATCCGCAAGTTGGTCTTTTGTTGAGACGTGAGTGACGCGGAGAGCTCCCGACTGAACCTGGTTTCTGATGAAATGGTAGTCCAATGCAATATGCTTCATCCGAGAGTGAAACACATGATTTGCGCATAAGTACGTTGCACCGATGTTGTCACAGTAGATGACTGGTGGCGCTGGAAGCTTAATTCCAAGTTCATCCAGCAATGAACAAATCCAATTAAGTTCAGAAGACGTTAGCAACGGACCTGTATTCTGCCTCGGTCGATGAACGTGCAACGCCTTTTTGTTTCATTGAGGACCACACGATTGGGTGATGACCGAGATAAACAATGTATGCATTCGTAGAAACATAATCGTATGAATCACCAGCTCAATCTACATCTGAATAAGCATGTAGAGATAGTGGATTGTCTTTTCGGAGAAAAATTCCATGATCTGATGTCCCAACTAAGTATCATAGCACCCTTTTCACAGCCTGCCAATGATCAGTTGTGGGCTTGTGCATGAATTGGGAGAGGCGATTGACTGCGTAGGAGATATCCGGACGTGTGAATGCCAGATACTGTAAACTACCAACAACTCTTCGATATTCTGCAGAGTGCAGTGCCAGAGAACAGAGAAAGCTTTGGGGAAGATGCCATTGGTATAGTGACGGGTTTGGCGGAGAGCATATTCGTCCGAGTCAAGAGATCAAGAACATATTTTCTTTGGCTTAGATAGAGACCCGATGGTAGACGTTTAGCTTCAATCCCCAAGAAGTACGACAAGTCTTCATGATCTTTGACAGAGAATTTATTAGCGAGCATTGCAAGTGTTTGTTGAAGTAGGGCATCATCATTTCCGGTTACAATGATGTCATCCACGTATATCAGCATATAAATGATTGAGCGTCCTTGCTTCAGGATGAATAAAGAAGTATCTGCAACAGAATTTGTGAAGCCAACAGTGAGAAGATATGTGCGTAATTCAATGTACCAGGCCCTCAGAACTTGTTTTAAGCCGTATATTGCTTTGCGGAGACGACAAACATAATGTGGTCTGTCTGCATCGATGAATCCTGGCGGTTGCGACATGTAGACTTCTTCTGTGAGCGTGCCCTGTAGAAAGGCATTGTTGACATCTAACTGGTGGATTGTCCAAGAGTGAGCTACAGCCACACCAAAAAAGAGGCGAATAGTATCAAATTTGATGATCGGACTGAACGTCTCGGAATAGTCAATTCCGTACTGTTGATTGTAGCCTTTTGCGACGAGACGAGGTTTGTATCGACTGATTGTGCCATTAGAATGATATTTGGTGGTGAAGATCCATTTGCAGCCAACGATGGTGGTTATCGGTGGAGGCGGTGGCACGAGATCCCAACTTTGATTGACAACATGAGCATTGATTTCAGATGTCACTGCTTTACGCCATCTTTCATCTTGAAGTGCTTGAAGAGCTGTGCGTGGTTTGTGATTAGAGAGGGGAGCGAAGAAAGTGGTGAGTAAATATTTGGTGTTTGGTTTCGTTTTTCCAGTTTTGGTATGGGTAGACATGGGATGTGAGTTTGTCGGAGGTGGTGGTATCGTGGAGGAGGAGAGCGCATGTGGATTTAGGGATTGTGTTTGGTTTGTATTTTGGTGGTTGTGGGCCAAATTGAATTGCTGGTTTTGTTCTAATTGGGCTGGATTGGTGGATGAATTATTTTGTGGTGGAGGTTGCTGGGCCGTGGGTTGTGGCCCATTTTCATTGTGAGCAGTTGGCTCAAGTGAGGGAGAAGGAGAATGAGAATTAGAGTTTAGAGGCGACGATACCTGAGATGTCGATGAGGTTGCCGGCTGCTCGGTAATTGATGGTAAATTTTCACGGTGAGGAACTGAGCACGGGGGAACCAAGGGAAGAGTTGCTGGTGATGGGAGTGGAGCTGCCGGTGACGTTTGTGGGAGCATCGCAATTGCTTGTTGTGTCGGCCATGGAAGGAGAATTTGCGATTCAGCTTCTTCGCGATTCACAGATTCAGACTTCGATTCAGAGAATGGGAACACTTCCTCGTCAAACAGAACGTGCTGAGATGTGTAAATTCGAGCAAATGGTATGTGAAGGCAGTAATAGGCGCTCTGTGTTGTTGAGTATCCGAGAAAAACACATTTCAAGGATCGATCTTCAAGCTTGTGTCGAGTATATGGTCGAAGCTAGGAAAAACACGCGCAGCCAAATACTCGAAGTTTTCCATAGTTTGGCGTTGTGCCAAAAAGTTTCTGAAACAGCGATTGGAGAGATAGGACTGGTGTGGGAAGTCGGTTAATGAGGTAAACAGCCACAGCGAACACGTACGGCCAATACGTCTTGGGAACCGAAGCTTTGAATATCATCGTCAATCCCGTCTCAACAATATGTCTGTGTTTCCGCTCCGGTAGACCATTGTGTTCCGGTGTATGTGGTGGAGAGGTAAAGTGTGAGATTCCATGTTGCGATAGATATGCCCTTAATGCCACAAATTTGCCACCATTGTCTGAATAGAATGTTCCAATTCTTGTTTGAAATCGATTCTCCATTAATGGTTTGAAGGCTATGAAGGTTTCTTTTACTAGGGATTTTTGTTTGAGAGGGTATAGCCAAGTATAGCGGGTGTAGTGATCAACAATGACAAGATAATATTTGAAGTTGTCTATGGAGAGAATTGGTGAACTCCAAACATCAAAGAATATATATATAAGAGGTCTTGTCGAAGTAATGGTAGATTGTAAAAAAGGGAGTTTATGACTCTTATTGATAAGGCAATCAGAACAAGACAAATGTTTTTGAGAGGATGTAAAGAGAGGTAGTGAAAATTTGGAAACAATGGTGTTTAAAATTTGAGAAGACGGGTGGCCTAATCGAGAGTGCCACGATGAGAGAGTGGCTTTAGCACTTGGTGACGCGAACATGGCAAAGGGTGGAGATGATGTCACCGGCCACTCGTAGAGCTCGTTCTTAGTTCTGCCTTGGAGTAATGGGACCCCCGTGCTGAGATCCTTCACCATGATGCAGGAAAGAATTCGACGGAGACGCGATTAGTATTGTATAAGCGGTACACCGAGATGAGATTTTTGTTAATATCTGGAACACATAGAACTTTATGTAAGTTCAAATCGCGAGTATTAGAGGGAAGAGAGATGGAACCGGTATGTGTTATCGGAATGCTAGAACCGTCAGCAAGAACCACGTCATCTCCGCCATTGTATGGTTGGTGAAGCGATAAATTGTTGAGATCCGAGGTGATGTGGTGGGTGGCTCCGCTGTCAAGAAGCCAATTGTTGGCTGAGTATGGACATCCTACGGCCAGATTTGCTCTTGGCTACCATGGTGGGAAGGGGCTGGCGTTTGACTGAGAAGTCGATGATTGAAACATATGAAGTTGGGGACATCTCTTAGCGCTATGGCCTTGAACGCTGCAGATCTGGCATCTGCCAAGATACGGTCGAGGACCACGGGAGTTGGATCTGTTCTGCTGCGACTGTGACGGTGATGCTTGCCAAGTCTGTGTTTGTGACGGCTGCCAATTGTTGTTCCTCGACCGGTTCTGCTGTTGATAGTTGTTGTTGTTGTGACGTTGTTGCACAGCATTGGCGGTAACCGGAGTGTGTGAAACCATTGATTCCGCAGCAGAGAGAAGCTTGGCTTCATGATTAACGAGACGCTCATGGAGTTCTGTGATAGAAGGTGTAGTGTCTCTGCCTTCGATTTGATCGATGACAGATTTGTACTCGTCTGGAAGGCCGTCAAGAATGAGCTCGATCTGATCTTCATGCTCAAGAGGTTTCCCGAGAATGGCAAGTTGATCAAGACGTGTGGTGAGACCTTGAAGATACACATCAATTGTCTTGGTTTCTTTCTTCCAATGTTTGAGTTGAGTCTTGAGTTGTTTGATGTGACCACGACTCGGTTTGTTGTAGGTTGAAGCCAAGGTTTCCCAAACTTCAGAAGCGGTAGTGGCACGAGAGATGAGAGGCTGGATCGAGGAAGAGATGGCGCCAATGAGAGAACTGAAGATCAGTCTGTCTTGACGCTTCCACATCGTATAGGCTGGATTCACGGAAACCACATCATGGTTGGTGAGAGTGGCTGCTGGAACGACAGTGGAGCCGTCGAGATGACCGGCTAAATCGTAACCATCGAGCAGGGCATGCACTTGTAAGCTCCACATAAGATAGTTAGTGGAGGTGAGTTTGGAGACACTGGTCATGTTCACCGTGAGGAGAGTGTTATTGTTTGCGTTGATGGAGTTGGTGATGATGGTGGGGGATGTGGTGTTTGAAGAAGACATGGCGGCGGTTTGGATGTTTGAAATTTTTTTTTTTTTTTTTGTTTCTTAGATATTGATGGCTCTTGATACCATGTAAGAGATTATAGAAGTGATGATGTTGCCAAAAAAAAAAAAAAAAAGTGATGATCTTATTGAGTAGTGAGATTGTTAATATATACACAGAGAGACAGCTAGGGTATCGTACAAGAAGTAATTACAATATATTGCTATACATAAATAGATCCGTAATATAATCAATCATTGATATGATTGAATCTTTGACTGTATCTCTGATATACAATCTCGAGAAGAAGAGAAAACCATATTTTAGGACCTGCAAGACTTTAGGTTATGTACTTTAATATATCTAATGTTCATTGTAGACTTGAAGGAAATCCAGATTTGTGCAAATCTAGTTTATGCAATCCAAAAGAGAAAAAGAAATTCTTGCTTCCGGCTATTGCGTCAGCTGCCTCTCTGCTTGTTGTAGTGGTGGTCGTGGCTCTTATTTTTGTTTTCCGAAAGAAGAAGGTGCCTTCAGGTACGTCTCATAGCCATATAATCATTAGAGAGATTTTATAAAATCATCTATTGCAGAACCAAACATTTTACTGTGTAGATTCACCTGGTCTACCAAGTATGCCCGTAGTGGACGTTGGGCACAATAGTCAATCAGAATCATCATTCCAGTCGAAAAAGATTAGGTTTACTTATCTTGAGGTTCAAGAAATGACAAATAACTTTGAAAGAGCTCTCGGTGAAGGAGGCTTTGGAGTCGTTTATCACGGTTGTGTTAATGGTACACAGCAAGTAGCTGTTAAAGTGCTCTCCCAATCATCATCTCAAGGCTATAAGCATTTCAAAGCAGAGGTACTCTTTTGCTCGATGGTTTAATTGATCTTATTCTTACTCTTACAAGAGTATTGGCTGATGGATGGTTATTGGTTGGTTAGGTGGAACTGCTTATGAGAGTGCACCATAAAAATTTGGTGAGTCTTGTTGGCTATTGTGATGAAGGAGAACACTTGGCCCTCATCTACGAGTACATGCCAAATGGAGACTTAATGCAGCATTTGTCAGGTTTCAGCAAATATTGAGAAAAATGTTATGATGTCTTAACTTCTTTTTTTGAAACAAAGATCGTATTTAGAGCAATTTGGCATTTATGTTCAATTATTACAGGGAAGCGTGGCGGATTTGTTCTGAGCTGGGAAAATAGACTAAGAACAACTGTGGATGCAGCGTTAGGTATGCACAACGTTAAGACAATTATTTGGTTACTAATATATATTGACTTTCAGTGGTATTAGTTTTGTCTCGAGTACGCTTAATTACATTGGCTCATCTGATACTAACCTAAGGCATTGTATCAAACACTTAATTAGTTGCCAAAAAAATACTGAATTTCGATTTGTTATGAAGGACTGGAGTACTTACACACAGGATGCATACCACCAATCGTTCATAGGGATATCAAAACTACAAACATACTTTTGGACCAAAACTTCGAAGCCAAAATAGCCGATTTTGGGCTTTCAAGATCTTTTCCCACCGGAAATGAAACATATGTGTCAACAGTTGTTGCTGGCACGCCTGGATATCTTGATCCTGAGTGAGTATTATTTCACTTCACACAAATCACTGTCCCTTTTGATATTTGCTATCTTGATCCTGAGTGAGTATTATTTATTGATCCTGAGTTAGTATTAATTATTTCACTTCACACAAATCACAAATTATCTCCTATGTTTCATTTTATATGTCATGTTTTGCAGGTATTATCAAACAAATTGGTTGACAGAAAAGAGTGATATATACAGTTTTGGAATTGTATTATTGGAGATCATTACAAACCAACCCATAATTCAACAATCCCGTGAGAAGCCTCACTTAGTAGAATGGGTCAGCAATATGATAACAAAAGGAGATATTAGAAATATTATGGATCCAAACCTCCACCAAAATTATGACATTGGTTCTGTCTGGAAGGCCATTGAAGTAGCAATGTCATGTGTGAGTCCTTCCGCAGGAAGACCAAACATGTCTCGCGTTGCTACTGAACTAAAAGAGTGTCTGATATCTGAAAACTCGAGGATAGGAGAGAGTCGGGACATTGAATCCAAAAGTTATATGGAATTCAGCATGGGCAATTACACCGAGGTGATCCCAAAAGCACGTTAGCTCGCAATATATATATCCTTGCTGGTTTACTTTTTCATGAATCTTCAAATTTGTAATTTCTATAGTTTTCCTTCCAATGATCACTAAGGCTTTCACTAACAAACTGTGATATTGAAGTTGGATTGTTAACAAAAACAAAATGTTTGATTGTTGTAATTTAATGCATCTTATTGTGGCTGACTAAAAAAAAATGCATGTTATTGTGAAAAATATTTAAAATTTTAATGGTGAATTTTGCAGTATAGAATTTTTTAAATGGAGTTCTGTCTATACAAAATGTTAATAATTTCACTACAAGAAAATATATAATATCTATGAAAAATATCGTCAGAAAATGATAAGAAATGACTTTTTCCTCCGAAAAATATTCAATCTAATGGTTGAAACAAAGATATTTGAGCGTCGTTTGCAAATAGAGTCTGCTACTAACAGTTCTTTTATAAAGTATACCAGTCAGGGGCGAATCTAGACCAAAATTTTAATGGAGGCAAAATTAATTAATATTAATGGAGGCAAAATTAATTAATATTAATATTTAATTAATTATTATTTTTAATTAATAAATATTATAAAATAAATAAAAATGTAAAGAAAACTAATTTTTCATTTTACTAAATATTAGTTACTTACATATTGATTAGATATGTTAAAAAAAATATATTTTTTTGTAAATATT
>PKMM01012057.1:429360-480799 GCA_002933915.1 Eutrema heterophyllum | reverse complement strand
TTAAAATTTATATATTTGTCTTATATTTTAGTTTTTTTTAACTATTTTGAAACGTATTTGGATATTCATGGATCTTAACAAACTCGGATCCGAAAATTTGTTTCTTGGATTTGGTTAAACCGGATCCAAATCTAATTATCCTAGAATTTTATGGTTTACTATCCATATCTACCTAATCATTTAAATAAAATACGCCATTTTTAATAATAATAATGAAGAAATACATCAATATATATATATATAAGGTATAATTTATAAAGAAATGTCTTTTTAAATTCTTGTTAAAATCAATGAATGATAATAACCATGAGAATTAAAGTATAATAACACAAAATATAATAAATTATATTAGCAATTTAAAATTAACAAATGAGTTGATGACGTGTCACAATTTTTGAATATGAAAAAATGTTGTGGCGATATGAGAATAGAGGATGTTCTCATATATATAAATAGATGTTTTGGGTTCTATAACTGAATGATTTTGTCTAGATTAAGCATGTGGTAAAAGAAAAAGAAAAAAATGAGTGGGGGCAAAAAAATAAAATAAATGGGTGCATTAATTAATTTCCATATTAATTAGCATTAATTTAAAAAAATTAATGGGTGCATTTGCACCCCTTGTTCTAAGCTACATTCGCCCATGATACCAATAAGTATATACTCTCTCCGTTTCACAAAAAATGTCATTTTAATGTTTTATTTTTGTTTCACAAAGAGTGTCGTTTCATGTTTTCAACGCATAATTTTGAAATTTTTTTCAGTTTTATCCTTATTGTTACAATGTTATAATGTATTAATTAGAGAGAGAAAAATTGTATAGTGTATTAAAAAAGGGTAATATTGAATTTTTAATAGTTTTCTTAATATGTGTTAAATATGTCAAAATCACGTTCTTTGTGAAACGGAGGGAGTATAATATTTGCTCAATCTTGTGCATAAGTGAAAACATCAATACGATTAAACTTTCATATATTTTTTTTTTGTTAAAGGATTTTCATTAATTAAAATAAGAAACGATTACAAAAAAGTAGAATAGCTTTTATTACTAGAGCCGTAATAGATAAGACCGAATCTTCCGCTTTGGTTGCCTTCAGTAGCCTTAAGAGAGATACATTTAGCCACGCCCACCCCGTTTCCCACGTCCTCGCCCCCTACGCCCTCCAGCTGTGGTAGATGCTTGCATCTCCATAGTTTTAGCTATCGGTTTCACTGGTCTATCACGAAGGAATCTCTGGCCGGAGGGTGTCAGAAGTTCCAGCATATCAGACTCAACATCTGAATCATGTGAATCCTCTTCCACTTCCGATAATCCTACAGCGATGAACCGGTTGTTTGCAAGGACATTGAGTATCGATAACCAATGTCATACTCTCCTGGGGGGCCTCACTCTCAACTGCGAGACCAATATCCCTATCTCTCTGGATTATGGAAGAAACAACTTGCGTTTCCACTAAGGCAACGATAGAGATGTTAACTTCTACATTAGTAGTTGGGTCTGTGTTTGAGATGGTGACAGCCTCCACTTGTGGGGCTTCAACTATAACAACTTGATCTCCGCAGCTTAGGATAGATTCATGGGTATTTTCCACGGTTACCAAATCAGTGGTAATCGACAAACACGCAACATCTTGAGTGTCGATCGTAGGAGAAACAACTTCATTAACATGGCCTTGAGGAGTGGGTAGTTGCTGCAGACATCTTGAAGCCTTATGTCCCAGTTGCCCACAGCTTCCACACTTGGTAGGGATCCAAGCATACTCGACATCAACCATCGAGATGCTCCCTTGTTTATCATCCACTGCAATCCTTGGAGGAAAATCCTTACTCAACTCCACTTCTACCAATATCTTGGCCTCGCCCATAAGCGTTGGGTCAAGTCTTGGTTTATGTGTAGCCATAGGAGCGCCTAGACCATATGCGATGTGGCTTATTCCAGGGATTGAGTAGCACATATAAGACATGCACCGTTGAAATATCCGGAAGTGCTAAAGTTGTAGTTGGGCACCAAGGAGTAACAAACATCAATCATTCATCAATATGCCATAATCCCCTTTGCAGAACCCACATTCTTGTGGAAGAATCCGGAATATGAAAAAGGTATTTTGAGTTACCTAGACTACGCACAAATATTTTGCGATTCCTTCTGTTGACAACATCATGTATCAAACTAGCGGGTGGAGGACTACACCTATTGATACAGGAAAAGAATAATTTCTATTTTTTATGCATCTTCTATTTTTAAGTATCGTTATTTCCATTTTTCTCTTGAACAAGTTGTTATAAGAAGATTGTAAGACATTAGAGAAAAGGCAATCATAATAATTTTCAGAATATCTCTTTCTCTCCCTCTCTTGTTCTATCTCTCAGCATCGTTGAAGAATCCCTTCTTCCTTGAGGATTCTTTTGCAGTTGAGATCAGGATTCGTGTTTTAAGAACATTAATCCTCTGTTCTACTCTGTTATCAGAGTTACATACTTGTTCTTTATCAAAGGTATCAGAGACATGACTTTTCTCGGAAAACAATGGTTGAGACGAGAACGACAACTGCGTTGATAGAAGCGGCGGCTCGCGAGTTAGAAGGTGCGTTTGGTGCAAAGATTGAAGCTTTGGAGGGCACAATCGCATCTCAAAACGCAAAGATAGACAAAGACATAGCAGACATGTTTGAAGCAATCCGTTTAATCCAACAGAGTTCGAGTTCTCACGTTGACAACGGTTTAAAGGATACGGTCCGTCAAACATCATCAGCGCCTCTAGCAACCTCATCGACATCTCTGGACCATGAGAAGAATAAAAAGGGTTCCCATACCCACTATTATGGTGTTACTAGGTTAGCAAAGCTGGATTTTCCTCGTTTTGCAGGAGAAAAAATAAAGGAGTGGTTATTCAAGGTTGAACAATTCCTCTCGATAGATCATACACCTGATGATCTAAAAATTAATCTTGCATCCATTCACTTCAATGGCGACGCCGCAGAGTGGCATCAGTCGTTGGTTCAATCTGAGTTGGACTACGAGTTTCCACAGGATTGGTCAAGCTACAAATCATTATTACAGGAACGATTTGATGAGCTGTTAGATGATCCAATCGCAGAGCTGAAACAATTGCAAGAGACAGAGGGAATTGTGGAGTATCACAGCCGTTTTGAAAAAATNAGCTAATTCAACTCTAGCATTAAGATCACTTCTAAACATGTGAACAAAATATTATCTAAGCCTAAACATCAACAAACAATCATCAAACCATCTAAATCAAACCTAATCATGATTCAACAAAAAGCTTATTACAAAGAACACCAAGAACAATCAAAAAGACATAATATACAAAAGGGATGAAGAAATCTTCTCTTTGATGGCATGAACATGAAGATCCATCAAGAAAATCAAGTGGTGTTCTTGAGCTTTCCCAAGTTTAAGAAGAAGAAACTTCAAGAAGAAGAAAGAAGAAATCAAAGTATATATATATATATGAAGAATCAACCCAAGAATCTCTAGAGACAGATCTTGGGTTGAACACACACAAAGAATTGAAGAAAACCTCTCTAATAATAATAAAGCATATATACATCTGGCTCAAAACCAGTTATTAAAGAGTCTTGGTCAACCAAAGTCACCAAAAGTTTGGTGGAATAGTTAAAAACACGTTTTTACACTGTTTTCGGAGGTTGGTTTTCGGTTTGATACGTCTTCACTCTTGAACCACATGTCGGAGTGACTCGAAACTACCTGCATTGGAAATCTAACTCAAATATATACAACTTTCATGAAGACCTCGGAAGCTAAATCCAAATGGAAACCGTCCTTCTGAGTCGATCTTTAAAGCGCTTCGGATGGTTTCGGTCGCGGGTCTGGATCGGTCGATCCAGAGGGGATCGATCGATCCCCCAAAAATATGAGATCGATCGATCTGGCATTGTAGGTCGGTCTGGGAAATCTTCGATGTTTGGGATCGATCGATCCAATTTTGTGGATCGATCGATCTGGCTTGTTTCTCCACTCGCTTCTCTTGCTCGCCAGACTGGACCGTCGTCACAAAAATTGGCATAACGTTTGATCGCACCGTTGAAATGGCCTCAAACAACTTTCAAATGAAAGATAATCCATTGATCTATCTTGTGTTAAAATATGAGCTCAATCCATCGGTGGGAAGTCTTTCATCCAATGCCAAACGTCTGACGTCTCAACCTGATCCTGCATCTCTGTATTCCGCAATGACCTTTTATGTGGCTATTTTCACTCCTCCAACTCCTCTGACTCCTAGAACACCTGAAAATGGCTCAAGCAAGCCAAAAAGAATGCAAAGACAACCTAGGATATCTAAAATGCAATGCAATGCAAATGAGACTCAAATGCATGAAAACAACTCAAAACTATACAAAGTGGAACTAAAAACCTATGAAACTAAACCTTAAAAACATGCAAAATATGATGTTATCACGAAGCTTAAAATATTTGCTAGAACAAAGATTGAATACTCCTATCCAACAACAATGGGTCCCTAAATTGCTTGAGTTCGATTATGAAATACAATATAAGCAAGAGAAGGAAAATCTGGTTGCTGATGCGTTGTCGCGTGTGGAAGGAAACGAGGTGTTACACATGGCAATGTCTGTGCTGTAGTGTGATCTTTTGCAACAAATTCAAGAAGGGTATGAGGAAGATACGAAGGTGAAAGAGTTAATTGCAGAACTTAAAAAAGATCCACGAGCTTAGAAACATTACTTATGGTCGCAAAATATCTTACGGAGGAAGAGCAAGATCGTCGTTCCTCAGGTTACATCGCTAAAAAACACAATTCTGGAATGGTTACATTGCTCCGGAGCTGGAGGACACTCAGGTCGTGATGTTACACAACAACGAGTAAAAGGGTTATTCTATTGGAAAGGAATGTCGAAAGATATTCAATCATATCTTCGAAGCTGCAACATTTGCCAACAATGTAAGTACGATACAGCTGCATCACCAGGCTGCTTCAACCACTTCCTATACCCGAAACAATCTGGACCGACATCTCCATGGATTTGATAGAAGGACTTCCAAGTTCCTTTGGCAAATCTGTTATTCTGGTCGTTGTAGATCGTTTGAGCAAGGCTGCACACTTTATTGCACTATCTCACCCGTACACAGCAGCTTCGGTGGCTCAAGCTTTCTTGGATAATATTTTCAAACTCCATGGATTTCCACAATCAATTGTAAGCGATAGAGATACGGTGTTTTTAAGTGAGTTTTGGAAAGAGTTTTTTAGCTTGCAAGGAGTAGCTCTAAACATGTCTAGTGCTTACCATCCACAAAGCGATGGCCAGACGGAGGTGGTAAATAGATGTTTGGAGAGTTATTTGCGTTGTATGTGCAGTGACAGACCGCATCTTTGGAGCAAGTGGTTACCGTTAGCAGAATTTTGGTACAACACCAACTTCCACACTGCAATTCAAATGACTCCATATGAGGCAGTGTATGGCCAGACTCCACCGCAGTACTTACCGTATTTACCAGGTGAATCAAAGGTTGCTATTGTTGCCAAGAACTTGCAGGAACGGGAGAATATGATTATGATCTTAAAATTTCATCTCTTGCGAGCTCAACATCGGATGAAACAATTTGCAGATCAACATAGAACAGAACGTGAGTTAGAGATTGGAGATTATGTTTACGTTAAGCTTCAACCTTACCGTCAACAATCGGTGGTCCACCGTTCCAATCAAAAGTTGTCTCCCAAATATTTCGGACCATATAAGGTCATTGATCGATGTGGGAAAGTGGCTTATAAACTCAAGCTTCCAACGTCGTCTCAGATTCACCCAGTTTTCCACATTTCTCAGTTAAAGCTGCGGATTGGTAATGTTGTAACTTCGTCACATTTACCATCTATAGTCCAAGACGTATTGGTGAAGGAACCAGAGCGAATTTTGGAAAGGAAGATGGTGAATCGCCAAGGAAAAGCTGCAACAATGGTGTTAGTCAAGTGGTCTCATCAACCTGAAGAAGAAGCCACCTGGGAAATTCTCTATGAGCTGACCAGAAGATATCCTCATTTTCAACCTTGAGGACAAGGTTCTCTCGAACATGGGGGATTTGATACAGGAAAAGAATAATTTCTATTTTTTATGCATCTTCTATTTTTAAGTATCGTTATTTCCATTTTTCTCTTGAACAAGTTGTTATAAGTAGATTGTAAGACATTAGAGAAAAGGCAATCATAATAATTTTCAGAATATCTCTTTCTCTCCCTCTCTTGTTCTATCTCTCAGCATCGTTGAAGAATCCCTTCTTCCTTGAGGATTCTTTTGCAGTTGAGATCAGGATTCGTGTTTTAAGAACATTAATCCTCTGTTCTACTCTGTTATCAGAGTTACGTATTTGTTCTTTATCACCTATAGAACTGTCCTAAAACATATTCTTTCTGATTCTCAACCCCCTGCCTCAGAACATGTGAAGGAATCGAAACCTTGAGAGTTCCGTCCTCCATGTATTCCGGTGTAGCTGCCTTATACAGATTCCTTGCAGAAGGATCCATTCTGGCAGCCCAAGGGAATCGGAGAGCTTCCTCCTTATCCAATACTGGTCGAGATTCGTCAGATAGTGGAGCATGACCAGAGCTTGTGTAATTGTCAGCTCTGCGTTGGTTTGCTGCGTTGGGAATATCCGTTACTGGTCGAGATTCAATTGTTGATTTTCTGCGTTGAGTAGATCCACGTGACGTCTTAAGAGAAGGCCAAAGCACAGAATTTGCGAGATTGTCTCCTTGTGTAGCGGGTGAAAGTCATAACGGCACTGACCAAGCTCCTTTGATTGTAGTCGGGGATACATAGATTTCTTTCTCTTTCGAGTCCCGTGGATGTGATGGTAGTAGAGTATCCGGTGGAGCTACAGCCAGATCGCTATCACATGGTGGAGGGACGAGTACCGAGCCGACGGTCCGAGACGATAGCTCGGATTGCTTTTCCGAGACGACTACTTCACCACCTGTTACTGGGTTTGCAAGGTTCACCGGAGAAGGAGAAGGAGCTGTATCGTTAATGGGAGTCGTCGGGCCTTGCAAAATCGCTGGAGAAGACATCGAAGATAGAGCCGAGGCTGGGTCTGGTTTTCGCTATGCGGGACGCGCCGGAGTGGCTCCAACGGGGATGACAGCTTCTGGGAACATGACAGAGGAAGGAAGCTCTCGAATTGGAGAGTTTAACTGGCGATTAAGGTCCATGAAGAGAGGGAATCGAGTTGATGAAGAAATGGGGCTCGCCGGAGGAGGTAGATGGAGAAGAACCGTCGCGAAGTCGTCGCCGTATTAAGGCTGATGTTAGGTCGCTGGATAGCTTGAGATAAGCCGGATCTGATTGTGGAGGCCGTGACGAAAGACGCGCCGTAGCTGGAGCCGGCGGAGCCTCGCCAAGGCGGAGCCGCCGCAGGAAATAGAAAAAGTCTTGGAGTTTTCTTTTTTTTTTTCTGTTTAAAAAGAAAAAACTTTCATATATTGTTACATCATTTCTAAATCTCATATATATTTATCGAGAATGACTAAAAAATTCTGAATTTCATGTCTAATTTACAAAAATGATATGATGATCTGTCATCACTACATAGCATTTCAAAACATTTTTGAAAACATGTTTATGTTACTAGAGAAATTACATTGTATGTTACTCACATTAAATTATTACAAAATTCATTATAGTTTTATTAAGTATTAAACTAATCATTTGTAAATTTTTTTTACCATAATCGATTATACTCTCTCTCTCCCAATTAGATTATTAATTATTTTAATAATTATATTCACTCTCATTTTTGTTTGATCATATATTTGTAAAAAATTGAATCATCACATATCATCCATATAATAGAAAAAACATAGAGATTTTTTCCATATGTCATGATTCAAATTTTTTAAATACTCTTAAAGTCCTATATCGGCTATAAAAATGAATCGTAGTCGAGATACATATTATAAAAATGACCAAAATGATAAGAAACTATTAGAGTAGGAAGCATGACTTAATAGACTTACAATTTTGATTATTTTTTCTGGTTTGTTTTTTTTAAATTGAATCGTATATTTTGAAGGAATAAAAATTATTATAATATATATATTTTTTTAAATAACATATATAAAATTTATTTGATAAAAAGTTATAAAGTATAAATATTTTAACTTAATAAAAAATAAAAATATTAAAATATTAACTTGATAAAAAAAATAATCTATTAGATTTAGAGCTTCTCAAGACTTTTATAAAAAAAAGTTTAACTTAATAGAATAATTACGTTAGTGTCATTCACATTAAATCATTGCATAATCTTAGTTATATTTTATGTCATACAAATTTTTGCTTATTCAAATTATAATCAATAACCTACAAATACGTATAACAAGCAGTTTCTAATATTAGTGATTCGTATTAGAAATATTTTTTATGGCCATTTTCAGAAGTTTTGAAAAACCTGTGTAGAAACTAAAAACATATAATTTAGCTATACGGATAATTTATAAATATCTCATCCCGCGCAGAGCGCGGATTACTATCTAGTTTTGAATTATAATGGTGTCAATACTTTTAAGTACATTCTTGAAGTTCCGGTTTTTTTTTTTTTTTTTTTTTTTTGAATCGAATGTAAAATTTATTCAACAAAAAAAACGTTTTTACAACAAGTGAGATAATGCTCGGTAGAGTATTAAGCCAGAATTCGAAACACTGAAATTTGAAGTGGTAAAGGAAGCTGAAAAGTATTAGAAAACCAAACTTGAAAGCTAAAAAACAGATTCTGGACGGTTGGCGAACCAAACCATCATTCCGTCCTTGAAAGCATCACTTCCCGGTTTTCTTATCGATGATAATCTGTTTCGCACGTTCTTGTCTATGAGCTTGTGGAGTCTTTGATGAGGCAACGGTGGGTCGCCATGTTTTCGAGCATTTCTCTCTCGCCATATATGATAGAGTGTTGCCTGGAAAGTGTATCTAATCAAGAAGAGAGTTGAGGAATTGAAAGTACCGTCATGTAGAACCTTGACGATGTCATCCCATGACGTTGTGTACCTAATTCCTAGTAGTCTTCGCATCAGTTGGGCCCAGATTTCTGACGCGTAAGAACATTGAAAGAAGAGATGGTCTCTTGATTCTTCGGTGGTGCCGCATAGGATGCAACCTGGGTTATGCCCGCTGATCCAAATCTTCATGCGGTCGCCTGTTGAGAGCCTGTTTTTGATTGCCAGCCAAACCGTGAATGAGTATTTCGGTGTTGCCTTTTTGAACCAAATCCCCTTTGCCCATTCTTGCTTCATTCTCTCCTCTCGAATGAGATTCCAAGTACCCTTTGTAGTGAATTTCTTCTTGTATTTGTTCACGCCAATCAACCATAGATTCACGTCTTGAGTTGTTGGTGACCCATCCCGTTTTTTTCTTGCAAGCATAATCTCTTCTTCAATGATGTTCAGTGTTTGTAGACGATGGCGTCGTCGACGGTGTGATAAAATAACATTCTCCACTGTTGCTGCAGAGGTGATACCCAGGTCTATGGTACCACGGCCTCCCGTGATGTCTCGGAGTCTCCCTAGTTTCGACCAAGAATCAAACCAAAAAGAAGTTGCCGCGCCGTTATGAACTTCGACTTTATGGAATTGTTTTGCCAATTCCCTATACTTGAGGAGTTTCCTCCACATCCACGATCCTGGTGCATGTCCGTCTTTAATTTCCCAGAAACTTGAGTTCTTGATCAAATTCTGTTTTACCCATATCACCCAAAGCGAAGGCTGAGATGAAAGAAGTCTCCAAATAAGTTTAAGGCAGCATACCTTGTTTGCAATTTTGATAGGTCTAATGCCGAGACCTCCTTCCTCTTTTGTATAACAAACTTCATTCCAACTAACTTTTGCCTTCTTTCCATTCAGCTCTGGCCCAGACCAAAGGAACGCACCGCATAGCTTCTCGATTACCTCTATGCACCCATTTGGTAACCTAAAGGCTTGAATCCAAAAATTTGTTGTGCTTGCTATAACCGATTTTATGAGTTGTAGCCTACCTGCATATGAAAGATGCCTTGCTGTCCAAGAGCTGATTCTGTTTCTGATTTTTTCCAAGAGAGGCGTATAATCACATGTTGTCATTCTCTTCGTTAATAGAGGAAGACCCAAATAACGAACCGGAAGCTTTCCTTCTGCGAGCGCTGATCTTGAGAGCTCTGCTAGGTATATTGATGATTTCTCCATGCTGATCCTTAGGCCAGAAATCGTCCCAAATTTGTCGAAAATCTTCAGAATTCCTTCTATAGAACGTTTATGCCCTTCTACAAAAACCATTAAATCATCCGCGAAGCATAAATGAGTTAAGTTGAGAATTTTACATTTCGGATGGTATCTTATCCTTTTCTCCATTGCGGCTTTGTCAATGAGTCTTGAGAGGACGTTCATGCAGATGATGAAAAGGTACGGAGACAGCGCGCACCCTTGTCTTAGGCCTCTCTCGCTTTTAAAGAAACCTGCCAATTCTCCATTAATTTGGACCGAGAAAGAAGATGTCGAGACGCACAGATTAATCCAGTGTATAAAAGTACTTGGGAGTCTTAGAGCTTTTAATGTATTCAACAAGAAGCTCCATTGCACCGAGTCAAAAGCTTTTGAGATGTCTATTTTCATAGCACAGCGCGGTGAAACCGACTCCTTGTGGTAATCTTTTACCAATTCCGTAGCGAGAAGGACGTTCTCCATTAGAAGTCTTTCCTTAACAAATGCAGACTGATTTAATCCAATCATTTTCGGTAGAAGGGGTTTTAACCTGTTGGCTATGATTTTTGAGATGACCTTGTACAGCACGTTGCAACACGAGATGGGTCGGTAATCTTTCATTTCCATAGCTGACTCTTTCTTTGGTATTAGCGCTAAGATCGTTGTATTCACTCCTTTTGGGAGAAATCCTTTGACAAAGAAAGACTTGACAGCAGCAATGAAGTCTGAACCCAATATGGACCACGATGCTTTGAAGAATTCACTCGTATACCCGTCTGGCCCTGGCGATTTGCTTCCTGGCATAGCGAATAATGATTTCGTAATTTCTTCATCAGTGACCTCCATAACTAGCTTATCGTTTTCTTCATATGAGCATCGGTAGTCTAGAATTTCCTCCAGATTTTCCACTGAAAAACCCACATAGTCGGTTGGGATTGTAGTCAAAAAATCTTTGAAGAACCGCTCAGCCTCTGTCTTAATTTCCTCTCCATCCGTAAGCACTTCTCCATTTGAATCTGTCACTTCTCTTATTGTATTCTTCATTTTTCTGATTTGACAGGATTTGTGAAAAAATACGTTGTTTTGATCTCCAACACTTAACCAATGAACCTTAGATTGTTATTTGAGCAGCTCTTCCTCCAATTCAGCCAGCTTTTGCCAATTTTCATAAGCTTCACCTTCTATCAGTACCTTCTGTGATGACGGGTCTGCTAATGTTTCTGCCTGCCTTTGACACAGATTTTTATGTGCTTCCTTAGCTCTCCTTGGTAGATTGCCTAGCTTCTCCTTCCCCAAAGATCTCAAAATTGGTTTTAATGCTTTGAGCTTTTTTGTGAGTCGAAACATGGCTGAGGTTGAGATGAATATACGCTCCGTAGTATCCCAGAAATCCTTTACGACATCAAAGAATTGAGGAAGGGTTGTTAGAGCATTTACAAATTTAAATGGCCTTCTACCTCTTGTAGCGTCCGCCTCTATCATGATTCTGCTTCTTAAATGGTCGGAGCACCTGCCAGCTTCGAAGACGCAGTAGGATTGGGTCTGTGAATTCAACCATGTATTATTCACCAAGACTCTATCCAACTTCTTACAGACAAGCCCCTCTTCACGCTTATTGCACCAAGTGAACCTAGGTCCGTGGGAATTCAAGTCCGTGAAGGAACAATATCTAACGATATTTTGAAAGTCTCTCATTTTGAAGTTCCGGTTTTATAAAACAAAACGAGTTTTTATTCCATTTAAAATTGAACACACGGTTCTCATCAAAAAGCTTAATTATCCATTTTATTTTAAATTATCCAATCTTAAGCAATAAAACTTTTAATTTATATATTGTAACATACTTTTATATATTGTTACATACTTTCTAAATTTTGAATTATAAAGGTGTCAATACTTCTAAGTACATTCTTGAAGTTCCGCTTTTAGATAAAACAAAATGAGTTTTTATTCCTTGAACACAATTCTCAGTAAAAATTAATTATCCAATCTTCAGCAATAAAAATCCAATCTAGAATTACCATGTTAGTAAAATTTAAAAAGATCAATCTTGCTGCACACCTTTTTTTTTTTTTTTTTGTTCAACTCCTTCATTAATAACTTAAGATTGCACAAAGAGCCCTCTAAGAGCATGTTTGGCAATGATACAAATTTGTGGATTCACGAAAACACCACAATGACTATATTGTCCTTTGGGGAACTAGCGTGCCTTGGGGATCACCTCAGTGTCAAAATTTATGCTCACTTCAATAGAACTCGTTGCATTTATGTCCAGACTCCCTCTTCTCCTTGAAATCTCATATGTAAGACAATCTTTTAGATCATTTACTACAAGAGACATGTTTGGTCTTCTTGCAGAAGAAGTACTAACACAAGTCATGGCTAATTCAAGAGCCTTCCGGATATAATCGCTGTCATAATCTTGGTGGAGGTTAGGATCTATTATATTTCTAATATCTCCTTTTTTAAGGATAAGCGCAATCCATTCTGCTATGTGAGTTTTTTCACGGGCATGATCGATTATAGGACGGTTTGTTATGATCCCCAGTAGTACAATTCCAAAACTATAGACATCACTTTTTTCAGTCAGCCAATTGGTTTGATAATACTTACAAAATAAGACACGGGGAAAAATCATTAATACCGACATTAACTATAACAGGGATAGAATTTTTTAGAGTAACATGAAAACTTCCTAGCTAATACTCACTCGGGATCAAGATATCCAGGAGTGCCTGCAACAACGGTAGATACATATGTTTCACTCCCGGTAGGAAATGATCTTGAAAGTCCGAAATCAGCTAGCTTGGCTTGGAAATGTTCGTCCAATAGAATGTTTGAACTTTTGACATCTCTGTGAACCATAGCGGGTTTGCATCCTGTGTGTAAATACTCTAATCCTACATAATATATTAACATACATAATTTATAGGCAAATATGGATAGCTGAATACGCTGAAGGTTAAAATTTTACATAATCCAACGTTACTGTACCAATTCATAATTTGAGGGTTTAGAATATGATTAAGAATAGTTTAGGATGAACCTTGTGCGGCATCCACAGTTATTATTAGTCTAGTTTTCCAGCTCATGACAGAGCCATCCAATTTCCCCGTGTTAATCAAACATCGATGTCAAGTTGTTAGAAGGCATTTCAACATAGGAAATAGGAAATCATATATATGATTTTTGTTCCAAAGAAAAAGATTAGTTCATAGTTACTGAAACTGCTACATACATCATGTTAGTTTTCAAGTGGTTATTTACCTGACAAATGCTGTTTCAGGTCTCCATTAGGCATGTACTCATAGATGAGACCTAAATACTCTGCTTCATCACAATAGCCAGCAAGGTTTACCAAATTTATATGGTCAACTCTCAGGAGAAGTTCAACCTAACCGCCAACCATTATCAGCTGGTTAATTATCTCAAAACTAGAAGATACATGTGTATTTTATATAATTATGGGGCAAGTACCTCTGCCTTAAAGTCCTTGTAGCCTTGAGCTGATGATCGAGACAGCAATTTAACAGCCACTTGTTCGGTACCATTTAAAACTTAAAAGACCATGATAAACGACTCCAAATCCTCCTTTGCCAAGAACCCTTTGGAAGTTATTTGTCATTGCCAAAACCTCCGCATAAGTAAACTTTCTGTTTTTCGTTAGGAATGATGGTTCCGATTGATTAGGGTGTCCAACATCATCTACCGCCACACTTTGTCTAAGTTGTTTACCTGCATTATAATTTATATAGAGTTTTTAAGTTTTTAAAAATGTTAAATGCCTGTAGCTGACCGGAAGACACCTTCTTCTTCCGGAGCACGAAAATGAGAAGCAAGATAACTATGATTACAACCACAGAAGCTACCGATGCAGCAACCGGTATTAGGAATTTTTTTTTTTTCCTTTTTAATGCATGAACTAATCCCCTATATATTAATTGAGAATGACTAAAAAAAAAAAACCTGGATTTCATGTGTGATTTACAAAAATGCTATGATGATGTGTCATCACCACATAGCATTTCAAAACATTTTTGAAAACATGTTTATGTTTATGTTTATATTACTAGAGAAATTACATTGTATGCCACTCACATTAAATTGTTACAAAATTCATTATATTTTTATTAAGTATTAAACTAATCATTTATAAAAAAACTTACCATAATCGATTATACTATCTCTCTCCCAATTAGATTATTAATTATTTTAATTGTTATATCCACTCTCATTTTTGTTTGATCATATATTTGTAAAAAATTGAATCATCACATCATCCATATAATAGAAAAACATAGAGATTTTTTGCATATGTCATGATTCAAATTTTTTACTACCAGAATAGTACAAAGTTTGGGAAAATTGTCAAAAATTTGAATAATGACATATGCGAAAAATCTCTTGTATTCAACTGCTTTCGAACAACAATAATAAAAGAAAACCATCTTTGGATCTCTTCTTGTGTCTTTATTCTCAGAAACTTCTGTTCCCTCTTAATTCATTCACAAAAATCGATTGTGCGAGTTTCGACTCACACAATTTGGCGCCGTCTGTGAGGACACAAAGTTTTCTTACTCGTGGAAATCACCGAGAGCGAGATCTGAAGAGATGGCCGGAGACGAACAAAGAACCGGAGATGATGCGATCAACAACGGCGAAACGCCACCAGAGTTGATCCCAACGACACTCCCCATGATCATCACGAAGACTACCTCGGCTCCTTTAACCGACCCGAAGGCTCACATCACAGCCTTCCGCATAGCAATGGGCCGATCCAAACTTAAAGACAACAAAAAAGATGTTGGATTCTGCCTCATGTTTGTGGAACATCTTAAGGGACCCACACTCGACTGGTTCTCAAGAATGGAGAGAAACTCAATCGATAATTTCCAATAATTGTTCGCCGAGTTCCTAAAACAATACTCTGTATTTATGGAACAAGGTACCTACGACGCCGACCTGTGGACCATGGTATAAGCACCAACGGAGTCATTACGGAATTTCATGGGAAGGTTCAAGACGTGGTATCAAAGTTAGAAGGTGAAGCGACCGAGCTGCACTCATCGCGCTGAAGAAGGCACTCAGGTACAAGTCAGATTTCCGAAAGGAGATCGCATTGAATACGCCTCAAACGATCCAAGACGCACTGCACCGAGCCTCGGATTTCATCATCGTTGAAGAGGAGATGAAAATCCTCGAGGAAAGACTCGAACCAGTTAAGCCGACGAGCCGAAACATCGCCTCGGTCCCGAATCCGCCAAACCCTAGAGAATTACCCAGAGCATGGGATTCATACATCAAGAAGGACCAAAATTTCAAGGTGCCCATAACTACCAAGTAGGATGAATGAGGTAAGGGACCATGTAATACGTGGACGAGGAATTCCAGCAACTTCGACGAGAAGGCCTACTGCGAACATCACCTGTGTTACGGACATCTCACAGCAAACTGCCGAAGCCTAGGCGCGAAGCTGGCAGCCAAGGTCATGGCGAGAGAACTCGGTAATACGGTGACCCTTAAAGATTTTTTGAACACGAAGACGAACACCAAAACAAACTGAAGCGAGGTAACTTAGTGGAGCAAAACCAAGGAGGCATCCCGAACCGAGGAAGAAGAAATGAGGATGAAGCACCACCAGCTCCTCAGAGAAGGATAAATATGATAATGGGAGGATCGCGGTATTGCGCTGACACGGTGTCATCCATCAAATCTTTTCAGCGCTGAGCCGAAATCAGCGTCAACTGGCCCGAACCGCCTAACTTGCCGAACGTTGTCATCTCCTTCGCCGAAGAAGAAACCACTGGTATCGACAAACCACATGACAGAGGAACATCAAGGTGACATAAATAATAGTCGACCCAAGGCCCATAACCGGATTCAACGGCAATATGACGATGACCCTAGGCACGATCAGGCTCCCGGTCCATGCTAAGGGTGTAACAAAGGTTGTGGAATTCCCTGTAGCAGATCATCCGACAATCTACAATGTTATTATGGGAACCCCCTGGATCAACTCCATGCGAGCGATCCCTTCCACTTACAACCTCTGCATCAAGTTCCCGACCCCCGACGGAGTCAAAACCATCTGAGATAACCAGAAGGAATCCCGAGTCTGCTTCCTCGCCGAGCACTAGCTATGTAACCAGGTAACGCACGTAAAAGCAAATCCAAAAAAGCCGAAGAAGGACCAGGAGTCAGAGAAAGACATGTCCAAACTTTATAGCAATTACAGATCGCCGAGGTTCGCGAAGAAGCCAAGCCGCCCTGCGAACCCGTGACCTCGGTGTGTATTGACGATGACCGCCTAGAACGATACGACGAGATCGGGGCCACGCTAGACGACTCAATCCACAACGAATTGATACCTTTCTTGAAAGAAAACGTACAGACATTAGCCTGGACCGCAGAAGATATGCCAGACATTAGCGTCAACGTCGCTTGCCACGAGCTCAACGTAGATCCCACTTTCAAACCTGTCAAGCAGAAGAGAAGGAAATTAGGCCCATAACAAGCTAAAGCCGTGAATGACGAGGCGAATAAAAGCCGTTTCAACAACGACACTCAGCGGAGTGCTCATCAGGGAGGAGCGAGGCGAACAAAAGCCGATTTTCTACGTCAGCCAGACCCTAACCGACGCAAAGACGAGGTACCCGCAAATGGAAAAGTTGGCACTTGCGGTGGTTATGTCGGCCAGGAAATTGAGACCCTACTTTCAATCGCATTCCATTGTGGTGTTGGCCACTTTTCCCTTACAGACCATCCTACATAGCCTGAGCCAATCAGGGAGACTAGCGAAATGGGCTGTCAAACTCAGCGAGTACGACATCAAATACAGAAACAGAACCTGCGCAAAATCCCAGGTACTCACAGACTTCCTAGTCGAACTTCCAGCCGGAGGAATACGAAGCCCGAGATGAGAGGATATATGCCTACCTAAAAATGGTTCAGGAGTTGACCAAACAATTCAACGAATTCACACTTACTCGACACTACAAGAAAACTTTCTATCTCCAACGAAATTTGACGACGATTTTCAATCGTTGTAACTGACCAACGGATTTGTATCGACGTTACAACGAAAAATATTTTCGATGTAAAATCATCGTAACATCGTCGTAATATAAGGACTGTTTTGCATCGAAATTATGACGATGTCAAAATTCATCGTAAATTCGATGTAAAATTACATCGAATTTACGACGAATATCATTTTTTAGTATTTCGTTGTAAATTCGATGTAAATTTACATCGAATTTAAAATGATCAATAATCCATTCTAACTTAGGGTTTAGTGTTTACGATGATTATAGGGTTGATTATATGGTCTATAGAATTTGTTTTTCTTTGATTATCTTGTTTTAACTAAGTTATACTCATCGTATACAAAAATTTGAGTTTTCACAAAAATCAATAACATTATATAATTCATGCATATGTTATGGATATATACATATAAGAACAAAGCTTATACATTATTATGCAAGATAAGGAAGTTTTCCAGAAATTAGATTCAATCGTCGTTATTGAATTTGTTGTTTACTAAGACAAATCTTGGATGCACAAATATACTTCGTTGATACATAATAATGTATAACCTTTGTTATAAGGAATAATATCCATGAAGTATATAATGTTATTGATTTTTGTGAAAACTAAAATTTTGTATACAATGAGTAGAACTTAGTTAAAAACAAGATAAATGATAAAAAAAAAAACCAATCATATACAACCCTATCAGATTCATGATTATGGTTTTGAGTATTACGACGACTTTACGACGATTCTAGGGTAAAGGATTTGAGTATTACGACGATTTTACGACGGATGAGACCATAATCATCGTAAAGTCGCCGTAATACTCAAAACCATAATCTTGAATCTGATTATAGGGTTGATTATATGTTGTATATGATTGGTTTTTTTTTTTTTTTTTTTTTTTATCATTTATCTTGTTTTTAACTAAGTTCTATTCATTGTATACAAAATTTTAGTTTTACAAAAATCAACAACATTATACACTTCATGGATATACTTATAAGAACAAAGCTTATACATTATTATGCAAGATAATACTTATGTAAGTTTTCCATAAATTAGATTCAATCGTCGTTATTGAATTTGTTGTTTACTAAGAGAATTCTTGGATGCACAAATATACTTCGTTGATACATTTAAATATTGTGCATTGTAATTTAGGGTATAAGGTTTAATTGTTTTTATTACGACAATTTTACGACGAATTTGTTGTAAATTCGATGTAAAATTACATCGGAATTACATCGAATATCATTTTTTTAGTATTTCGTTGTAAATTTTACATCGAATCCGTAATACATACTAATTTAGGGTATAGAGTTTAGAGCTTACGATGATTATAGGGTTGATTATAAGTTCTATAAGATTGGTTTTTCATCGTTTAGATTGTTTTAACTAAGTTCTATAAGATTGGTTTTTCATCGTTTATAGTATTTCGTTGTAAATTCGATGTAAATTTTACATCGGATTTACATCGAATTCGTAATCCATACTAATTTAGGTTATAGTGTTTAGAGCTTACGATGATTATAGGGTTGATTATAAGTTCTATAAGATTGGTTTTTCATCGTTTATATTGTCTTAACTAAGTTCTATAATATTTGTTTTTCATCGTTTATAGTATTTCTTTGTAAATTCGATGTAAATTTGACATCGGATTTACATCGAATTTGTAATCCATACTAATTTAGGGTATATGGTTTAGAGCTTACGATGATTATAGGGTTGATTATAAGTTCTATAAGATTGGTTTTTCATCGTTTATATTGTTTTAACTAAGTTTTATAAGATTGGTTTTTCATCGTTTATAGTATTTCGATGTAAAATTTACATCGAATTTACATCGAATCCGTAATCCATACTAATTTAGGGTATAGGGTTAGCTTAAGATGATTATAGGGTTGATTATAAGTTATATAAGATTGGTTTGTCATCGTTTATCTTGTTTTAACTAAGTTCTATAAGATTGGTTTTTCATCGTTTATAGTATTTCGTTGTAAATCCGATGTAAATTTTACATAGAATTTACATTGAATCCGTAATCCATACTAATTTAGGGTATAAGGTTTAGAGCTTATGATGATTATAGGGTTGATGGTAAGTTCTATAAGATTGTTTTTCATCGTTTATATTGTTTTAACTAAGTTCTATAACATTGGTTTTTCATCGTTTATAGTATTTTGTTGTAAATCCGATGTAAATTTTACATCGGATTTACATCGAATTCGTAATCCATACTAATTTAGGGTATATGGTTTAGAGCTTACGATGATTATAGGGTTGATTATAAGTTCTATACGATTGGTTTTTCATCGTTTATATTGTTTTAACTAAGTTCTATAAGATTGGTTTTTCATCGTTTATAGTATTTCGTTGTAAATTCGATGTAAATTTTACATCGGATTTACATTGAATCTGTAATCCATACTAATTTAGGGTATATGGTTTAGAGCTTACGATGATTATAAGGTTGATTATAAGTTCTATAAGATTGGGTTTTCATCGTTTATATTGTTTTAACTAAGTTTGATAAGATTGGTTTTTCATCGTTTATAGTATTTCGTTGTAAATTTGATGTAAATTTTACATCGAATTTACATCGAATATGTAATCCATACTAATTTAGGGTATAAGGTTTAGAGTTTACGATTATTACAGGGTTGATTATAAGTTCTATAAGATTGGTTTTTCATCGTTTATATTGTTTTAACTAATTTCTATAAGATTGGTTTTTCATCGTTTATAGTATTTCGTTGTAAATCCGATGTAAATTTTACATCGAATCCGTCATAAAATCGTCGTAATGAAAAAAATTAAATTTGCCGTGTGCGGGAAAATTCATATTGGTTGAATTTTCGGTTAAAATTTTACGACGGATTTACATCGAATTTTATCGTAAAATTGTAGTAATGAAAAAATTTAAATTTTCAGGGTGCGGGAAAATTCATATTGGTTTAAAATTTTACCACGGATTTACATCGAATCCGTTGTAATTCCTATGGTAAATTATATCGGAATTACGACGACCATAACTCTATATATACGAGCCCAGATTTCTTTCTTCGATCTCATCTCTCAAAATCTCTCTCTGTCTCTCTCTAAAAGCTCCAACATATCTCTAAAAGGTAATTTTTTGTTTTTGTCAATTAAATTAAATATGATTAGAAATTAGGATTGGAAATTATCGTTTAGGACGAATTTACGACAATTCTCGAGTAATGACGATCCATTTACCACGATTTGTCAATCGTATATAATCCGTCCCAAAGCCTGTTTTACATCGATTTTACATCGCAACTGTCCGTTGTAATAGATTTGTTTTCTTGTAGTGTGAATCCCTCGAGGCGAGAATACCCAAGCAGACGCACTGGCCGCCCTAGCATCAACTTCGGAGCCCGGCCTGAAGAGAGTTTATCGAGAGCCCGAGCATCGAGGCAGCTGGAGTGGTCAACTCAATCGATACAGCAGACAAGCCACCAGACGATAACGAAACGGTCGATATGGACGAATATGTATAACAAGAAGGCAAATACGGTTGCAATAAGGAATGGATAGGACCTATCCGCGCTTACATCATGGATGGAGAGGTGCCACCAGACAAGTGGGCAGCCCGAAAACTCAAAGCGGCAGCTCGAAACATCTTGATTAGTGGGGATGTCTTCAAATGGAGATTCTCAGGGCCACTTATGATCTGCGTCGAAGGTTTGCATGCAAGGAAAGTCATGGAGGAAGTCCACAATGGTTCGTGCGGCAACCATTCCGGCGGAAGAGCCCTAGCCATAAAAATCAAGCGTCACAACTACTAGTGGCCTACCATGGTGAAAGATTGCGAGAATTTCTCGCTTAAGTGCGAAAAATGCCAGCGACACGCCCCAAAGATTCACCAACCGACTGAACTTCTGTCATCTATCTCGTCACCATACCCGTTTATGCGATGGTCCATGGACATTGTCGGCCCCCTCCATCGATCTAAGTGATTAGTCAATTACCCTAATGTGTAGACTACCGCAATCATAACGGTTTGTCGTTGAGTACTTAGGGATCGAATCCACATAGAGAAAGAACAGCACAGTAAGAATACAAGAAACTACTTAAGCTAAGCTAAACAATTTTTGTTGGTTTTCGTTCTAAGAACTAATTACGATAAAACTAAAAATAAAAGACAGAGAATAAAAACATACATGACAATTAAAATGATTACAATATAGTTTAAGAAACACAGATTCAAAGAAAACAAGACACTAAATTGATTTTACTCAAGAAAATAAAGATATGGATCGTAGGAAATGGCATTTGATTAGGAGTATTCGATGATTCACAAATGATGTTTCTAATCACTCAATGAGCTATTTTCTATGGCAAGGAACACATACAAATAGTTTAACTCATTCTCATGATGCTAAACCCTTCATTGATATTTCAAATTAGCTAATCTCTCAATTGCTACAAAATTATCAACAAGCATAAAACACAAATCTTTTTTAGCCAATTAATGATCCTTAGTCACGATTCTCATCTTGCTAAGAATCCAAAACATGATTAGAAATCTTCTAGACAGTTACCAAACCTCTCTCAAGTGTAATATGTCCATGTTCTAGAAATTGAGTACCTAGTTCAATCCTAGCTTTAAGACTACTTCTAAACATGAGAATTTATATAATCTTGTTCTAAACATCAAGAGATCATCATCTATCCCTCTAAATCAACATTCATACAATCCATAATAAAACTACTCACACATAACTAAATCACAAAACAAAACCGAACAAAAGCAAGACATAGTGAAAATAAGAAGATTGATGGAAAGAAGTTAAGAAAATCTTCACTAAAATGGTGTAGATCTTGAATCTTTCATGAACACAAGAGGAGAGAAGAGATAAGTTCTCTAGAACAGTAAAAAGAAGCAGAGATGATGATATTTTTGTCTGTGGAGAGTTAGTAAGAAAGAGAAAACAAGTGTTGAATATATTACAAAAGGGGTTGGTCCCAAAGTCAAGCCAAAAGTCGTATCACAATCCTGATCGGTTGTTCGATCGGTTAACAACCGATCAGGATTGATTTTCTTGACATCGGTTTCTGCGATCGATTTGCAACCGATCGCACGTTGATTCTCGGTCTTCTCGCTCTTCATTCGATCTTTGCGGTTTTTTCTCGAGCTTCAATCGTCTCCTTTCATCCAAGTTGATCCAAGTCACTCCCAAACACCTGAGAAAGGCTCCAGCAAGCCAAAAGAACACAAAATGACCTAGGACATCTAAAATGCAACGTGACTCGCTTTGGACCTAAATGCAATGTATATATAATAAAAACTAGATGAAACACAAGGAAAACGAAAGAAAATATGAGACTCGAGGTGGTAAAATACAGTGATCTCAACTCCCCTGGACTTGCCTTTTGCTTGTCCTCAAGTGAATAAAGCAAAACAAGCCAAAAAGAGAAGTTTGAAGACGGGGACTCATATCCAAAAGGAAACACACGAAACTTTCAACTCGAGGTCCTTAGGTAAACATGTCATAATTTAAAAATCGCTTCTACTCTTACGAACTTCTCCATGCCTATCGCAACTCGAATCTTTTACTCAAATGCCTAAGATTTCAGAATCTACAATCATTCTTATCAACCAACTCTTTAACATTCATTTAAATCTTTTCAAGTGCGGTCTCACATAAGGGAATCTAACACATTCTCAATCGGTTTTGGTGAGAAAGGCTTGAAAGCATAATGCATGAGGTTCAAATTTTCCGGGCGACTTACTCTCACAAAAACGTAATGCATGGCAATTCGAAAAAGCAAGGAAGGAATAGAACAAAAATGTATCAAAGATTATCTTCCATCCTATCCTAGCTTTCTAATCTCTCGTTTTAAGCTCATTGCCTCGCAATCTCTTGTCCCCTAAGTAAACCCGTAGCCCTTTTGGCTAGATATACACATTGTTCATAACCTCATTTCTTTTTCTTTTGTTGACACTCTAGGGGAATTTCTCGTCTTAGTCTAAACTCTTATTCTTTTTTTTTTTTAATTTTTTTTATTAAACGAGAGTTTAGACAACTTTGAATACACGATCCTTTCCTAGAGTTTCTCGTTTTCTTTTCTATTTTCTTTTCACACCTTAGGCTCTTTCTTTAGCCTCGAACCGATTTTCTCTCACCCTTTTCCTCACTTCACTCACCATTCAATCCAGCTTATCCTAACCATTCTATTTCCCAATTCCCGAGTCATTTATCTAAGGAAGATAAGCCTTGTCGTTCCTTTCTCTTACAAGATTTTTCAATTGCATGCATTTTCAAGAAAAAGGCCTCACTCACAAATAACAAGGGTTTGAAACAATTGGCTTAGGTGATGAGTGATAAAGAAATTTTTGTGTTATTGTTCACATCAATTCCTCTATGCTTGTCATTGTAGCATAAGAGGTGTCAATCCATAGGGGTTAAGATCAATGCACTAAGAATACATGAACCTTCCTAAGCTAGAGCAAATGTTTTTGGGTTTTTATGTTTTTAGATTAAGAAAGTAAAATGCAAGAAAGAAAACAAAGGCTAGAAGTGTTGGAAAATGAATTAACTATCAAGAAGATGATTAATGAACAAACAATGATGATTTAGATTGAATTAAACACTATCCTAGAACATGGAATTCACAATTATGACTAATCCACTCTCGTGGCACTAATCACTTTGTTAATCACCAAATCAAGAACAAACTCTCGTTTGTGATAAGATGATTAACAAGCTTTAATCTCCAATTCCACTTAGTTCACTAATCACCCTAGACATCAACTCTCATTGGCTAGGCATGAAAGGCTCACAAAAGGTTTGGTTCAAGCATTTCATCGAACACCTCTCGGGCGTGAAACGCCTAAGCTCTAGTTTTGATCTCTCAATCCAAAACTAGCTTTAAGATCAACCTAAGTGAAGGATCTAACAAGATGTAACCTAAATCGTCATCATCTAATCATCAAGACAATTGACTAACGATGCTAATACACACAATCAATGCTATTCCTTAGGTTAAGATCACTAATTATGACTAATCCTCTCTCAAGGCACTAATCACTTTGCTAATCACTAAATCAAGATCAAACTCTCATTTGTGATGAAATGATTAGCAAGCATTAAGATCAATATTCAAATCAACCAATAAACACCTTAAGCAACTACTCTCATAGGTTAAGAATGTTTATCTCTTTATAAGTTCTTTGGGGAATTTCATCAAACACCTTGTGGGTGTGAAATTCCCAAAGATCTAGATTGACTCTCTCAAGCCCAATCTAGCATTAAGATCACTTAGAAAGAAAGGAAAGCAATGATTAAGAATATAAGCAACACAAATCAATCATCAAATCATCAAAATCAAGCCATCCATAATCCAACAAAAAACCCTAAAGTCTAAACATGAAGAACAAAAGAGAAAAAGAAATAAAGATAAATAAATTGCATAAATAAAAGATAGAGTTGAAGAAATCTTCTCTAGAGTGGCATTTGTATGAAGAACAATCAAAATCCCTCCAAAATCATAAGAAGAGTTTGGGATAAAACCCAACTCTAGAAAGAAGAAAGCTTAGCATGAAAAATAGGTTTCAAGAGTATTTATAGAAAAAGGGGTGAACCGGGTCAACCCGGAACAAACCGGGTATTGACCCGGTCAAATCTGGGTTTTTGCTGGTTCTGGTGGTCTGTACCGACCAGTCCTGGGTCGGTACAGTGGATCGGCACAAGTCCCTGGTGTCATACCGGTCGGAGTGTGCCGCACGGGAGTCGGTCGGTACTGGTCTACATACACTTGGTAAAATCGCCATATCTCTTGAACCGCTTATCCAAATGACCTGAAACCACCTGCAGGCGACAGCTAACTCATATATCTACGACTTTCATGAAGAACGTAGAAGCTGAATCGGATTGGAAACCCTTCGTCTGGGTTGATCTTCCAGAAGTCGTATTGGGAGCAGCACTCGTTTGGACGCCAGACAGACATGTCTCTGATAAATATGATGTATCTTTCTAACCACGGATCAGAATGACATGAAACCACCTCCAGAAGTCAGATGACTCAATCATCTACATCTTTCATGAAGATCATTGACGCTGAATCTGACTGTAACCTCTTCGTTCTGCCGGATCTTTAAGACACTTCGACTGGCTTCATGGGGATGGATTTGGGAGTGGATTAGTACCGACCAAGTGTACCGAGCTAGGACAGGTCGGTACTAATCTTTGCCTTTGTACCGATCAGTTAGTACCGGTCCAGAACAGGTCGGTACTAATCTTTCTTGTGTCGATCCAATGCTGGTCGGCGTTGGTCTCGCGGCCAGACGGATACACCTTCGGTAAACTCACGATATCTCCTCGAATACATGTCCGAATGACCTGATTCCAACTCCTGTGGCAAGCTAACTCATCTGGCTACATCTTTCATGAAGATCATTGAGGCTGAATCGGACTTTAACTCCTTCGTTCTGCCGGATCTTCAAGACACTTCGGCTGGCTTCATGGGACGGATTTGGAAGTGGATTTGTACCGACCAAGTGTACCGAGCTAGGACAGGTCGGTACTAATCTTTGCCTTTGTACCGACCAGTTAGTACCGGTCCAGAACAGGTCGGTACTAATCTTTTCTTGTGTCGATCCAATGCTGGTCGGCGTTGGTCTCGCGGCCAGACGGATACACCTTCGGTAAACTCGCGATATCTCTTGAACCGCTTATCCAAATGCCCTCATTCCAACTGCTCTGGCAAGCTAACTCATTCCTCGACAATTTCCATGAAGACAGTCGAGGCTAAATCGGACTGTATCCACTTTGTTTTGCCGATACAAATAGGTTGGTCTGCACTGCCGTGTTTGTGCCGCTTGGTTCGTGCCGACCCAGAATGGGTCGGTACAAATCTTACTGATCCTTCATGCCGAGCAGATCTGGGTCGGTGTTGAGAAGAGCTTCTGATCGGTATAAGTCTCTGGAGCAATACCGACCCATGGTACCGACCCAATGCCGGTCGGTATTGTTCGACATCTTCGCGGCTAGTCGGGCATGGCTTCAGTAAAAAGGCTATATCTTCCAAACCACTGGTCCGAATGACTTGATTCAAAATCCGGTAGACAGATAACTCATCCCTCTACAACTTTCATGAACACCTCCGAAGCTAAATCATATCAGAGAGCCTTTTTTCGGCAGGTTCGTTTGGACGGTTCGGATGACCCCTTCCTTCTCTTATGCTCCATAACTCCAAACTTCTCCAAAATGACTCCAAGCACCTATAAAACACTCCAAATGATGCAATACTCACTAGGACTTAATTAAACCTAGCTAGACTCTAATTTAGACCAAAACACTAAGGAAAACAATGATTATGCATGCATGTGACTCAAAACGCTAAGTAGAATGCATGCTAAAACGAGTAAAATATGAGAATATCAATGAGGTGGGGAACTATCCTAAAAATGAGGATAGCTACTCGAATTAGGACAAGAGTGGCAAATCGGATAAGAAAATTCGAGTATTTATTAACACCGTCTCGGTGTATCACAAGCTCGAGAACTATCACAGAAGAAATAAAAAAGAAAAACAAAAATAAAAAGAAAGATGTCTTGAAATAGAATTTCTCACAATGTTTTTGATTTCTCTTTTCTTCCTAGGCTTGGTGGGATGTGTTTGGGCGCTCCTCGGGTTGGCGGACTCAGCTGCCTCGCCGTCCATCTGCTCGGCTAGGTCGTGTTCCGCTTCTTCTTGATCGGACGAAGAGACGTAGTTGGGCGGTTGGAGCTTCTTGAGCTTGCGGAAGAGCTTCGAAAACAGCTTCTTCTGGACCTGGTTGATTTTTCTTTGCATCTTGTTGATCTTCATCTGCATCTTGTACGCTTGATGAATAATCTTTTCCCGCTTAGTCTTTGGGTTGAAGTCGATTTTGGGAAGGTCATAGTTGATGTCCCCGTAAAGATCTTCGCTCGGCTCCTCACTCATCGGAGTGTCTTCTTCAATAGCTTGTAGTTGCTCATCTTCGTCTTCGACGACGACATCAAGAAACTCGTCCTCTCGCAACATGAACTCAATGTTTTCCAATCCCAAAAGTGTAGTTCTCGCGGTGTTTGGCAGCTTGTAGGTCCTCGTCCTTTTGTTCGCGTCGTTCAATTTGTAGATGAACTCTGTATTGTCGCTGCCTCCTTTCAAGAACCAATTCGCCACAAGGTATTTGCGGTCGATGTAGTTGCGGCGTGTGTTCGGCCCATAGCGTCGTAGGTCGACTCCCGCTTTTGCTAGGAGCGGTGTAAGGAACCCTCCTAACCATAGATGCGGCTTCTTCGCTGTCTTAGCCCAAGACCTGAACTCACAAGTTGTGTCGCTAGGAGGCTCCCGTAGTTCACATTATCACCCAACTCGTCGTCAATGGAATCTCCGTCGCCATCTCTCAACAAACCCTTGATCCCTTGGTAGATCAAACACAGCTTGTCTAATTTCACCGCTTCTGTCTCATTTCTGGCGTAGAAGGTGTTTGCTAGCAGCTTGCAAGCATATCTGAGCACCGGGTTTCTCACCAAAGTCGTCTTCGCGCTGTGGCTCGAGTAAAAGCCATCCGCAATACTTCTCCATACTGTATTCCCAGCATACAGCACCAGGAACTGGACTTGGGTTTTCTTCGCAAACCCGTACGCCTCGCACACATCAAAGATGGACAACGCATACTCGTTGTCATCCACCTTGAATCGAAGCATTCCTTCTTGCGCTTTCTTCTCCGCCACGTCTGTGTAATCAACAGTCAATAATTGCCTGACTAGGTGTTTGATATACTTGGTTTTTACCGTTTTCTATCGTATGTTTTAGTGTTTCTTTTAATCGTTTTATCGAGTCAAAGTCCGTTTTAGAGTCTTTTAGTCCTTTATTTAAATATATCAGGTAAAAAGGCATCTAAGGAGGAAATTGGAGTTACGGGAGCAAAAACGCACGAAACCGTGAAGAAAGGAGCAGAATTGGTCGATGCAACTCCACCAGAAACTTTCCAATCGACCGATGCAAGGACTGCATCGGTCGATGCAGCACATCCAGGAGATCCAGCATCGATCGATGCAAGGAGTGCATCGATCGATGCAACAAACCAGGAGATCAGCAATCGATCGATGCAAGGAGTGCATTGATCGATGCACTGGACCAGAGAAACAGCAATCGACCGATGCAAGGAGGTGCATCGGTCGATGCAGGCCGACGAGAAGAAAAAAGAAATTTTTGATTTTTCCTATTTTTTTCTAGAAACTCCCTATTTTGACATAATTCGACCTAGACCTATAAATACTCTATTTTTAGCCTCTTTGACGGCAGCCGCTGGATACCACAACTTTTACATACACTTTTATTTGTTTTGTTCTATTGAGATTTTTGGAGATCATTGTAAGCTTTGGAGAAGAACCTTTGTATCCATTGAGAAGATTTCTAAACCCTTTCTCTCTTAATCTATATTATGTCTTCTTCATCTCTTTGCTGGTTCTCTGTTTCCATGTCTGAGTAGTTCATTAGTTAGGTTTAGGGTTTCAAGGGGATCCATGAATCATTGAATTAGACACAGATAGGGATTTATCCTTTGAGGTTTTCGCTTATTGTTGTGTTTAATGCTTAGGCTTGATCGAGCTGACCGCTAGGTCTATGAACTAGGGCTTAATCTGAGAGCGCGGAAGTGTATTGGGTTGCTAGAAAGAACATAAGCGAGTGAATTGTCTAGTAGCGCGGAAGTGTATTAGGTTGATTCGTGAACATATTGAACCTATTCGTTAAGGCTGATCTAGAATTCTATGAGCCCGGAAGTGTATTAGGATGCTAGGTTTAGTAACCATGAGCATGGAAGTGGATTGATTAATATTTAGGTTTGAGTTCGAAACTTGTGTTTAATTGTTCCCTGAATAGTTGTCTGATTCATAATCTATGGATTCCTGAGAATAACCCCTTGACCTAACGCTTTTCTTTTATTGAATTTACGTCGTTTTAATTGTATTCGTTACTTAATCAAAACCAACCATATTTCTGTCTTAGCTTAATTTCATAATTGTGAGGATTGTAGTGTACCTTTGGTCTCTGTGGATTCGATCCTAAAGTACTGCATTGACAACCGTTATGATTGCGGTAGTGTAAACTTTAGTATTAATTGACTGAGTGAAAACGCTTAAATCAATTTGGCGCCGTTGCCGGGGACCAATAGCGTTACCTTCGATTCTGAATTTGAAATTTAGTCTAAGATTTACTAACGTATTTTATCTTATTTTCTTGTGTGTTTTAGGTGACTAACCAAAAGCTGGGTAGAGTTACCAGAAGCAAGGGCTCCGAGAACCTTCTTGAGCTCAACAACCAAGAGCTAGCACGGTTAGAACGTACAAGTAGAAGAGCAAGGTCAAATCCTGTCGTTATGGACGATCAAAATGACAACCAACCTGATGATGCAGCTGCCGAACTTCGAAGGTTACAGCAACTAGTGCAGCAGATGCAACAACAACAGCAGCTGCAGCAGCCGCAGCTGCAGCCTGCCATCGGGGATTTGGACACGCCTCATGCCTTCTACCAGAACATAGCTGCCATTTTTCCACCAGCTATTACAAGGAAAGATTATGATATCAAACCTCAGATGATTGCATTGGTGAAGCAGCACATGTTACATGGTCTGCCTGCAGACCATCCAATGGATCACATTGAGAATTTTGAAGAAATTTGCAGCACTACCAAGTCGAATGGAGTGCCAGCTGATTACCTTAAGCGCAAACTCTTCCCTTTCTCTTTGGCGGATAAGGCACTAAGATGGCTTAAGTCACTTCCAGCTGGGTCGTTGACTACTTGGGATGAATGTAGGGCCACCTTCTTGGATCATTTCTACACTAAATCCAAGACAGCGTCGCTTCGGAACAAGATCGCTGCCTTCCAGCAGCATCCAGGGGAAGCCTTTTGCGAAGCTTGGGAAAGATTTAGAGAGTACCGCAGAGAGTGCCCTCATCATGGGTACTCGGACGAGCAGATTCTAAGCATCTTCTACGATGTAATCGACTGGGACTACAAAGACGCCCTTAATGCTGCGAGCAATGAAGATTTCATGACCAAGACTAAAGAAGGAGCGTACCAGTTGATAGAGAACTTGGCTGCATGTTATGGAAATCGATATCCCGAGTATGACAAGTCTATACGTGTCAATGGTGTGGACTCACAGAAAATAGACGAGTTGACTGCGAAGGTGAACTTGCTGCTAAAGGGAAATTAGAGGGGTGTGCAGTCTTGCGAGGAGACAGAAGATGCGATTCTCTATCAAGGATTTGCCGAGGAAGAGATTGATGAGCCGCAAGAGGTGAACTACGTTAGTGGACAGGGGTATGTGCAGAACAGAGGTTTCAACCAAAATTATAGGAACCACCCGAATCTGTCCTACATGAGCACCAACGTCGAGAATCCCCAGGATCAAGTCTACCCTTAGCAAGCTCAACAATTCCAAGGAAAAACCTTTGTGCAAAACGCTGGTGCTTCAGGTTTTTCTCAGGGTTTCCAAGGACATAACAGGTTTCAAGGCGGATTCCAACAGAAACAGTCGTTCAACGTATTCCAACCAACGAAGCCTCCCCCATTTCAAGTTACCACAAGCTCTACGAATGATTCCCAGGATGAGTTGAAACTTCTCATGCAGCAACTTCTGCTAAATCAACATCAATCTGCTAAGGAGATCAATGTCAAGGTTGACAACATGTACAACGATCTCAACGGCAAGTATGAAGCTGCATGCAGTCATGTGAAGAAGCTAGACACTCAGGTTGCTCAAACTGCCGAAGCGATTAAGAGGCCGCAAGGAGTTCTTCCAGGGAAGGTAGAGCAGAATCCAAAGAACGAGTTCGTCAACGCCATCACACTTAGAAGTGGGAAGGCACTAGATCCTGTTGCACGAAAAGAAAAGGATGCTGATGTCGTGATTGATCTAGAGGGGGATGACAAAGACACAACCCCAAAAGAGAAGGTTTCTACAGATGCAGATGCTGTGGAAGAGCCACAAGTGCAGCCCCCCGCACGTGTCTACACTCCGAAGGTCCCATACCCTACTTGTCAAAAGAAATCGCGCAAGGACTAGAAGAAGCAAAGTGCAGGGAAATGTTGAAAGATCTCGTGGTGAAGCTTCCTCTGGTCGACGCAATCCAAATGATACCTTTGTTGAGGAAGTATATGAAGAGCTTGGTGACGAGCAAAGTATCTACTGAAGACAGTGTCATGATGGTTTCTAAAGATTGCAGTGTTGTCCTCCAAAACAAGATGCCCAAGAAGCTAGGCGACCCAGGGAAGTTCATTCTCTCTGTGCAGATTGGGGCAATGACCTTTGCTTGCTCCTTGTGTGATCTAGGTTCCAGCGTTAACCTGATGCCATATTCTGTGGCTAAGCGACTCAGATTCACAAAGTTCAAACAAACTAAGATCTCCTTAGTGTTTGCCAATCGTTCTGTGAAACTTCATGTCGGTGTTCTTGAGGATCTACATGTACGAGTCGGAAATGCATTCGTTCTTGCAGATTTTGTGGTTCTAGAGCTAGCTTAAGAACCAAGGGATCCTCTCATTTTTGGAAGACCTTTCTTGTGTACAGCAGGAGCCATAATAGATGTGAAGAATGGGAGAATAGATCTCCACCTAGGAGACATTGTCATAAAGTTTGAGATGGACAAAATGTTGAAAAACCTATTTTAGATGGTCAGACGTTCTCGATTGAAGACTCGCTAGAGATCTGTGACGAAGCGGCTGAAGAGATTAGTAGACGACCCATTGGAGACTGTTTTGACAAGGGCTGGGAGTGAACACGGTTTCATGAGTGATGACACAACAAGGTATGCTAAGATACTTGACTCAAGCCAGACAATAGAGGAGATGGTTGAATACATCAGCTTGGAAGTAGCCGCAGGGACGTCTTCTACAGTGAGTTCCCCTACGCCTCTTGCTAACCCGTGGAGCGAGCTAAAGGCTCCAAAAATCGAGCTCAAACCACTCCCAGCTGGGCTAAGGTACGCTTTTCTTGGTCCTAACTCTACTTACCCCGTGATCATCAATGCTGGGCTAAACAATGTTGAAACTGCCTTACTTCTATGTGAACTTAGAAAGTATCGCAGAGCCTTAGGCTACTCACTAGATGATATCACGGGAATTTCACCTGATCTTTTGCATGCATAGGATACATCTAGAGGACGAATCGATGACTTCGATAGAACATTAGAGACGGTTAAACCTAAATCTCAAGGATGTTGTAAAGAAGGAGATAATGAAACTTCTAGAGGCAGGTATAATATATGCTATCTCCGATAGTACTTGGGTGAGCCCAGTCCATGTTGTGCCAAAAAAAGGGGTTGTGACAGTTGTTAATAATGAGAAAAATGAGTTGATCCCAACTAGAACTGTTACAGGGCATATGATGTGTATTGATTATAGGAAATTGAATGCTGCTACTCGTAAGGATCATTTCCCTTTGCCCTTTACTGATCAAATGCTCGAAAGATTGGCTAACCACCCATACTACTGTTTTCTATATGGTTATTCTGGTTTCTTTCAGATTCTCATTCATCCAGACGACCAGGAGAAGACCACGTTCACATGCCCTAATGGCACTTTCGCTTATCGCAGAATGCCATTCGGGTTATGCAACGCTCCAGCGACGTTCCAACGATGCATGATGTCAATTTTCACTAACCTGATCGAGCACATAATGGAGGTTTTCATGGACGATTTCTCGGTCTACAGATCCTCTTTTTCTGTTTGTCTTTCTAATTTGTGTACGGTATTTCAGCGCTGCGAGGAGAAACATCTGGTATTGAACTGGGAGAAGTGTCATTTTATGGTGAAGGATGGAATCGTCTTGGGGCATATAATTTCGGAGCAAGGGATCAAAGTGGATAAGGCAAAAATTGAAGTAATGACTAACCTTAAGCCGCCTACTTCTGTCAAAGGGATTCGAAGTTTTCTTGGACATGCTGGTTTCTACATGAGGTTTATCAAAGATTTTTCCAAGATCGCTAGACCCTTGACTCGGCTCCTGTGTAAGGAGGTGAAGTTTGATTTCGACAGCGATTGTCTGGAAGCCTTCCACGTGATCAAGCAAGCACTGTTCAGCGCACCGATTGTTCAACCACAAGATTGGGAGATTCCATTCGAGGTAATGACAGACGCTAGCGACTTCGCAAGAAGCTCCACGTTATCTACTACGCCAGCAGGACTCTTGATGACGCGCAATGCAAATACGCTACAACTGAGAAAGAGCTCCTCGCGATCGTGTTCGCTTTCGAGAAGTTCAGATCCTATCTTGTGGGGTCTAATGTTATAGTGCACACCGACCATGCCGCCCTTAAATATCTCCTGACAAAGAAGGATGCCAAACCTAGGCTTTTGCGATGGATTCTTCTGTTACAAGAATTCGATCTTGAGATCAAGGATAGAAAGGGGTCGAGAACGGTGTTGCCAATCACTTGTCTAGGATGCGTATAGATGAGGATACCCTTCTGGATGACAGCTTACCCGAGGAGAGCGTTTTTGTAATCCGCGTTGAGCATCGTGATCACCGCTCCAAACTCCCCGAAATGCCTTGGTTTGGTGAAATAGCAAACTACTTGGCCGCAGAGAAGGAACCAAGCAATTTTGTTGGGTACAAGAAGAAAAAGTTCTTGCGAGACATCAGACGCTACTTTGGGATGAGCCCTACTTGTACAAACAGGGTTCGGATGGTGTTTTTCGCAGGTGTGTCTCCGAGGAGGAAATCCCTGGTATCCTTTTTCACTGTCACGGTTCTAACTACGCTGGACACTTTGCCACATTCAAGACAGTATCCAAGGTCCTACAAGCCGGTTTCTGGTGGCCGAGTATGTTCCGCGATGCACACACTTTCATCTCGAACTGCGATTCATGTCAAAGGCAAGGGAACATCAGCAAGAGGAATGAAATGCCACATAACTTCATCTTGGAAGTTGAAGTGTTCGATGTATGGGGAATCGATTTCATGGGCCCTTTTCCAGCCTCTTACGGAAATCAATACATTTTAGTGGCGGTGGACTATGTGTCTAAATGGGTGGAAGCGCTGGCTAGCCCAACAAATGACGCTAAGGTAGTATTAAGGATGTTCAAATCGGTAATCTTCTTAAGGTTCGGTGTACCTAGAGTAGTTATTAGCGATGGCGGATCTCATTTCATGAACAAGGTCTTTGAAAACTTTTTGAAGAAGCACGGGGTCAAGCACAAGGTAGCCACTCCCTATCACCCTCAAATGAGTGGACAAGTCGAAATTTCCAACAGGGAAATCAAGAGTATTCTGCAAAAGACAGTGAACACGTCAAGGCGGGACTGGGCAATCAAGCTAGATAACGCTCTTTGGGCATACATGACTGCGTTCAAAACACCTTTGGGAATGACGCCATTCCACCTTATCTACGGGAAATCATGTCACCTTCCTGTGGAGCTCGAGTACAAGGCAGCGTGGGCTGTAAAGTTGCTAAACTTCAACATAAAACCTGCTTCTGAACGGAGGGCGATGCAACTACACGAACTGGAGGAAATACGTCACATGGCTTACGAGAACTAAAAATTTTACAAAGAGAAGACCAAAGCCTATCACGTACGAAGGGAAGATAATTCTTAAGAACTTCTATGCAAACGATCATGTATTACTATACAACTCTCGCCTTAAACTTTTTCCAGGGAAGCTGCGATCGCGATGGTCCGGCCCATTCACCATTAAGGAGGTGCGACCGTACGGAGCTGTGGTGTTGCTGAGCACTACGGGAAATGAGTTCGCAGTTAATGGTCAGCGGCTGAAGCCATATCTTGCCGACGTAGGAATCGATGGGGACGACACCATTCTCCTCGATGACTCGTCTCACGCCTAAAAGACTGTCAAGTCAAGTTAACGACTTAAAACAAGCGCTTGGTGGGAGGCAACCCACCGGTACGTTTTATTTTATTTTATTTTATTGAGTCTGTTTTGCCTTCCTCTTAATTTATTTTCACACCGAGACGGTGTGAGGTAAGTCTGGGGAGGGTATCCATCGCTACTAACAATATTTTTCTTTGTTTTTTTTACTTTTGAGTTATCTTTTATGTTTGCTTTAAATCATTATGTTTCATTGAGTCAAAACTTGTTGGAGATTAGGACCACAAACTTTGAAATTTTTATATGACTTGCATCTAAGTGACCATTGTTGCAGGGCTAGTTTTAGATCAGATCAATGAAAAATCTAAAGGCTGACCGGTTAATCAGAGGCATCCATGTTTCCAGAAAAATTCGAAAGCTTGAGCTAATTTCTGTGCTCTTCCTTTTATCTCGTCATCGTGATTGGTGTCTTCAGAGCTTGACTCCTCATTCGTATCTGGCAAGACAACTTGTGTGAAAATATGGTACTCCTCTCCCTTATTTAAAAAAAAAAGCAGAAAAGATGAAATGATTTTCTTTCAAGTAAAGGGCTAGGAAAATTTCCATCGATCCCATTATTTTACTTCGAAGGAGATAATCACACAAAGTATGGAAGCGAGGGCTAGGAAAATTTCCCGCGATCCCATTATTCGCCTACATCTTTGATTTTAAAAAGGGGATGAACCGGGGATTCGGTGGCAAAGACAATCAATACTCGTGTCTCGTAAACCTTGATAAAAAAATTATATACCCCAAGAAAAGAAAATGAGAAAAGAATAAGTCTGGAGGAGGGAAAAGTACCAAAGGTTGTGTTGTTGTCTTGTCACAATATCGAAAGGGAAAAGAGTTAGAAGGTTCTTGGCACTATGATCTTTGATGAGACCCAGCTATGATAGCTTTGGATTGTTCTGTGAAATAATGAGTTGAATCTGGGAGGCTGAGAATGCTTGCAGAGAAGTACATGGTGGTTCGATCTGGAGCTAGCGTGGCAATACATGAATTGCTAAGGTAATGGTCATTGCAGAATTCTAAAGGAAATGTGAGTCTCTGTGTTTTCAAACCTTTTCTTCTTGCTTAGTTTTCTGTTTGCTTGAGGACAAGCAAAAGGCTAAGTCTGGGGGAATTGATATACTTGGTTTCAGCATTTTCTATCGTATGTTTTACTGTTTCTTTTAATCATTTTATCGAGTCAAAGTCCGTTTTAGAGTCTTTTAGTCTTTTATTTAGATATATCAGGTAAAAAGGCGTCTAAGGAGGAAATTGGAGTTACGGTAGCAAAAACGCACGAAACCGTGAAGAAAGGAGCACAATCGGTCGATGCAAGGAGTGCATCGACCGATGCAACTCCACCAGAAACTTTCCAATCGGCCGATGCAGCACATCCAGGAGATCCAGCATCGATTGATGCAAGGAGTGCATCGATCGATGCAACAAACCATGAGATCAGCAATCGATCGATGCACTGGACCAGAGAAACAACCATCGACCGATGCAAGGAGGTGCATTGGTCGATGCATGCCGACGAGAAGAAAAAGGAAATTTATGATTTTTCCTATTTTCCTCTAGAAACTCCCTATTTTGACCTAATTCGACCTAGACCTATAAATACTCTATTTTTAGCCTCTTTGATGGCACCCGCTGGATACCACAACTTTTACAGACACTTTTATTTGCTTTGTTCTATTGATATTTTTGGAGATCATTGTAAGCTTTGGAGAAGAACCTTTGTATCCATTGAGAAGATTTCTAAACCCTTTCTCTCTTAATCTATACTATGTTTTCTTCATCTCTTCCCTGGTTCTTTGTTTCCATGTCTTAGTAGTTCAGTAGTTAGGTTTAGGGTTTCAAGGGGATCCATGAATCATTGAATTAGACACAGATAGGGATTTATCCTTTGAGGTTTTCGCTTATTGTTGTGTTTAATGCTTAGGCTTGAGCTGACCGCTAGGTCTATGAACTAGGGCTTAATCTGAGAGCGCGGAAGTGTATTGGGTTGCTAGAAAGAACATAAGCGAGCGAATTGTCTAGTAGCGCGGAAGTGTATTAGGTTGATTCGTGAACATATTGAACATGTTCGTTAAGGCTGATCTAGAATTCTATGAGCGCGGAAGTGTATTAGGATGCTAGGTTTAGTAATCATGAGCACGAAAGTGGATTGGTTAATATTTAGGTTTGAGTTCGAAACTTGTGTTTAATTGTTCCCTGAATAGTTGTCTTATTCATGATCTCTGGATTCTTGAGAATAACCCCTTGACCTAACGCTTTTCTTTTATTGAATTTACATCGTTTTAATTGCATTCGTTACTTAATCAAAACCAACCATATTTCTGTCTTAGCTTAATTTCATAATTGTGAGGATTGTAGTGTACTTTTGGTCTATGTGGATTCGATCATAAAGAACTGCATTGACAACCGTTATGATTGCGGTAGTGTAAACTTTAGTATTAATTGACTGAGTGAAAACGCTTAAATCAGTTGCTAAGAAATGTCTTCCCAAGATTATGGGATCTGATGGTTCTTCATCTATCTCTAGTACCACGAAATCAGTAGGGATGATGCAGTTCCCAACCTTCAATGGTAGGTCTTCAATAATCCCAATCGGAAATCGGATTGTTCTATCCGCTAGGACTAGTGAGATTCTCGTCTTCTTGAAGTTACTGTATCCAAGCCTCTTAGATACAGTCAGTGGCATGAGGCTCACGCTTGCACCGAGATCGACTAGGCATCTTCCATAGGACAAAGGTCCTAGTGTGCAAGGTAGCGTGAAGCTGCCCGGGTCTTTAAGCTTCTTAGGTAAGTTGTTTTGGATTATGGCACTACACTCGTGGTTAATCACTACCATGGCCTCTTCAAACTGCCTTCTCTTGGTCATAACGTCCTTGAGGAGCTTGTTGTACACTAGACATCCAAGCATTAGATCAGCAAATGGTATAGTCACTTGAACCGTCTTCATGATCTTTTTGAATTTTTCGAATTGTTTGTCTATGATTTGCCTCTTGAATCTTCCAGGAAATGGGATTTTTGGCTCGTATGGTGGAAGAACGAAATCCACTTTCTTTTTTATGACTCCAGATGATCCCCCCTCATTCTTCTTCTCTTGAACGTCAGAAATCAGACCATCAAAAGCATAATTCCCTTCATTTTGCACCGGAATCGGTTTTGCTGATCGGTTGTCAACCGATCCAGGGTGTGCGATCGGTTGTGCAACCGATCTAAAAAATGATCAAAGATTTGGAATAACCGGTCGCATATCCTCAACCCGATCAGAAGAACCGATTTCAGTAATCTTGATCGGTTGGCAACCGATCGGTTTAACCGATCCAGCCCTCTGGTCATGCAAATCTTCACCAAAATCTTCTAATCCATCTTGGTTTGGTTCCTCAACCTCTACCACGGGTTGCTCCCTTGTTGGTAGCTCAGTTCCACTCCTCAATGTGATTGCTTGGCAATAATCCTAAGGGTTTTCTTCGGGCTTTCCGGGCAAAACTCCGCTCGGTCCTTTCGATGTTGAGGCAACTTGAGCAATCTGGTTGTCCATGCCTTTTACATGTGTTGACAAGTACTCAATTTTCGCGTTCAGCTCGTTGTACACTCCATTGATATTCCCATAATTTACTTGTTTTAGCATCACATTTTACATATAGTTTCTAGTCGCATGCATGCGTAATCATCGTTTTCCTTAGTGTTTGGTCTAAATTAGAGTCTAGCTAGGTTGCACTACGTCCTAGTGAGTCTTGCATGTTTTGGGGTCTTTTTCCAGGTGCTTGGAGACACTTTAGGAGGATTGGAAGTCACCGAACCAAACCAAATCGGAGTTGGGTGCAAGAAGAGAGGCCAAGGCAAAACAGCAAAAAGGGTCGGTATGGAGACAGAAGCTCATACCGATCCACAACAGATTTTGCACCGACCCAGGATCGATCGGCGTACCCTCCCAGAACTCCGAGATTTCGAACGGCGCATTTCTAAGTGATTCACACCGACCGATCCTGGATCGGTGTGGTGGACCGGTACGGAGACAGTGATGAACACCGATCCAAGCAAAGAACTCATACCGACCGGCACCAACACACATGAAGAATTAGTGCCGACCCATCCTGGGTCGGTACTAATCGACCGGTACTAATTCCAGCCGGATAGGACTCATCCCGCACACGGATCCAGCACGTCCTGCGCACCAACCGACTCGCCTCGCATCGGCAACATTACGATGAAGATTAGTACCGACCCGTTCTGGGCCGGTACTACAAGCCGACACTAATTTCAGCACACGAGAGATAAATTCCAGCCGGCTAAAAACCCTACCCGCACACGACCTGTTGCACCTTGCATCAACCAGCTCTTCACTTTAGCCGGCTAAAACTCAACCGACCCCCGATCCAGGCACATCCATACCGATCCATCCTCACTCGGCACTACCCACTCGGTACAAGCACAGAAACCTGTACCGACCATTTGTGCCGACCCAGGATCGGTCGGTACAAACCCTTTTGCTGCAAACTGATCCAGACCCGACCGGGTCAATACCCGGTTTGTTCCGGGTTGACCCGATTCGTCACTATTCACTATATATACCTAAAACCTAATTTTCCCATGGGATGTCTTTTTTATGCTAAAAAACCTCTTTTTGAATGTTCTAAGTATTTTGTAAGAGATTTTCCTTTTGAATCTATCAATATATTCTATTCTCAATCTCCTTTCTTAATCATCTAGCCATGGGATTTAACATGTTCTTTATAAGATTTATTAGACCCATCATGATTAGTGAGTAGTTTCCTAGAATCTAGGGATGGGTTAGGATTAGGTGACTTCCATGGATGATTTGTGATGCTTAGGGATAGATAATCAATTTCCTACTCTTAGGGAGTGTGTCTAATGCTTGATTGTGCTTGAGAAAGACAAACTTGATCTCAAGGCATTTCCCACCCACAAGGTGTTCGATGAAATGCCTAAGAGAGCTTTCTAAGAGAAATACCCTTCTTATCCTAAGAGATTAGTTGTCTAAGGGATTATTTAGGTGATCTTGATTAATGAAATTAATGCTTGCTAATTAAGAGTCCACAAACGAGAATTTGGTCTTGGATTAGTAATTAGCATAGGTGATTAGTGCCTTGAGAGAGGATTAGTCGCGATTAGGATCTTAACCTTGGAAATTAACCTTGATTGTGTATGAGCGTCATGAATTAGACTTGGAATAGCCTATATCCAATTACCCCATCCTTGGATTCGCTTTCACCATTTGAGTTTATATCTCGTTTAGTTTGTTTGGTTTTGTTTATTGCTAAATCTTGTTAGGGTACTAGTTAAAATCAACAACTCACTTATCTAGCTTAACTTACTTGAGTGCCTTGTATTCTTCGTGCTTAGAATTAATCCCAATACGGATTGATAACCTTCTATACTACTCGTATTGGAGTTATTGATACCTCCTTAAGACCGAAAAGTCTTAGTATCATCCATCGACTTTGTTGTTGCTATCCACCATCTTCTTGGTAAGTTCAATTTGCCCTTTAGCTTGGCCTTCCAAAATCTGTTGGAGCATACTTTTCACATCGTTTTGTGCACCTTGGTTCGATGAACCTCCTTGAGTTTGGTTGTTGTTTGGTCTCGGTTGGTAGCTTTGCTGGTAGGTTGAGTTGTAGTTCCCTTGGTTTGCTTGAAAACCTCCTTGATTTGGCTTGAAACCTCCTTGATTCGAATAGAAGAAAGGTCTAGGTTGGAAACCTTGTTGTTGGAACCCTTGTCCTTGTTGTTTTTGTTGAGGGGGGTAGACTTGGTTCTGAGGATTCTCCACATTGTTGCTTCTATAAGACAGATTCGGATGGTTCCGATAGTTTTGGTTGAATCCTCCTTGGTTTCCTATGTAGTTGAGTTCTTCTTGGGACTCTTCACTTCCCTCTTTTACCACTTCTTGGTAAATTTGTTGCTGCCCTTCAAACTCTCCCACATAGTTGATCGATCTTTGGTTCACAAGTAAAACTTTGTCCAACTTATCGTTGATGTCCTTGAACTTTGATCTTCATACTTTGTATCCCTCACCGTTCGATCATATTCACCCCCATAGCCTTGGTCACTTTGAGCTAGATTTTCAACTAGTATCTCTCCATTATCAACGTCTTGGCTAGCAAAACTCCCATTGCTTGCCGTGTTCAAAGCTAGTTGGTATTTCTCTAGAACTCCGCGGTGTAGGATCCCGAGAAGTGCTTCCTTGGAGACTCCATGGTGTGGACAAGCTCTCGTGTAACCTTTCAATCTCTCCCACGCTGTCTTTTGTCTCGAGAAAAACTTCGCCAAGAATTGCTTCTTGCATTCTTGCACCATGTTAATGAGACTTGACTTAATCTCAAAGTTGTTGTTCGCAAATGGTGGTGGCCTTATCCCAGTTAGAACCCCTTGTGTAGTGGGTTCATCGAATGCACCAATCCTTTGTGGCTGTCTAGGAGAATGGATTGGCTGCCTCGGGTCTAAGCCCAATCTTTGGACTTCGTCTAGTGGTGGTGGCGGTTGGTTCTCTCCTAGGTGAGGAGGATCATTTCGTTGTGCGTCCATGTCTAGACGCCTCACGTGCTCAGCACGTTCTCTGGTTGCTCTTTGATTATCTCTTTCGTGCCTTCGAATGTCTAGCACAAGTGGTTGCAAGTTCTCTTATCCTTGACTTCTTGTGTGCATACACTTTCAAAAACAAAGCAAACAAAACAGAGTAGTTTAGTAACAAAGTAAAAAAAATACTTAGACTTAGATAGAATCCAAATCCTAATGGCTATTGCTATCTCTCCGGCAATGGCGCCAAATTGATTAGTCGTTTTTCAACACATCAATTACCCTAATGTGTAGACTACCGCAATCATAACGGTGTGTCGTTGAGTACTTAGGGATCGAATCCACAGAGAGAAAGAACAGCACAATAAGAATACAAGAATCTACTTAAGCTAAGCTAAACGATTTTTGTTGGTTTTCGTTCGAAGAACTAATTACGATAAAACTAAAAATAAAAGACAGAGAATAAAAACATACATGACAATTAAAATGATTACAATCTAGTTTAAGAAACACAGATTTAAAGAAAACAAGACACTAAATCGATTTTACTCAAGAAAATAAAGATATGGATCATAGGAAATAACATTTGATTAGGAGTATTCGATGATTCACTAATGATGTTTCTAATCACTCAATGAGCTGAATTCTATGGCAAGGAACACATACAAATAGTTTAACTCATTCTCATGATGCTAAACCCTTCATTGATAATTCAAATTAGCTAATCTCTCAATTGCTACAAAATTATCAACAAGCATAAAACACAAATACTTTTTAGCCAATTAATGATCCTTGCTCACGATTCTCATCTTGCTAAGCATCAAAAACATGATTAGAAATCTTTTAGACAGTTACCAAACCTCTCTCAAGTGTAATCTGTCCATGTTCTAGAAATTGAGTAGCTAGTTCAATCCTAGCTTTAAGACTACTTCTAAACATGATAATTTCTATAATCTTGTTCTAAACATCAAGAGATCATTATCTATCCCTCTAAATCAACCATTCCTACAATCCATAATAAAACTACTCACACATAACTAAATCACAAAACAAAACCGAACAAAAGCAAGACATAGTGAAAATAAGAAGATTGATGGAAAGAAGTTAAGAAAATCTTCACTAAAATGGTGTAGATCTTGAATCTTTCATGAACACAAGAGGAGAGAATAGATAAGTTCTCTAGAACAGTAAAAAGAAGCAGAGATGATGATATTTTCGTCTGTGGAGAGTTAGTAAGAAAGAGAAAACAAGTGTTGAATATATTACAAAAGGGGTTTTTTTGCTACAGAGTTTTGAATATATTTACATAGTTGTCATCCTCGAAAAGGGTGTCCACAGAGTTCTCTGAGACAGGAGAAATCACCAATCCTCCCTTTAAACACGAGGTAATCTTCTCAAACTCCTCGTCCGCCCCAGCCAAGTCGGGTTTCTAGCCAATCAACTTCTACACCTCGGACTCGAGAGTCAGAGGATTATCCTTCCGCAAGATGTCTATGAGCTCCAGGTTGCTATTAATCTCGGCTAGCTCGAGCTCTTTGTCCTTGGCGGCTCTCAGCAGATCGACGCTCTCCTGAACAGGGAGCATCGTCCTTCTTTTTCTATGCGACCTCATCGCGGTTCCCCGTCGGTGCATAACGCTTCCGACCTCGCGTATCAGTGGCTTCGCTAAAACTGAAGCAGAGGGCCTAGATGTTGGAGGAAGAGCTACAACAACCGAGTTCGGAGTTAAAGTGCCGGAAGAGATGATTGGGTTCGCCTCGGCACCCTCACCCACAGTCGCCTTAAGGGGCATCACCACGGATCCTCAACAGCCCGCCTCCCTGCCTCCCTTGCCTCTCTCTCCCTCTTATCGCAGGTAGATAGATGTCTTCTTCGCCATTGTTATCCTCAAATCCTCCGAAGACGACGAGCCTAAACTAACCGAAGCGCCACTAAGAAGAGCTCGGGCTTTCTCTATCCGACGCAAGGAGAAATGCTTTCCCAGTGCACATTCCGCAACTTCAAAGCATCAAATTCCTCGTCCATATCGCCAGGGATCGGAGAAAGGGAATCGCGATCTACAAAAATACGACAAGGATAAGGTCAGAAATCGGATCTGGATAGTATGCTGAGCTAAAAGTCTATAGGTTGGGTATCGAGTGGTCCCCAGTTCGTCTTGACCAAGTTAAGGCAGCTGCTGTCGACAGAAGGCTCGGAAATACGAACGAAGAAGAAATGGTCCTTCCAATAACCATCCTTGCTCAGGAACCCCGTAATGATTCTCTTGGTCTTCTTATTACAGATATAAAACTTGGCGGACCCGGAAACCCTTCGGATGGCCAATAAATTTTGGAGGTGATCGACAGTGACCTCGACATCGCACTCATAACTACGAACTAAGATTCCTATGAGGTGGCGAAGCCCTCGAGTCTTGACCTGAGCCAGAGCAAGTCCATGCCTCCATAAATAACGAAGGATCACTTCGAGGATCGAAAACCAAAGTAAGCATAAATTAAAGAAGGCCTCGTAAACGGTGAAGTAGCCCATAGGAGGCTTGTTGGCCCGATCGGTTGGTTCGGGGACGACGAACTCTACATCTTCGGATATGTTGAAATGCTGCCGAAACTCAGTTAGAGACACCTCGGTGGAAAGTGTGGAGCCAGGGGGATCGGCACGTTTTACCTTTGGCCTCCTTGTAGTTCTCCTTTTTAGTGGAACCAGTCGCAAGGACTCCACTAATTGATCTATTTCCAACCTCGCTTCATTAGGATCCCAGAAGAAATCTTCGTCTTCTATCTTCACCTCTCCCGTAACCTCCTCGGTTTCGTGCACTACGACGGAGGGAAACAATCCCCCGAAAGGAGCCGCGTCGGAAGATTGCTTTTCTACGCTTTCTTGAACCTCGGAGAAGGGAGGATTCGCCTCGGAAGAGCTATTGACCTCGGGCGATCGATCAACCTCATCATCTCTCCCCATGGCTGAAGGAGGGCAAGTATCCTGCCTCCCATCCACCCCGGTTGAGCTATTCACCCCGATGTCCGAAGCAAAGTCGCGATCAAGCGGAAGACGGTTATTCGAACCGACCAAGCCGTTCGAAATATCATAGTTTAACATATCACCTCGGCAAAACTAAATTAACAAAAAATGAAAGGAGAGAAGAGAGCTACCTGGATTTCGGAAGTTTTGGAAAGAGTGGTGAGGATGAACGTAGAGAAAACTCGTCCTTTATAAGGCCTTTCAGCGCGTGGATGCGCGTAACCACAAAATCAGCAGAAAACACTCATAATTCTCGAGGTATTTAAAGCAAAGCGTGTGAGTACTAGTGAACGCTCCAATAACCACATGAATTCCCGAGGCAAACCTGATAGTTATACCACCCCGAAGTGGCGAGCCATGTCAGACCTATTCCAAGAGGCGCTGATGGGGAATATTTTGGTGATTACGACTCAACATCGCTATGGTCCGGAGGTTAATCTCGATCTCGACAACTCCTACCTCGTCACAATCATTATTGAACCTGACGAGCTAGGGGGCAAAATGTTGGGGTCGGTTCCCACCCGCTCGAGATTAACAGCGTACAACCGAGGGTTCCGAGTCGAGAGGGCGGAGAACCCCTGAGCCAAAGCGGGAGGGTCTCACGAGGCCTACCCCAGAGACCTCGGCAGACCTACCTTGAGAAGAGTAAAGTCGAGTCGAGGGCAAAGCAGTGTTATCTCCTAGCCGAACCGAGTTCAAGCCGGAATAAACCGATTTGTCCCGTCTTGAACTAGAAGAAGAAACCGAGTCCATCCGATTATAAATGGGATGAAACAGTATTCTACGGGACAAGAAGAAGTCCACCACTCAACCTTCTTGGGCCGAACTAGAGGCCCAAAACGCTGAAAACCCTAGTCGGAAACCGCGAGAAGTAAAAGAAAATATTCCTTTTCTTTCCGAAATTCTCGTCGATGTAAACTCATATAAATAGTATTCACAACCATTTGTAACGGGACATGAAAAAACCCTAGCATATGCTCTAAGCGACTCATCTCTTGTATTCAACTGCTTTCGAACAACAATAATAAAAGAAAACCATCTTTGGATCTCTTCTTATGTCTTTATTCTCAGCCCTCTTAATTCCTTCACAAAAATCAATTGTGCGAGTTTCGACTCACACAATCAATTGCCATGTACTACACATCACAATTTGACAACCGTCATCGGCTTATACTTTGCGGTCGAACATTCCAAGTATAGTAGCCTAAATAAGCCCTAACGATAAGGTGAGGATACTCTTCTCAATATTTTCAGCCGAATGTTTTTTTATTTGGAAAAACTTGAATTACCATATAGTTTTAATATAGGATGTTAGAGAGTCGTAACAATACGACTCTGTAGCACCCATATTAATTAAAACTAAACGACTCGATTTTAAAGCGAGAGGGAATCGGAAAACCTAAGAAAAAAATAAACATCAAAACTCCTCGAACATTATTGCCAACTAAATGGTGAGAGGTTATTGACATTAGAAAAGTAGGACGTGCACAAATGAGATGGTAGTCGTTCCTGATATGCATTGTTATTGACTATATAACACAACAGATTAAGCAACCCAAATCCCCATGTCATGGATCTTGGCTAGGTACGCATCTCCATTCTTATGGGCATAGAAACCTTTATGTGACCTAAGTTTCCCTCCATTTGCATGTTTCAAACTTATTCAAACCTTTGTACGAAAGTTGACTAACCATTAACAATGTATCTTAACTATATGATAGGTGTCTTTGTAAAGTTTTACAAATGATAGTTCATGAGCATTGTCAGACCTCTAACAGATTTGACTCTCGATTTATATTGATTTTCAATCATAGTTAGAAACTTGGAAAAACATGCAAAACATCAGATTTTAATTTCATCAAATAAACCCAAGTTGCACGACTATGATCATCAACAATAGTGAGAAATATCTAAATCCTTCAGGTGTTTCAATTGAAAATGGGCCCCAAACGTCAATGTGTAGCAAAAGTTTCATCACTGATTTTATTTGAAATAGGAAATGACAGATGTTTCTGTTTAGCTAGATGACAAACTTCACAATGAAGACTAGCTTTTGTTTTTGGGCAATTCTACAAAATAGCACAAAAAAACTTAAAGTTCAATAATTTAGCACCCAAGGGTAAAAGTCACAAAACTAGCATTCATTAAAAGGAAAAATGACTAAACTACCCTTCTTTTAATAAAACAAAACAAAGGTAACAAGAAAAAAAAAATTCATCAATCGCGTGAACCATCGGAGATCCAGACCGGAATCTCACCAATTCGATCCCGATCCCGATCCCCAAAGAATCCTTGAACGCTCATTGCGTACAAGCTAAGTCGAGAGGCAGAGGGAGGATTACAGAAATAGTTAGAGATTCAGATGACAGAGACCTCGGCGATGGTATTCTCAAATTTTTAGTGTATGCTTTCATGGTATTCTCAAATTTTTGATGGAAAGAAACTGCATTTGTTTTGGGATGTCAACAATTGTTCTTCAATCGAATAAATCTCAAATGTGGGGTTTCGTGATGTTTGGGGATATCGTGAATCTTAAAAGAAGAAACTCATGGATGGTTTTGTGTTCTTAAATCACTTGCTTTGATTTGATCTAATATTGGTTTGGAAACTGGTTTTTATTGATTAGACCCAATTGTGAAGTTTTCCATGGAGCAAATGAACGCGAATATAGATGGACTATCTGATTCAAAAGAGTCTTTCATATCGAAGCTGGCCAAGCTCTTCCAGACATTCGAAGATGGGTTCACTACGATCAATAGTCGCTTGACAACAATAGAGGAAGTTCTGGGAATAACCGAGAATCCTCCTACATGTCAAGAAAAAACAAATGATGAAGGGAATCTGAATCATAACGTAAGCTCACAAACAGATGGTTTGGATCAGATAAATTTATGTACCCAGTTTCAGGACAATACGAATGACCAGGTAATATTCTGAGGTTTTCGTTTCATTTCAAACTCTATCTTAGAATTTAGGAAAGATTTCTTAAAACTTCGAAAAAGCTTCCTAAATATGTAGAAAACCATACTAAACTCTCTCTATCTTAGAATTTAGGAAAGACTTCTTAAAAATTTGAGAAAGCTTCCGAAATATATAGAAAACCATACTAAACTGTCTCCATCTTAGAATTTAGGAAAGACTTCTTAAAAATTTGAGAAGGCTTCCGAAATATATAGAAAACCATACTAAAGTTGTTTTACACAAAACAAAACTGATACGCCATTAACCCTGTATGAAATGTATATGCAGCCTATTGCAGAAGATCTGACTCAGATCCAATCATCTTTGGATACGCCACCATATCTAAATGATTATCGGAGTCATCATGTAAGTTTGGAAGATTTATCTATAAATCAAGAAGTTGTTGTGTGTCACAGAGGCTGCTGGCGTAGAGGATCTGTAAATACGATTACTAAGAATGGAAAAGTCTCTGTCCTCATTAAGCATACACTAGAAATCTTCCAATTCAACATTGAAGATATATTGGTTCATAGGGAATGGGTAAAACAAACAAATTATGTGATCCATTATTCAGAATAGTGTTCAAAAATTCTGTTAGCCAAAAGATGGATCTCACTGAATCTCAATCTATGATTTTACAAACTTTAGGAAACACAAACACAGAAGGTGACCCATACACATGATTCGACCCGACAAGGAGATTCAACTGTTGATGTAAGATTTCTAGGTTGTTTCACTTGTATATTTAACGCAATTGGTCGAATCTTCCTTAACACATATGATTTTAATGTTCATAAAACTGTTTTGTATTTGTAGTCTGATGCAGATCCATTGGCTCAGAACATATCCTTTTTTGATACACATTCTGAGACTCACATACAAGTGGGTGCTCCTGTGGAGGTAAAATCTAAAGATGGCGGATGGTTTCCAGCAACAGTAACAAAGAAATCAACAAACGAGGGTGTTGATATATATACTGTAGAGTACTCAAAACTTTTTGTGGATCAAAAGACGAAGCTGAAAAAAATCATGGAGAGTGTCAGAAAAGAACATATTCGTCCTCTATTGCCGGATATCGAAGGAAGTTGGAAGGGTCCACAACTATTGGACTGTGTCTACGTCTTTTTTAATGGCGGCTGGTGGAAAGCCAAAGTGATGAAAATAATGAGCGACATAAGATACGGTGTTAGAATGTTCTCGTCTCAGCAAGTCCAAGAATTTTGGCTTGAAGAATTCCAGATTTACATGGAGTGGGTGAATGGTGCTTGGGTTTCTCAAGTAGAGGTATTGTTTCTTCAAAACGTTTCCTAAAACATTTATGTAACGATTTAGTAAGCTTATTACATAGTTATGAAGGCATTATTGAATCATCATTAACCATGAATTGTGGTATGCTATTAATTAACTTTTTTTTTTTTATGTTGGTCAAATGAGAAGGAAGAGAAGGTGGATGCATCAAAGAGGAAGGCTGGTGTTGCTCCTAAACAAAGGAAAAAAGCTAAAACCAAAAAACAGGAGAATACTGGGACAACAAACAAGAATTTTCTTGTTACTCATCAGAAAAGGAAAGGAGATGAAACTAAAAAAGATGATGACCTCTTGGTTCGGGCTAAGAAAAGAAAGGCGGCAGCGAGTCCTAATCCTTTACAGAAGTTTGATGATTTGCCAATAGATAGGCTTGCGTTTACAATGCGGAACAAAACAAAAAGATCTCATCCTAAGAGGACTCCGTATCACACACCAAGCAACCCGTCATTATGTGTAACGCCTCCAGTACATCCGGTAATAGATCCATTTCTGACTCCTAAATTAGAAAAATTTGAAAGGATGGATGGTTGGATGAGAAAAAGGGGAGAAAGGTTAGTATTTATTTCACCTTTCCATTTGTTCAAATCTTAAAAACTTGTTACTCCCTAACTTGTTTCATTTAATTTATGCAGAGTCAAAATCGATGGCCGTGCTGTATTTCCATCATGGTTTACTTTTTTAGAAATTCCATCATGGCCTCTGAGCGAACAGGTGATCGTTAGTTAGTGAAAAATTGTTTACTTGTTTTGGATTTAAGAAAGCATTCCTAAAATGATTGTGATGTTTTCCTAAAATTTCAAAAAGCCTTATTTCCTGTTATGCTCAACGTTTATGCAGCGAATAGATGCGACATTATCATTGTTTGCTTTGAGAAGGCATAATTATGAAGCATACTTCCATAAACACCATCTCCCTCGAGCTGCATTCATCAAAACATCGTTCTTCAACGCGCTGTCGTGCAGCTACGATAGATTCAAACGTGAGCCGAGTCCCATATTTATGGGAGGCTGTGTTGAAGTCGTAAATGGGAAAGATCATCCAAACAAAGCCTGGGGGACAGATGTTGAAGTCATCTACGGACTTACCTTTGAGAAGAGGAGCAGGCATTGGATTGGAATGGTAGTCAATGTGAAGAAGCACACAATCACTAGAATCAGTTGTGGGCATCCAACAGAGCAAGCTGATTCAGTCCTTACTCATGTGCAACATTTCGCAGGTAAGTATTTAGGCTTGTTAATCAATTGTTAGTTGAGAATTTTTTATATTTAAAAGGTCCTAAAAAAAGTTTTTAAAATGGTGCAGAGATGATACCCGTTCTGATGTGTGTTGCTGCAAACAAAGCAGTTACTGACAATGAACGAGTTGCTTACAAAGTTGACAAACTACAAGGGAAGAGTATCCCTAAGACCAATTATGTGGAGAATTGTGCTCTTTTCGTGTTGAAGATGATTGAATGCCATTCAATGGGGATTACAGACATGTCAAAGCTTACTGATGATACTTCGGATGACTTAAGAAGCAATTTGGCGTGTAATCTCTTTGAAGAGTTGGGTGGTGATAAAATCTCAGAATCTACAGGTCTTCCTATCTGAAAATAGTGACTTTAGAAATATACAGTTCATTCTATCGATACGCACTTCTCTCACTTCTTCTTTTCTCAACTTTCTTTGATGTTTCACTTTCACTAATATTTAAGGGTGGACAAATCGTTGATGTCTTTGTTTCATTTAAAGACAATATATGAAGACTTGACTTATGACAAGGCAAAATGTTGAAATGATCACTTCCTTGAAATGAAACATATGTAGGAACCATTTCGGAACATATATAACTAATTTAGGAAAGCCTTCGTAAATGAACAAGAAACAAGAAAAAACTCTAAAAGACTATATTAACTGTTGATTATCATCCGTAAATGAAGGATCAGATTATCAGAACATGTGTTTTTGTTTTCGCTACGCAAAGAAAGAAAGATACAAATGATGAAAAATGATCATTTCCTTGAAATGAAACCTATTTAGAAACCATTTCGGAAAATATATAACTAATTTAGGAAAGCCTTCGTAAATGAAACGTATTTAGGAACCATTTCGGAACATATATAACGTATTTAGGAAAGTGTTCTTAAATGAACAAGAAACAGAAAAAGTATGATTTCACTTAATTCATGTGTTTTTGTTTGGCTACGCAAATGTTGAAAAATGATCATCTCCTTGAAATGAAACGTATTTAGGAACCATTTCGGAAAATATATAACTAATTTAGGAAAGCCTTCGTAAATGAAACGTATTTAGGAACCATTTCGGAACATATATAACGTATTTAGGAAAGTGTTCTTAAATGAACAAGAAACAGAAAAAGTATGATTTCACTTAATTCATGTGTTTTTGTTTGGCTACGCAAATGTTGAAAAATGATCATCTCCTTGAAATGAAACGTATTTAGGAACCATTTCGGAAAATATATAACTAATTTAGGAAAGCCTTCGTAAATGAA
>PKMM01012057.1:354046-428800 GCA_002933915.1 Eutrema heterophyllum | reverse complement strand
TTTTTGACAGGTGAACACACAATGAGTTCGTATACTCAGAGTATCACGCTGCCTAAGCTTCATTTTGCCATAAATAGTGAGCCAAATCAGACTCAAGGGCCGGATATAAACCAGTTCGCAAATCTCAAGAACATCGGTATAGTTGAAAAAATTCTCGGGGATGTACAGTTCCAGAGGATAAAGCAAACGTTTTTGGGACCAATTCTGAGATTCTGTTCAAGAAAACAGCATATGTCAGGGAAACTTCTCCACGTGATACTGACGAGATCATTAATCACGAAGAAAAAGAAAGAGCTGTGGTTCCACTTCGGAGCACAACCTATGAGATTCTCAATAAGGGAGTTTCATATGGTCATAGGCTTGAAGTGTAGTGAGTGGAAACCAGAAGAAGAAGTAGAAGAATCCGAACAGTGTAAGTATGATTGGGGAAATTTTGAAAACGGGCATACAACGAAACAACTCATTGATGTGCTGCGTGAAACTAACGTGGTTTCAGTTGAGGAGAGGTTCTCTCTCGCTATGTTGATTTTGATTGAGAGCCTCCTACTTCCCAAATACAAGACGTACAAGTTCACAAAAACATTAATCGCCAGAGCACAGAATAGGAATGTTTTGATGAATTATTCGTGGGGTAGAGATGCTTTTGATCTACTGCTGGAGCAGATCAATAAGCGTGTTCCATCGAATCTGATCAAGACCTGGTACGACATACACGGATTCCTATTTGCTTTTCACATGTGGATTCTGGAATCTGTGCCTTCGTTGCAGATTGCCTTCAGCACAGTAAGAAATGAAGGGCTGCTGTCCCCTTTCCTCTGTGAGAAATACATTTATACATCAAATCCAAAGATTGTTCAAGTTACGACCGTTGAAAAAACTCGAGATGTAAGTTCTTTATTTTATTAGCCAAATCTTTGATTTAGTTTCGTATTTTAGCTTGTTCACCTCACTGGATTTCTCAATTTGGGAAGTCTTCTTAATTTCCAGGAACGATTCATAGTAATTTAGAAAAGTGTTCATAGACACTCAATGATGCAGTGTTTTTTGATTCTCTGTTGTGCAGCTGAAGGTCCACTGCATTTCACCTCCAATACCAGAAGATCCAGAAGACAATGTCTCGTTGGAAGACAGTGACGATGAGGATTTGTATACAATGGTTAATGCTATCAAGAAGGGCTACAGGATGACCGCTAAAGACTGGATGAGAGGAACTCTAGATTTTGTCGAGGCGATGGATCAAATCAACCTGATATCTTATCGATTTTCAGACACAGAGACAGCTGGACCATCATCTGATTCAGGAGAGTGTCTCATGTCGAAGTTAAATAATCTCTGCAAGACAGTTGGCGAAGGTTTCGATAAGATCAATAGACGCTTGACTAAAATAGAGGAAGTGCTGGGAATAAACAAGAATCCTCCTTCACGTCAAGAAAAAACAAATGATGAAGGGAATCTGAATCATAACGTAAGCTCACAAACAGATGGTTTGGATCAGATGGTGATATCTATCTTTTTTTTTTTTTTTTTTTTTTTTGTAGCATCATGACACAGATGGTGATATCTATCCATCTATAAATTCTCCAACTATCCTACAGACTCAAACGGAGGAATTGACCCATACACATGGTGATTCAACTGTTGAGGTAAGGTTTCTGGGTTTTTGACATGTATTTTAAACATTTAGTAAAATTTTCCTAAACGTCTTTGAAAAGTTCCTAAAATAGTTATGTTTTTGCAGATAGAAGAAGACAAGCAATGCGTAAGCGAGTTAAATCCTGATGACCAAACACAAGAGATCAAACAAACGAACGATTCAATTGTTGAGGTACAATTTCTGGTTTTGCAAAAAATAGAATTTTAAAACATCTAAAACCTATCTATCTTGTTACAATTTCTATATTTTTTTAAATCTTTAGGAAACACTTTTTACTTCCGAAATGAACAAAAACTTATTTCGGAAAGATTTCCGAAAAACGTATTTAGGAACATATATAACATATTTCGGAAAGTTTTCCGAAATGAACAAAAACTTCTTACTTCCGAAATGAGCAACCCTTTGGTTTTCTTTTATTTTATGTCCGGACCTACCCTTTGTAACTTTTTTATGTTATGTTTCAAATCTTTAGGAAACACAAACAAATGAAATTAGTGCCGATGGCGGAACCCAAACAGACAAGGTGACCCAAACACAGGATGATTTACATGTAAGGTTTCTGTGTTTTTGAAATATATTTTAAACATTTAGAAAAGTCTACATAAAGGTGTATGAAAGGATCCTAAAACCGTTATGTGTTTGTAGACTGGTTCAGAGCCTGTGTTTTCTCCGATACAGTCTTCTTTGTTGAGTCCCTCAAAGGATCAAACTCCATTAGAGGATAGTTTTTTCTCTTGTCCTGATGGAAATACCCAAACTCCATCAAACGACCAAACTCCATTAGAGGTAAGATTACTAGGTTTTTCACTTGTTTTTTAAAACATTTAGTCAAGTTTTCACAATTTCTGAATTTATGTTCTTACAATTTCGGAATTTATGTTTTTACTATCTTTAGGAAACACAAACAAACAAGGTGACCCAAACACATAACGCTTTACCTGTTGAGGTAACTCTACTACGTTATGTTCTCTATCTCACTTACATTCATATGTGTCAACAAATTTCACCAATCTGTATGATTTTCAGGAAAATATTGGGTTAGCGGATGCCAGATGGCAGCCAGAACAGATGGACATGGACATGGCCGATGGAATTATCCTCAACACCCTCAAAAATATAAATGCTGACCAACCTCAGAATCCATCAGAGCCTGTTAATACCATATTGGGCACAAGTCTTCAGAATGAAGCTGGTCAATACAATTGCTTTTTGAATGTTATCATACAGGTAGCCTTCATATCATAAACTGATTGGTCTCTTGGGTATCAATGTCTATAATATCCAGCTTAAAAGATTTCTATTTGCTGATTGCTAATTTTTTTTTTTTTTGGGATACAAGTCTCTATGGAATCTGGAGATGTTTCAAGCTGAGTTCTTGCGGAGTCCAACAATAAACCACCTTCACGTGGGAGATCCTTGTGTTATCTGCTCATTGCATGGAATTTTCACTGCTTTAGATGCTGCTTCGAGCAAAACACAAAAAGAACCTGTGGATCCTTCATCTCTCAGGATTGCTTTGAGTAGTTTGAGGCCAACTTTCTTCGAAGAGGTAAAAAGAATTGATATCCGGTTTTAAATGTTTATCCTAATATAGAGTAGAGTAAGCTTTTGTTTATATCAAGTAGCCTAAACTTGTGCGTCATATGGTGGACAAACTCAGATGAACGATGCTTCAGAAGTATTGGATTTCATTTTCAAGTGCTTTCATGACTCATTTGCTCCGAGCTCAAGCATGTCTGAACCAAAATCTTTGGAGAGCAACTGTATGGGTTCATGGGACTGTGCCACCCCCACATGTATTATCCATTCTCTATTTGGAATGAATATTTTAGAGCAAATGATTTGCGACAGCTGTGAGCTGAAGTCTAGGTGTTTTAAGTTCACTTCCTTTTTCCATCACATCAACACTATTGCCCTGCAGACCATGAAGGTGTCATATGAGTGTTCAATAGACTTGATTTTTCAAGTAATTTATAGGGTAATTAACCGTGGTTTTGCCCCACTTTATTATTAATAGGTTAAACACGCTAAGAAATCATTCGAAGAACTTCTGAATCTTGTGGGTACATACGATCCACTAGCCTGTGATACTGAAGCTGGTGGTTGTGGGAAACGCAACCATGTACACAAATTTCTCAGTACTCTCCCACATGTTTTTACTACAGGTAAAACCCTTTTTTTTAGGAGTCTGATGATTGGAAACCTATTCTAGATCACTGCTATATGTGTCTTAACGCTCTCTTTATATTGTGGCTGGCAGTTTTAGGTTGCAAAAACGAAAACGAGACTGTAGAAGTCATAGCAGCTACTCTTGCAGTATTGAAAACCGAGATTGACATCAGCATCATGTACCGAGGTCTGGAGTCTAAAACCACATATAGCTTAGCTTCCATGGTACGTGTTGTAATTTAATTAAGTACGTATTTAAGAACATATATAACGTATTTTGGAAAGTTTTCCGAAATGAACAAAAACAGAAAATAATATTTAGGAACCTATATAACGTATTTCGGAAATTGTTCTTAAATGAAGAAAAACAGAAAACTATAAAAAAACGTAGTATACAAAAATGTAGTATTTCCGTCTGGACGTTGATCTTTTTGCTATTTCTCTGTAACTCCAGGTTTGTTATTATGGAAAGCATTATCAATGCTTTGCATATAGACATGAACACGGGTTACGCGGACAATGGATCATGTACGATGACAAAAACGTGAAGGTAATAAGACTATTTGAAATACAATTTGACTTTGAAGTCAGATACACTATTCCCACTCATTTTACGTAATATCTTCAGGTGATCGGTGGCTGGAATGAAGTACTTTCCAAGTGTGAGAAAGGACACTGGCAACCACAGGTTCTTCTCTACCAAAAATGTGATAAGGCACATAAGGTGGAAGCATCAAAGAACAAGGTTGGTGTTACAAAAAGGAAACAAGCTGAAACCAAGAAAGAGGATGACGCTGTGGAAAATGCTAAGAAAAGGAAAAAGACAGATCAGCCTATGACTGGGAACGTTTTCTTAAGACGGACCACTCGCGAAGTCAAACAATCTAACACTAGCAAGACTCCATACCGTGCTCCAAAAAACCCGGCGTTAAAGATAACTCCGTTGGTAAATCCATTATTAGATCCCTTCCTCACATCTGATATGAAAAAGATTGCAAGATTGTTTGATTGGAAGAAAAAAAAAGGACAAAGGTTGGTACATCTTTAAAACTTATACATTGATAATAAGAAATTCTTAGGTGTTACTAACTGGTTTCAACTAATAAATGCAGAATCATGATTGATGGAAAGTCTGTATCAGCATCATGGTGTACTAAACTAGAGAATCCGGAAAATCCTATGACATATGAGGTAATTACTTTAAAAACTGGTTTTACGAAGGCATTCCTAAATGCGTAGGAATCTTTCCTAAAGTATCAAAATGCCATAGATTCTGTGTTTTTAAGTATTTTTTTTGTATAACTTTTTTTTCCATGTACCTTTATGCAGCACATTTCGGCAACACTATCAATGTTGGCAATGAGAAATAATAACTATGCTGCATACTTCCACAACAACCATCTCCCACGAGCTACATTTATCAACCAAGAATTCTTTAAGATACTGTCATCAAGCTATGAAAGCTTCAAAAAAGCTAAAAAGGATCAAAAAAATCATGGCTTTACAGATGATACTGTTAGAGTCCCGAGTGGGAAGATGCATCCAAGTAAAAAATGGGGAACCGATGTTGATGTTATATATGGCGTGACTTTTAAGAGCAATCATTGGATAGGGATGGCGATAAATCTGAAGAAGCACAAAGTCACGATAGCAATGTGTGGGCATCCGACAGAGGAAACGGATATTGTTCTTGACCATGTGACCCAATTTGCAGGTATAACTCTACTTTATATCAATTAGGTTTATCTTGGTTTTAATTTTTCTTTGTTGGTCATGTAATTCTGTATATAACTTTGTTATTTGTGCAGAGATGATTCCAGTTCTTATGTGTGTTGCTGCAAACAAAGCTGTTATGGATGAGGATCGAGTTCCTTATGAGGTTGAGGAACTCAAAGGAAAAGATATCCCTAGGACCAATGTTGTTGGGAACTGTGCTCTTTTCGTGTTGAAGATGATTGGATGCCATTCAATGGGGATTCAGGACATGTCCAATATTGCTGATGCAAATGCGCACGACATAAGAAGCAAGCTGGCGTGCGATCTCTTTGATTACTGCAAAGCTTCCTGAAATGTCAGTGTTATGAAAGCTTCTTACGATATCATTTTGTTATTACGATACATTTTGTAATTACTCCAAACTGGTGTAGTGTTTAATGGCTGCAGATATATATATATATATATAACGTATTTAGGAAATAAATGAAATGATCCTTTCTTGAAAATGAAAGTGCAAACCTTGGAAATGAAAAGGATCATCTTGAAAATGAAACGTATTTTAGGAACATATATAACGTATTTCGGAAAACCTTCCGAAATGAACAAATGATGAAAAATACAATGGATAGAGAAAGATACAAATGATGAATTTAACGTATTTAGGAACATATATAACATATTTCGGAAAGTTTTCCGAAATGAACAAAACTTTTTACTTCCGAAATGAGCAACCTTTTGGTTTTCTTTTACCCTTTGTAACTTTTTTATGTTATGTTTTAATTTCTATTGTTAAGTTAGTACTCGCAATATTGTAGTTTTATGCAATCTGCATCTTTATTGTCTTGATTTCCATTTAGGAACATATATAAGGTATTTCAGAAATGTTTCTTAAATGAAGAAAAACAGAAAACTATAACTAATGAAAACTGATATTTTCTTGAAAATGAATCGTATTTAGGAACATATATAACGTATTTCGGAAAGGTTTTCGAAATGAACAAAAACAGAAAACGATATTTCCTGTTGATTTCCATGCGTAAATAAAGCATCAGAACAAATGTGTTGTTGTTTTGTCTACACAAAGAAATAAAGAAAGATACAAATGATGAAAAATGATCATTTCTTGGAAATGAATCGTATTTAGGAACATATATAAGGTATTTCGGAAATGTTTCTTAAATGAAGAAAAACATAAAACAATAAAAAAAAAACGATCTTTCCTGTTGAGTAAATGAAGAATCAGAACAAATGTGTTGTTGTTTTGTCTACACAAAGAAATAAAGAAAGATATAAATGATGAAAACTGATCCTTTCTTGAAAATGAATCGTATTTCGGAAGATATATAACGTATTTCGGAAAGGTTTCCGAAATGAACAAAAACTATCATATAGGTACTTTGCACGTACTCTTATTGTGCCCTCCTCTGCAACATCTGCTGCACTTGTGTCCTTGAGACTTTGAACCGGGTACACCAAACTCTCCCGCTGATCTCTTTCTCATTTTCGGAGGTCTCCCACTGCTTGGCTTAGTAGTAGGTGGTGCACATGAATATTCAGATACAGAATCAGGAAAAACACAGGTCGTTAAATCTCCACACGGATGTATGCTCTCAGCATACGCTTTAGCCCATATTTCCGTTAAGTACATCTCATCAACGTACTTGTTCTCATCCCTTTTTGTGCGCTTTGCAGCAGCAATAGCATGAATACAAGGGATCCTCTCGATGTCAAAAACGTAGCAAGTGCACTGCTTGTTTTCCAGGTGAACAATGTACTTCCGGGTTTCATCCTTGACCTCAAACTCATACCGGTCCACTTGGAAAACATCAAGTTTCATTGCAGCATCATACCTTCCTAACATCTCCTTCACTACACGTGGTGTGACAAGATTTTTGTGTTTAGAAGCTTTTTTCCGACGTTCATGAAACCACGTTGTCAGAGTTAACCTAATAGTCTCAAGTTCAACATCGAATTCAGCGACTCTGCAATGTTGGTTGTCATAATATTGTACCGGTTCGCAGGTGCATAAGAGCGAGCCCATTTTGCAAAATCATAACCTTCTAAATAATCAGCTAATTTTGGGCTTCTTCTTCTTATGTCACTGAAGATTCCACAAAACTCATGACGGGTATAAGCATCAACTGCAGCTTCTACGAGTGGCAACAATCCAGTTTTCCCAAACTTTGGTTTAATATTCCTCAAGAGATGAATTCGACAAATACCGTGATGTGCAAGTGGATAAATCATTGAAAGTGCTTTTGCAATGGCTGGAGCTCTATCTGACACAAACACCAAATCAGACGCATCTGGGATCACACTCTTGAGCCCTCTAAAAAACCAGATCCACGCGTGTTCGTTTTCTGAGTCAACTATCCCAAATGCTAGAGGGTATAACGAAAAGTTACCGTCTTGTGCACTAGCTCCAAGCAACGTTCCCTTGAGGAAAGTACCATCTACAGCAATCACTCTTCTCATCAGCTCAAAACCTCTTATCGATTGACCAAAGGCAACAAAGGTGTATTTGAATTTTCCATCATCATCCAACTCAACATAAACCTTTGATCCAGGGTTTTTCTCATTAACCTGAAACAACCATTTTGAGAGGTTGTAATAGCTATCCTCGGGAGTCCCTCTTATCAAATTCTGGGCGTACTCTTTCACTTTCCAAGCTTGTTTGTTGTCAATGTGTACGCCATGGTCAACTCTGAATTGCTCCATAATTTGTTTTGGTTTGAGTCCATATTTCTTTTCTCCATAGTTGCTACAGAGTAAAGTACCAAGAACTTTGGCAGAGGCTTGCCTATGGTTGGCGTGTCTGTGTGTCGTATCACAGGTATGTTTATGATTATACCTCTTCACCACAAAGTAATCAGAAGAAGGGAGCTTTGATGCACGCATCCTCCAGGTGCAATTACCATCAACACAACCTAATATCACCCTTGTCTTGTTTGACCAGAGAGACCTGAACTCAAACTTCCACTCTAATGCCCATTTTCTCATGTGAAGCATTAACTCATCTTTGTTCTTAAAGTGTCTGTTCACGTATAAATCATCAAAACCTCGAGTGGAATGTGAAATACCTATACTAGGAGGAGAAATATCTGGAGCAGGACGCAAAAGATCAGCAGTTGAACATGTGCTTTTGTTTGCATCAGATGTTGAATTGCCACTTCCATTTGATCTATGAAGTGCCTACACAAAGAAAGAAAGAAATTTGATATAACTGATCCTTTCTTGGAAATGAAACGTATTTCGGAAGATATATAACGTATTTAGGAAAGTGTTCTTAAATGATACAAATGATGAAAACAGATCCTTTCTTGGAAATGAAACGTATTTCGGAAGATATATAACGTATTTAGGAAAGTGTTCTTAAATAATACAAATGATGAAAACTGATCCTTTCTTGGAAATGAAACGTATTTCGGAAGATATATAACGTATTTAGGAAAGTGTTCTTAAATGAACAAGAAACAGAAAAAAGTATCATGCAGAGAGGAATTATGAAAGTACTATATTACCTGTTGATTTCCATGCGTAAACGAAGCATCCGAACATGTGTTGTTGTTTGGCTACACAAAGAAAGAAAAATACAAATGATGAAAAATGATCCTTTCTTGGAAATGAAACGTATATAGGAACCATTTAGGAACATATATAACGTATTTAGGAAAGTCTTCTTAAATGAACAAGAAACATAAAAAAGTATAATGCAGAGACGAATTATAAAAGTACTATATTACCTGTTGATTTCCATCCGAACATGTGTTGTTGTTTGCCTACAAATGATGAAAAAAGATACAAATGATGAAAAATGATCCTTTCTTAGAAATGAAACGTATATAGGAACCATTTAAGAACATATATAACGTATTTAGGAAAGTCTTCTTAAATGAACAAAAACAGAAAAACGTATAATGAAGAAACGAATTATAAAAGTACTATATTACATGTTGATTTCCATGCGTAAATGAAGTACTGACATGAGAATAACCATTTACAGTTCGCGACGCGTTTGTCTGTTGGGTGTTCTCTACTTCACAAATCTCTTTGTTACATAAAGTCTTTGATTGAATATTGCATATGTCAGTCACCTGAAGAAGAAAACAAAAGAAAACCTTAGATTAAAAGTGTTGAAACTGAACTATAAAGTATGAAGCGAATATTTATAACGAAGCTAAGAAGTAATGTACAAATTCTTTTTTACGAACCGTTACATACAAAGGAATCAGTTCAGGATTTCCTTTTATGTTGTTGATGAAACTTCTCAGTTGGCGATCGTTTTTAAAAAACACAGGAGGAGATTTCTCTACCATAAACCTCAACTTCAATGGGAGTCCATAGCTAAGTGTAACATTCCTAATTGAGCAGTCAATCTCAAAGTCTTCAACAACCATCTCAAACAAATCATTGTAATTGAGATTTTCATCAAACTCAAACATTGTTGATCCTCGTTTTGTATCCAATACAAAATCCCACTGAAGATTTTCGTTTATTCTCCACTCTCCACAGACACAATAAATCTCAACCATATTGCAATAGATCACCTTACTTAGCGTATCAACAATGAATTCCACACTTGATCTCGATCAAAACACAAAGTACACTGAAAATTTCAGTCTCTACAAAGCAATGAGACAAACAGAGCATTCTTCCTAAGGAACAAACATATCATCTTCCGCAAACAGATCTGATTGTGACGTTAGCAAATCAATATATGAGCTAACCTGTAAACTCAAAGTTTTCGCAAGAGCATTTGATTTGTTCATAAAATGAGCTAGTATTGTTCCTTACTATTCAATTCCGGCAATACATTCCAATTCGATTTCGCAGAAGCATTATACAAAAGAAACCGAGAATCGAAACCATAAAATCGAAACCATGAAATCGGAACCGAGAATCGAAACAGAGAAAGACGAAATAGTCAAAAAGGAACCTGCAATATTGAGGCGTGACGACGGCTGAGGATTCCGGCAACAGAATCTTCGCCGATAACCTGATCGATCGCCGGCGATGAAATCGTCGGTGATGATTAATGAAATCGTCGGTAATGAAATTGACTCAACGTGATATAATACTATTGGCAAAGTTGTCTTTTGCCTCTTTAATGAATGTTAAAATTGGGGCTTTTTTTTAGGGTGCTAGTTTGGTGATAAAATTTTTAAAAAGTGCCATTTTGAACAATTTCTCTTTGTTTTATTTGTAGGTAATTGTAAAGTTTGAGAAAGTAAATCTACTTTTGAAGAAGCAGGATGACCTAGACGAGCATGCCATGTGTCTATATCAGCAGTACTAGAACAAACTAGCTTATTACCGGAGAAAGAAGAAGCAGGAACCAAAGAACCAGACTCCAAAACATAAAGATTTGAGATACGTCTACCCTTGCCAATCATCAGTTCTCGAGTAAGATCATTTATAAAGCAAGAACTAAATGTAAAACTAACCATGGAATCTATATCATTTGTTAGAGAACTAACACTCAACAAGTTGAATCGGAAAGAGGAAAAAAACAACACATTTTTCAGAATTATTTTCTCCCTAAGTGCAATTGAACCTATACCAACAATGCTCTCTGATATTCCCGAAGGTAAAGTGACAAAGGTATCAATGAGTGGTGTTAAGTGGGAAAATAGGGAAAGAGAGTGTGAGACATGGTGTGTTGCCCTTGAGTCGATTATCCATGAATCAGCAGAAACCATAAAATCTCCAGAAGAAAGCACAAAAGCCATGCCATAAAAGGAGTATAGAGTGAGGAACGTACCAGATGCTTTAGAAGCGGATGATACAACTTAAGTAGAGGCAGGAAGTCCTTCTTGTGCTGGAGTAGATGGTGTAATGCTGTGATTGTGAAGTTGAGTGCTAAAGTAAGCAATGAACTGTTGCATTTAATATGGAGTGAGAGCAACATGTGGAGAAGTCTGAACACTAGTAGTTGATTGCTGCATTTGAGGCTGAACATCAGAATTCTCAAAGGTAATGACATATTGGTGGAGATTTGTTGTTGTGGAATGGACTTCTGAAACTTGTTCTTTGGTTTAAAACCAGAAGGATATCCATTGTAACATCTGTCCACAACATGACCTAGAGCACCACAATGAGAACAGACTGGTCGTGGCTTTTGTGTTGAAGAAACTTGAAAACCTGTAGGTTCAACACCACTGCAAGGCTGTAATCTGGCTGATATATGAGAATCTTCATTATCAAGAATATTGTAAACCTCTGAGAGACTCGACAGACTTTTCTTCATAAGGATTTGACTTCTAATATGATCATAGCTCTCATTCAGTCCCATGAGAAAGTCAATCACTCGATTAGTCTCTCTTTCAGCAAGCAAATCTTTAACTGTTCTAGTTGAAACCTATAGACTTGATAGTTCTTCTTAATAAGTTTGAGTTTGAGTGTGATAAGAAGAAAGATCCATGTTCCCTTGACGAAGATAGTGTAATTGATGTCGAATCTTGTACAATCGTGGAAGGTTAGATTTATGAAAGCGAGTGTGTAAATATTTCCAGATATCAGCAGCAGATTTGAAGTACAATATACTGGTGTATATCTTATTTGTAACGCTGTTGAGAAGCCAAGACTTGACCATGCTATTGCATCGGCACCATATTTTCTAATAAGGACCATTATCTTCAGGTTTGGGAATAGAACCATCTATGAAACCTATCTTGTTCTTTGCCTCTAAGCTAGTAGTCATAGCAACAATCCAGATTCCATAATTTGTACCATCTAAGAGTTCCGAAGCAAGAACTAAATCGGGATGGTATGAGCTATGTAGGTGATAATGACTATGCAGATTATCAGGAGAATCTGATACCTCAAAGATGCGAGAAACGCGATTTGGAGCTGGAGGTGGGGAGGACCGATGATTTGCAGTGCGATTAGAAGCTTCGATATGAGAAGTGAAGCTTCGAGAGCCATCGCGATGCGTCGGGGAGCCATCCTCTGGAGTCGCAGTTCAATATTTCGAGATGCACTTCTGTTTCCCCATTGATGATCAAATTGGAGGTTGAGTTGATCGGAATTGGAGGAAAGAGATGGAAGAAGCAAAAAGAAATTGAAGAGTCGCGATGAGATGCGGAAACGAGAAAGGTCGAGAATCGGTAAGAGTAATCGATTCAATGAGAAATGATCAATCGGAAGGATTCCGACGAATCTAGGTCAAAGAAATCAAAGAAGAGAACCCCGGAGATCGGAGATGAAGAAAACGGTTACGGTGGAGAGCTGAGCTCACCTCTTTGATACCATACAATTTCAATGAGGCAAAGAAGTCCAAGGAGTGGTGTAAAGCTGTGGATGAAGAGTTTAGTTCTTTCGAAGGCCTTGATACGTGGGAAGTTTGTTCACTGCATGAAGGAAAGGATACAGTTAGGTGTAAATGGGTTTTCAAATTGAAACTTCATTCAGATGGTAGTCTGATAACGCCATATTTTAGCGTTTTAGTACATTTATTTTTATTAGTTTTCATTTCATTCTTGAGTATTTTTCGTGTGTTTTAGTACATATTTCTATTCATATTATTGCATTTGCATTTTAGATGTCCTATGTTGTTTTGTGCTGTTTTTAGCTTGTTTTCAGGTGTTTAGGAGTAGCTTGGATTGAAGGAGATGCTTGGAGCTTCAAGATGGATCAAAGGAGAAGCAAATGGAGCAAAAATAAGAGAGGATCGGTCTCCAGATCGGTTTACACACTCGATCCAGCAACCGATCTGGATTAGGAGTCAAGAACAACGCGTCTAAAGATAAATCCGGATGAATACCTTCTCGCGCCCAGATTAATCTTAGGTCTTGATCAAAATTATAGACAATTGAGTCAGCTTCATTTTGGCGTTGGTTTAATGGCATTTTCATCAGCCGTTCAAGAGATACAATTAATTTAGTGAAGACATATCATTACCGGAAGATACCGTGGAAATCTGAAGCTGGTGAAAGATCGACTCGTAAGAAAGCCTTCCCTTTGGATTTAGCATCAGATCTCTTCATAAACGTCATAGTAAATTGAGTTAGCTGTCCAATGGAAGTGGTTTCGCACAATTCAGAGGTGTAGTTAAAAAGATATGATCAAATTACTAAAGACATGTAAAGCATGACGGGTTTTGCACTTTCCACCATTCCCCACCACCATAACTTTTCCACTTTGGAGCCAACTCATTCACTTTCAAGCCACCTATAAAGAACAAGAGTGTTGGACATCATCATGCTACAACATTATCACTCTTCTTTTATCTTTATGCAAGCTCATAATCTCTTTTTCTATATCTAGATCTATATTAGTTTTCTTTATTGTAAAAATGAGGATTCATCATCTCCTATAAAAAGGGGTGGAATCTCTCATTTGTTGAACATCCAATTTCATACATCGCTCATCCAATAATAAATACAACATTCCTCTTAGTTTTTATTTTCAAGTAAGGATCTAAGGATCCAAAGTCTTCCTCTCTCGAAGAAATGGATGTGTTCCATAAATTCTCTTTTGAAGTTTTGGACAAGATCTTCATATCCATGCCATTTCTAGAGAATGATTTCTTTACCTTTCTTTCTTTTATGTTTCATTTATGTATTTTTACTATGTTTACGTATTTTCCTTTGTTGTTCTTCATGTTTATATGAATAGATTTTTGTTGGATCATGTTTAGGTTTTTTTGGTTGATTGATGGTTAGATAATGGTGATTTAGGATGATCTTAGATAAATCTTTCACTTAGGTTTGTTCTTAATGCTAGAATTGACATGACAAACCAAACTAGAATTACACCTTAGATTAGTTAGATTTTTGGTCTCATCCCATGCATTAGGGAGAGATTCGAGTAAATGGTGTTAGTGCTAGATTAGAATTGTTCATTTATTTCCTGAACTTAGGCATTTCACATCCAGAAGGAGTCGATGAATTGCTTGAACCAAACCTTTTGTGAGTTATTCATCTCTAGCCTACAGGAGTTGAGTTAGGGTGTTTAGTGAACTTAATGGACTTGTGATTAATGCTCATCAATTATTTTCGATTGCATACGGGAGTTTAGCTTAATCGAGTAATCGATGAAGTGATTAGTACCACGGGAGTGGACTAGTCAAAATTGAATTGTGTTCCATGTTCTAAGATAGTGATTAATGCTTCCAAATTATTCATTGTTGAATTGTTAATCATCTTTTTGATAGTTTAAGCTATGATCCAACGGTTTTCTTTTTGTGTTTTGCTTTTTTGTCTTTTATTTTCTTTCGCTAAAAAACATAAAAACCAACAAAAACGTTTTGCTCTAGATTAAGAAGTTTCTTGCATTCTTAGTGCTTCAATCTTAACCCCATATGGATTGACATCTCAAGTGCTACAATGACATGAGTACACTTGGATAATTGAAATCGAAAAATATCCCGTATCAATTTGGCGCCGTTGCCATTGGGGTTTAGCATTGATCATTAGGATTTGGATTCTTCTTGAGACTAGAGCTTTTTTTTATTTTCTTTTGTTGCTAATCTTTTCCCTTTTCTTGTGATCTTGATCTCTTAGGTNGGACTAGTCAAAAATTGAATTGTGTTCCATGTTCTAAGATAGTGATTAATGCTTCCAAATTATTCATTGTTTAATTGTTAATCATCTCTTTGATAGTTTAAGCTATGATCCAACGTTTTTCTTTTTGTGTTTTGCTTTTTTGTCTTTTATTTTCTTTTGATAAAAAACATAAAAACCAACAAAAACGTTTTGCTCTAGATTAAGAAGTTTCTTGCATTCTTAGTGCTTCAATCTTAACCCCATATGGATTGACATCTCAAGTGCTACAATGACATGAGTACACTTGGATAATTGAAATCGAAAAAATATCCCGTATCATAGTCTAGAGAGATACAAAGCCCGATTAGTAGCTAAGGGCTACAGTCAACAAGAAGGTATTGATTTTTTGGACACCTTCTCTCATGTTGCAAAGATGGTGACAATCAAGATGCTTCTTGCTCTTACGGCTAAGAAAAGGTGGACACTTCATCAATTTGATATTAGTAATGCCTTCTTGAATGGAGATTTGATAGAGGAGATATATACGGATTCGCCTCCGGGATATTCTGAAAGAAAGGGGGACTCTCTTCCTATCAATCCCGTCCTCAAACTAAATAAATCCATAGATGGCTTAAAGCAAGCATCGAGACAGTGGTTTCTCAAAATCTCATATGCTCTTGTTTGGATTTCAGTAAATTAATGGAGATCACACTCTATTTCTCAACGTTACCTCTACAAATGTCATCATTATTCTGGTACATGTTGACGACATTATCATAGCAAGCAATAATGACGATGCTGTCTCTACATTTGTGACAAATCTTAGAGGATGTTTCAAGCTTCGTGATTTAGGTGAATTGAAATATTTCTTAGGGCTTGAGATTGCCCGTTCTGCTTCTGGAATTCCCATTGGTCAACATAAATATGTGTTGGAACTGCCCCGGGACAGTGGTAAACCATCTTCTTTTCCTATGGATCCAAGCAATAAACTGGTGAACTGTTACCGAATGCAGAAGTCTATAAAAGATTGGTTGGGAAGCTCATGTATCTGACTATCACCCGACCTGATATATCCTTTGTAGTCAACAAATTATGTCAGTTTTCATCGGCTCCACGACAACCTCATCTTCACGCCGCTCACAGAGTTTTACATTACCTGAAAGGGACTATTGGTCAAAGTTTATTCTATCCTGCTGACGATGATTTCCAGATCAAAGCCTTTTGTGATTCAGATTGAGTACAATGTCCTGATACAAGACGATCTGTCACTGGTTTTTGCATCTTCATTGGTCAGTCTCTTGTTTCCTGGAAATCAAAGAAGCAACAAGTTGTTTCTAAGTCCTCTGTTGAAGCTGAATAATGATGACATATGTAGCATCCTCTAAGATTTGTATAAGACATGTCTTATACGGCTGATGAGATCATCTAGTTATCTCAGATGGTCAGTGATTTGGGTTGCCCTTCTCCCTTCTCCCTTCTCCTTCAGTTCTTTACTGTGACAGTACCGCAGCTCTGCATATTGTAAAGAATCCCGTCTTTCACAAGAGCACGAAGCACATAGAAAAAGAATGTCATTCAGTAAGGGAAAAGATTGAAACTGGTTTGTTGAAAACACTTCATGTTTGATCTGAAAATCAGTTGGCCGATCCTTTTACCAAATTCTTATATCCCACTCTGTTTCATTGACTCATGTCCATGATGGGTCTTCACAACTTAATGATGCCATCTTGAGGGGGACTAATAGAGTATACATTCACATGTAAATACTCATTAATGTTATATAGTTAGTTACAACCTTATATATAAGCAATACTTGTAATTACATTTCAATTAATGAATCATTTTCCATATTTATCTTTTCCTAATATAGGTGAAAGTGATTTCATGTACATAAGGAAGATAAATGTATGGGAAAGGCTATGACACTACAACAGCGTCAAGTCTCCTGCAACTAGTACAAACTCTACACCATTTAGCTCTTCGGGATAAACTTGTGAACCCATTGGCAAGCAAGACAAAAAAAGGGTGGAAAGCACTTGAATATCTCGTAAATGATCAGAACCAGAGGATCAGTACCCTAACTGATAACATGACGTTTGGTGGTATTGTAGCCCGGGCTTGGTAACTTCTATAAATATTTCTCTCTCCATCGAGAAAGGCATACTAAGTTTCTTACATCTTACTTTAAGTATTTCCATAAAGCTTCATTCTCCCACCACAAAACCCCATGTTTCTTTCATTCACCAAAGTACTTCACAAACTAGCTGATACAACACTGATCCATCTCTTCATTCAGACTATGTGTCACATGACCACCTTTATATATTTTTTCGGTCCTTTCTAATTTTTGACGTGTCAAACCGTGGTTTTTTCTTTTCCTATTTCTAACTGAAGCGTCAAATTTTTTAAAAAAACACTTTTCTGTCGTGTTTTATGAACTCCACATGTTTATTAATCTGTCCTGAGAGACTTACCCCCAGGAGGACGAAAAATCATTGAAACAATAGTCAAAAGTATGGCATTTCTCCATATCCATCAAAACACGAGCAAAGAAATAATATGAGGTATACAAGTTGACAAAAGACACAAAGCCTGAGAAGGAGGTTGATAACACCATATTTTACATGTTTTTAAGGCTTTGTTTTCATATGTTTTAATCTCACTTTGTATAGTTTTGAGATGCATTTAGGGTCCAATTGAGTCTCATTGCATTTTAGATGTCCTAGGTTGTCTTTGAACTCTTTTTGGCTTGTTTGAGCCATTTTCAGGTGTTCTTCGAGTTAGAGAAGTTAGATGAGTATGGATAACCATCATGGAAGGTCAATGGGGCAAGAAAGACAAGGAAAACATGAAGAAAAGACTGGAAAAGAATTATATCGGCCACTTGACCGATATAAGTGACTGATAGAACCATAAAATGAAGTTGTTTCTGCCAAGCCATTTTACCGGTCATATGACCGATATAAAGTGGCCGATAGAATCAAGCATCAAAACATCGAGAATATGTGTCTAGAATATCAACTTGGCTGGAAGCTTCCCTTTGAATTTAGGTTTGGATCTCGTCATCAAAGTTGTAGGAAATTGAGTTAGCTTTCCAATGGGAGTGGTTGCAACTCATTTTGTGTTGTATTAAAGGAGTTACAGTCGATTTAGTGGACACGTATCAGCTCTGCCGCGAAGGAGGATGCATCCGAGTATGAAAGCTCACTGGTGAAGGTTTTATCGGTCATATGACCGATAGAAACCAAGTCCGATTTTTATGCTTTTAAATACACTCTTAAGTGTGTAATAAGACCATATATTGACTTAGACTTAGAAAAAAGCAGAGAACCCTTGTTCTTTCTTTTTGAAGATTGGCAACTCCTTGATGATCTAGAGAAATTTTCTTTAATTTTCTTCCACTTTATTTCTTATCTCAATTGTGTCTTTCATTTTGATGGTTGATTTGTGCTATTTCTCTATGTGTGAGTAGTTCTATTATGGTTCTTGGGAGAGGTAGATTAGGGTGATTCTAGGTTTGTTCTTGATGTTTATGAGATAAATTACATGAAATCCTTTCTCATTAGGTGTTATTAATGCTAGATTAGCCTTGAAAAAGTTGATTTAGAACTTAGGGAATTTCTTGCCCGGAAGGTGTTCGATAAAATTCCCTACTGAATTTAATGAGTGCTTTTCGTATCTTAGCCTACACGAGCTGATGTCTAAGGTGAGTTGTGGATAATTAGACTTGTGTTTAATGCTTGTTAGTCATGGAATCGCGAACGGAACTTTATGATGGTTTATGACTAACAAAGGGGTGTATACCACAAAAGTGGATTAATCTTTAGTAGTGATCTAAGGCCTAAAGAGATAATTGATTGAATGCTTGAGTATCTAGAATAGATTAGGAATCACCCGAGTCGATAACCTTACCCGAGGATTCGTTTGTTTAAATTTGATCATAAACGTTTAAGGTTTTCTTGTTGATCGTTTTAGTTTGTTTGACTTCTTGATTATTGGAATTTGAATTGTATTTTGTTTACTTGAATGAATTAGTTTCCAGTCTCAAATTATAACGTTTAGCTTTCATTACTAGTTTAGTTCTCTGTTTTTGTAAGTTTCAATTTGTTCGATAAAAACCAATAACCGAATATCGCTTAGCTTAGATAGTGTCTTGTATTTTTAGTGCGTCGTTCTTATTTTCATGTGGATTCGATCCCTAAGTGCTACAATGATATACGATTAGATTGTGGTATTGTGCACAATGAGTTAATTGTGCAAGCCTAAAAACCTCACTATCAATTTGGCGCCGTTACCGGGGAAATTAGCAATAGCCATTAAGATTTAGACTCTATTTGAGACTAAGTTTTATTTTTCTTTGTTTACTAATCTTTCAACCTTCTTTTCTCTTATCTCTCTAGGTGCATGAACTTGCAAAGTCAATGTATGAATATCGTTCAAGCACCACTTGTTGGAGATGCAAATGAGAACCAAGGAGGGGTTGCTCAAAGGGTTAGAGCACCGAGGTTGCTTGGAGCGGGTGATGCTCCCAACGCCCATAGTGATTTGAGTTCAAGAACCGTGCATAACCTGAATCCTGACTGATTGGTTATCTGCATTCTCTGATTTCCTGAGAAACACCTTGGGCCTATATTCTCTTTATCGAATTTAATCAACTTTTGTATTGTTTATTGCTTTCTGTTTCAACTGAATTGCTTAGCTTAATTCCAAACTAATTGATCTATTGTGTGATTTTTGAGTCTTTGTGGTTCGACCCCTACTACACTGCAGCTACAGCTTTAGTACTTTTAGGGTATTAATTTTGAGCTTATCAAAATTTGACATAGTTATTGTGTTAACTAAATTAACAACATATGAACATGATCCTGTAAATTTGACATAGTTATTGTGTTTACCAAACTAACCATAACTTATTATCACAATAACTTGGTTTTCAGTTACCTACAATTTTGTTGATCATTGAGATATCAATAAAATGAATAACGTACTACACACATAAAACTACATTTTGTTTATGTCTTTATGTTTGTAACTACATTATACGTCAAGTTTTTAGCGGTGAGAGAAAATAACTTCTTACCACAATAACTTGGTTTTCAGTTACCTACAATTGGCCCAGTAATTGAGACATCAAAATGAATAACGTACTACACAAATAGAACTACGTTTTGTTTACATCTTTATGTTAACACTATAATTACATTATACGTGAAGTTAATTTTGTTGTCTAGTGTAACACTATGCAATGGCAATATAATTAACAAAATTTATCCTTCACCAATGTTATTCAATAAACTTGTTACCTTACACGACTCGTCGATGTCAAGAGCATGGTTGAGTTTTAGTTGAAAAGCTTGGCGTTGTTGGGGCAAAAAATCACATCATCTTCCATATCGATCTCTACGCCTCCAGATGGGTTAGATACATTCACCAATTGCTGGTACTGCTTCAAGTACAAAAAACTGCAGAGCAGCAAATAATCCTTGCACTGCGAAGTTAGCATGTTCGGGCTCTGATACCATGTTAAGATTCATGGACTTCCAACTTAAAACCAATTGACAATGAGTGGATTGGCTCAAGTCCCTTATATACTATTCAATGTCTATTCCAACTCCTGATGTGGGATATCTTCACATGCCCTCTCGAGATAATGACATGTCTAGTCATTAATCTCAATAATATAATATATACTATCATAAGATTAATTTCGGGTTAGATCGACCGTACTAATTCAGATCAGACCGATTTCGGTTAAGATCGATCATGCCACTTTCGATGGACTGGATTGATTTCAGTTCGGATTGGGCAACGTGTGTTCGGACTCTGATACCAGATTAAGATCCATAGGCTTCCAATGAAAAACCAATTGGCAATGAGTGTTGGCCCAAGTCCCTTATATATTAGCTTAAATCCCTTCCCACTTTCAATGTGAGATATATTCTTCACAAAAAAAAAAAAAAAAATTTATTGTTGTAATTTAACGTATGTTATTGTGAAAAATATTTGGTTAAAATTTTAATGGCGAATTTTGCAGTATATAATGTTTTAAATGGCATTCTTTTTTTTGTTCAAATGGCATTCAGTCTATACAAAATGTTAACAATTTCACTACAAGAAAATGTACGATATCCTACAAAAATTATGTTAGGAAATAACGTCAAATTTCCGAGAAACCAGATTTACGAGAAGACAAAGAACACACACAATTTGTTAACGGAGTTCGGCCAACTTTGCCTACGTCTCCGGACCTGTTGACAAATGAACCACTTTTATTGTGTTTGGATGATTTTTGAGAGAGGGGTGATAGTATGTATTTATAGGGGGTGTGAGATTGGTGGAAACCAACAAATGTTGACAAATGAACCACTTTTATTGGCCAACTAACTCCACCGTCCAAAAACGTGTGTTTGACTAACAATCTCCCACTTGAAGACTGATTTCAATCTGTCTTCACACCTTGATCAATGCAGCAAGTCTTCTAATCTTGTTACTCTAGTAAGCCAACTGAGGTTGCACACAACCTCAGCTTATCATACGGCACGACCTTTGTTATCATGTCTGCCAGATTTTTACTTCATGTGATCTTTTCAAGCACCAACACTCTATCTTCCAAATATGATCTGATGAAATGATACCGAAGTTGTATGTGCTTCGTTCGAGCATGGTATATCGGGTTCTTTGCCAAATCAATGGCACTCTTACTATCACAGTACAACACACTTTTCTCTTGGTTGCGGCCTAGCTCTCGTAGAAATGACTGTAACCACATCATCTCCTTTGTTGCTTCTGTCATCGCAACATACTCAGCTTTACAGCTTGATAGAGCTACAATTTTCTGTAACTTTGAAACCCAACAAATTGCAGTACCACCAAAAGTGTAGACACCCGGATGTGCTCTTCCTACTGTCAATGTCACTTCCATTGTCAGCATCAACATATCCCTACAATCCCATCTCAGACTTCATGAAACATAGCGATAAATTTGGATTTCCCTTCAGATACTTGAAAATCCACTTAACAGCTTCCCAATGTTCCTTGCCGGGATTGCTCATAAACCTACTAACGACTCCCACTGCATGTGCAATGTCTGGCCTTGTACATATCATTGCTTACATCAGGCTCCCAATAGCAGAAGCATATGGAACTTTATCCATACATGCCATCTCGTCTTCAGTCATGATTTTCAGTGTGGTTTCACCAAGTCAATTAATAACTAAAATGCACACTATACCGCAATCATAACGGTTGTCGATTGTAGCATTTTAGGATCGAATCCACAGAGATCAATGTTACGACTATGAGAATGCAGGATGAAATTAAAGCTAATACGAATGACAGATTTTTTTTGGTTTTACGGTTTCGAAACTAAGAACGATAACTAAAACGGTGCAAATTCAAATAGAGAAAACGTTAAGCCTCGGGTGACGTTGCGGGAAATCACGAGTAACGGTTAATGCATCTTAAACGGGGGTTAGCATTAAGAAACGTCTAGAACTCAAACCTAATAATAGATTAACCTCCTCCCGGAGTATTAATCCATATGCTTTAAAACTATGAAGACTAACTCCCGTTGAATTCAAATGTTCTAAGCATGCTTTTCTAGTTCGATTTGATAGGTTCACAAGAACGCCTTAACATCAACTCCCGTTGGATAAGGACGTTTTGCTCATCTAGGATAATTCCGGCATCTAGACAAACACTCCCGTGCGCTAGATAACCAAAGATCGAGAACCAAGTGATCAGTTCAATTCAAGCAATAAGAACACCCTAGACGAAGAATACACCGAATAAATCCCCGTTTAATCTATCCTAAACCGTTAAATCTTGAAATCCCTTAACACCCTTTGGCTTAACTAAGAAACTACTCACTCATAATTGCAGAACAAATACAGAGAAATGATGAAGAACACATGATCAACAAAACAGAAATAGAAGAGATTAAGAAAACTTATCCAAATTGTAGGATCAAAGGGTTGCTTTCCAAGCTTACAAATCACTAAGATCAAAGAGAAGAGTATAGAATACAGAGTGTATGTTACAACTGGGCTTAGACCCCTTATTTTTCAGAGTTTTTCGTCAAAGAGAGAGAGAAAATTAGGTGAAATAGTTCAAAACACGTTTTTACACTATTATTAGAGGCTGGATCGATCGATCCATGTGTGTGGATCGATCGATCCCATCTTTTTCTTCGGATCGATCGATCCGTGTCAAACGGCGATCGATCCACTAAATGTCCGATTTCTTGGATCGATCGATCCCTTAATCTGGATCGATCGATCCCATCCTTTTTTGCTCGGTTTTGCCGTTTTTCCGTTCTAGGCCTCCGGACTCCGTCCCGAAATGCCTTTTCATCTGAAATGACTCCTAAAAGACTAAAACAATCGAAAAAGATTCGATTATGTACAAAAAACGCGAGTCGGAAAACGTCAAAAACGCAACACATCAACTCCCCCAGACTTAGCATTTTGCTTGTCCGCAAGCAAACAAAATCCTAAGAATAAGGAAGAGGTTTTGAAAATGCGAGAACTTACCTTCTCTATAGAGTATCGCAATGATCCCTCAACTTTGTAATCCACGTATTGCTTTACTAAATCCAGAACAGACCGTTATGTAGTTCTCCGCAGTTATCGCAGCTTCCCAGATTCGCCCCACAGTCTCACAGAATAGTCTGAAAGCCATCATCGCTGGGTCTCATGAAAGATAACAGTGCCAAGAGCCTTCGAGACTCTTTCCCTTTCGATATCGTAACGAGCCAACCTTTAATTCTTTCGTATTTTTCCTCTCCCCCAGACTTATTCATTTTATTCATCTTCTCTTTTCTTTTTTTTTTTTTTTTTTTTTAGAACGGTTCATGAGACGGTTCATGAGACACGAGTATTGATGGTTTTTGCCACCGAATCCCCGGTTCACTCCCCGACTCACTTCCCTTGGCGATCTTTCATGAGACACGAGTATTGATGGTTTTTGCCACCGAATCCCCGGTTCACTTCTGTGCCATACGTATTATTTATATATATATATGAATTTATTTTTGGGACCGGGAGAGGAGAATCATACTTTTCACATGTTGTCTTTGTCAGATACGAATGAGGAATCAAGCTCTGAAGACGCTGATCACAATGACGAGGTAAAAGGAAGAGCTCAGAAATTAGCTCAGGCTATCTGGATTTTTCTGGAGACGTGGGTGTTTCTGATTAGCCGGTCAACATCTGGATTTTTCATTAGTCTGATTCGGAAATAATTCTGCAATAATGGTTACTCAGATGAAGAATTACAACAATAATTCCAAAAGAAGGTTTGTAAATACAATGAAAAACACTTTTTTTTTTTTTTTTTTTAGACTCGACTAAACGACTCGGGAAATGTAAAAACAAAATCCAAGAAAAACAAACATAACCAAAAGAAGATAAACGCCGTTAGTAGCTGATAAGTGTATATTTTGCATGTTTTTAAGGTTTAGTTTCATAGGTTTTTAGTTCCAATTTGTATAGTTTTGGGATATTTTCATGCATTTAGGTCCAACTTGAGTCTCAATGCATTTTAGATGTCCTAGGTTGTCTTTGCATTCTTTTTGGCTTGCTTGGGCCATTTTAAGGTGTTCTTGGAGTCATAGGAGTTGGAGGAGTGAAAATAGCCACATAAAAGGTCATTGCGGAATACAGAGATGCAGGATCAGGTTGAGACGTCAAAAGTTTGGCATTGGATGAAGGACTTTCCACCGATGGATTGAGCTCATATTTTAACACAAGCTAGATCAATGGATTAGCTTTCATTTGGAAGTTGTTTGAGGCCCTGTCAACGGTGCGATCAAAAGTTATGCCGATTTTCGTGACGACGGTCCCGTCTAGCGAGCAAGAGGAGCGAGTGGAGAAACAAGCTTGGATCGATCGATCCCTACGTTGACCATTTTCTGGGCCGAAACCACCCGAAGTTCTCTAAAGATCGACTCAAAAGAACGGTTTCCATTCGGATTTAGCTTCAGCGGTCTTCATGAAAGTTGTAGATATTTGAGTTAGCTTTCCAATGGAGGTAGTTGCAAGTCATTCGGAGCAGTGGTTCAAGAGTTATGGCGGATTTAGTGAAGACGTATCAAACCGAAAACTAGTCTCCTAAAACAGTGTAAAAACGTCACTTTCTCTACTTCACCTAATTTTTGGTGACTTTGGACGCCCAAAGCTGTATAATTATTGGTCTTTGGACCAGATCTAAGTACCTTTTATCACTTTTAACAAAAACTCTAGAGAGAAAACTTTGTTCTTCTCTTGAAGATTTGCAATCCTTTGAAGATCTAGAGAAGTTTTCTTGAATTTTCTTTCACTTTTCTTATTATTTTGTTCATGGCTTTCATTTGTACGGTTTACTTTTGCGATTTAGCTATGTGTGAGTAGTTCTATTAGGATTCTTGGGTAAGGTAGATTAGGGTGATTCTAGGTTTGTTCTTGATGTTAAAGAGCTAGATTACTTGAAATCCTTTCTCATTAAGTGTTCTTAATGCTATATTAGCCTTGACAAAGTTGATCTAGAACCTAGGGAATCCCGTCACCCGAAAGGTGTTCTTAGGAGATTCTTGAACGAACTTATTGAGTGCTTTTCATATCTTAGCCAACGGAAAATTTATGTCTAGGGTGAATTGTGGTTAATTAGACTTGTGCTTATTGCTTGTTAGTCATAGAATTGCGAACGGAAGTTTATGACGGTTTATGACTAAGAAAGGGGTTAATATCATGGACGTGGATTAATCTTTAGTGTGTTCTAAGGCCTAAGGAGGTATTTAGTCGAATGTTTGAGCATCTTGAATAGATTAAAGGATCACCCGAGTCGATTACTTTACCCGAGAATTCGTTTATTTAAATTTGCTAATTAACGTTTAAGTTTGTCAATTGTGTCTTGTCACTTGTTTATTTCTCTGTTGCTGTATGTTTCACTTGTTCGATAAAAACTCAACCCCAATTATTTGCTTAGATTAGATAACATCATGTATTCTTAGTGCGTCGTTCTTATTTCCCTGTGGATTCGATCCCAAAGTGCTGCAATGACATGCCATTAAATTGAGGCATTGTGCACAACGGGTAATTGTGCGGACCGCAAAAAGTCCAACTATCAATTTGGCGCCGTTGCCGGGGAAATTAGCAATAGCCATTAGGATTTGGATGCTATTTGAGACTAAGTTTTTATTTTCTTGTTATCTAATTGTTGTCTTGTTGATTCTCTTTCTTGAAGGTGTATGAACTTGAGGAGTGGAGGACACTTAAGTCTGCTTCCTCTAGTTTCCGACATCAGGAGGTTCGAAAGAGAAAATTTACGAGCAAGACGGGAAAGAGAAAGAGCTGATCAACCAAATCTATTTGAGATGGGTGATCATGTACCACCAGCTGTTGGTGGAGACGTGCAACACCAAGGAGACGTGCACGGAGTAGGCATTGGGGGACTTCCTCTTCATCCTCCAAGAGGACCAAGGTTCATTGGAGCGGGTGATGCTCCCAACGCCCATGGAAATCGCGCCGGTATACATCCACCACCAGTGGAGAATAACAGTTTTGAGATCAAGGCGAGTATCATTTCCATGGTGCAAGGAAACAAGTTCCACGGTTTAGTGGTGGAGGATCCCTTAGACCACCTTGATCAATTTTATAGAATTTGTGGAATGGTCAAGATCAACGGAGTTTCCGAAGATGCGTTCAAGCTTCGATTGTTTCCATTATCTCTTGGAGACAAAGCCCACCAATGGGAGAAGAACCTACCTCAAAGATCCATCACTTCTTGGGATCAATGTAAGAAAGCCTTTCTCGCCAAGTTCTTCTCTACTACAAGAACGTCAAGGTTGAGAAACGAGATCTCGAGCTTCACTCAAAAGGGGAATGCGAGCTTTTGTGAAGCATGGGAATGGTTCAAGGGGTACACAATTCAGTGCCCACACCACGGGTTTTCAGATGAGTCGCTTTTGAGCACTTTATATCGCGGTGTTCTGCCCAAATACCGGATGCTTCTCGATACCGCGAGCAACGGAAACTTTTTGGGCAAAGAAGTCAAAGATGGAATGGAGCTTGTAGAAAACTTAGCTCAAAGTGATGGGAACTACGGTGAAGATTATGACCGGTCTTCAAGAGGAAGTGGAGAGTATGATGATCAAAAGACAAGGAGAGAGATGAAGGCTCTAAATGAAAAGATGGACAAGCTTTTGCAAGCTTCTCAAAAATCTGTCAACTTTGTTGGAGATCAAGATGGAAACCAAGGGTTTCAATTTGATGGAAAAGGTGAATATAAGCAAGCAGAGGTCAATTATGTGAATGGCCAAGGAGGATATCAAAGAGGCTTCAACAACAACTATAGGAACCACCCCAACTTCTCATACCGAAACCCCAATGTGGAGAACCCTCAAGACCAAGCCTATCCACAACAAAACTCTCAAAACCAAAGGGTCCAACAAAAGACTTTTGTGTCTTCCAACCAAGCTCAAGGGTCGAACTTCCAACAACAAAACTTCATTCCCAAGAACAACTTTCAAGGGAGCCAAGGTGGTTTTCAACCTAAGTAATCTTATGCACCACCCAGTTTTGCGCCACAAGGACAAGGGAGTTCCTCTACGACTCAAGATTTTGATGTGAAAGGGATGCTCCAATAATTGTTAACGGGACAAGCTAATGGAGCGATTGAATTGAACAAGAAGATGGCGGAAATTCACACAAAGGTTGATTGTTCTTACAATGACCTCAATGCCAAATTTGAAGATTTATCTTCTAAGTTCAAACACTTGGATCATCAAGCAGCTCAAGGGGCATCATCATCCAAGAGGCCTATGGGAACACTTCACGGAAAACCCGAGCAGAATCCAAAGGAGTTTTGTAACGCTATCCTTTCAAGTGATGAGGAAGAACATGCTATTGAAGAGTTCATGGATCTATTATATGGTCCAAATGATGAAGATCTTCCCTCAAGAGTCAATGAGTTGGTCATTGAAGATGACAATATTGAGCCCATTGCAAAGAACGAGCCACTAGTGGAGGTTGAGAAAGCTCTAGAGGTTGAAAAGAAAGAAGTATCTCGAAAGGAACCTCCACTACTCATACACAAATCGATTCCCAAGCTTGGAAAGCCGGGTAAATTTGTCATTTCTTGTTCCCTTGGTCATTTCAATATTGATGACGCCTTGTGCGATTCTGGATCAAGCGTGAATGTGATGTCGCTTGAGATGGTGAAGAGTCTCGGGATCAAGAGCATGACATACTACACATCTCCCATCACTTTTGGAGATTCATCTTCAAAATGCCCATTAGGAATCATCAAAGACTATCCTCTCAAGATTGGAGATTGTCTTGTTCCAACGGATTTCTTAGTGATGAAGATGAGGCAAAACCACAAGCTCCCTCTTCTTCTTGGAACCCCTTTTCTAAACACCACCGGTGCAAACATAGATTTTCCGAATAAGAGGGTAGTGCTCGAGTATGTGGATGACAAGATTTTCTATCCCGTCAAGCCTTACTCCACCGAGTTATGTGGTGCCATTACTCATAAGGATGATGAAGTGGAAGTTAAAAAGGTTGAGTACGTGGGTAGTTGTGAGAAGATGAATTTGGTTTCACCCCCAAAGTCTTGTGAAAAGAAGAAAGGATCTCATGGAAAGAAAGACTTGGGTTATGGTAATGATGAAGAAGCTAAAGCATTAGATGGAGCTTGCTTGAACCTTCTTTTCTCCGACACAATTGAGGCTGAGATTGAGTGTGTAAAGGTTCGAAATGAGGGAAAGGGCACTAAAGCCAAGAAGAAGAAAACCAAAGTCCAACACCCTCCCACAATTGTCTTCAACGAACCAAGCAAGCCAAATGGGGATGAGTTCACCCCTCACACGAATCCTTTACCTCCTACCATGACCCTCACACCTTGGAAATATGAGGATGGTGTGATTGAATACAAGGTGAAGTGCAAAGGAAAGCCAAAGCCATTTGAAACGGTTAGAGCACTTCTCACACCCGAGCTTAAAGAGAAAGGTCAAGCCGGTCTTCAAGAGATCATGACTAAGGAGATCAAGCTCGAGATCAAGGAGCCACCATGGAGTTTCAACACTCCTTCTCCCCCTGCCTAAAAAGGTTTGAAAGGTCAAGCTTAGCGACATTACATCTAGATGTTTATATGATACAATAAATACGAAAGCTAACATGCAACGATTAAGTTACTCATTTAAATATAAAGTTGGTGATTCATTTAAATGTTTACCTGGCACAATAAATATTTTAACATGTGCAAAACTATTGTTAGCAATATAACATGTTTGATATCGCGATAAGTATAAATATATATACGTTAATATGAAAATTAACATTTAACGAATTAGTTAGTGCACTAAATACAAACTTAGATTTACATCTAGATGTTTATATGATACAATAATATGAAAGCTAACTGATAGTTGCATAATTTAGTCCATTTTAGCATACATTTTACTTAGCATTTTGTGACCTTCTGCATTCATTTCATGGTTTTTGGTCTAGTTCGCATCCATTTTAGAGTTAGTGAGTCTTAGGTTAGTCTTGCATTGTTTAGAGTGTTTCTAGGTGCTTATGGAAGCATTGAGGAGTTTGGAGATGATAGCATGTGGATCAAGAGCAAAGAAAATCGCCAAAGGAAGAGAAATACAAAGAGAAGAGGAAAACAGAAGCCATAATTATGTCGGTCAGATGCACACCGATGTGACTCCTGCGACCCACTTATGTATAAATGACTAAGAGACATAATTATGATGATATCTTGTTTTTAACTTTGTAAAACTCGACCCTAGGGAGAGAGAGGGTGATTTGTAAGAGATTCTTGAGCGATTTATGCAAGTTCTTGTTTGTTTTCACCTATCTATCTATTTCTAATCATCTAACCATGAATCTAAACACCTCATACATAGGATTTGTTGAGATTATCATGGTTTGTGAGTAGTTTCTTTAGAACTTTGGGTATGGTAGATTAGATGTTTTCTTGCTAAATCATGATGCTTATGACTTAGTTTATGAAGAATCCTTACTTGTTAGGTGTGATTAATGCTAGATTAGCATTGAAAAAGTTGATTTAGAACTTAAGAAATTTCACGTCCGGAAGGTGTTCGATGAAATTCCTCAACCAAACTTAGCAAGTGTTTTACATTCCTAGCTTATGGAAATGGATGTCTAGGGTGTTTAATGGCTATTTAGACTTGAGATTGATGCTTGTTGATCATTTAATTGCAAATGGAAGTTTGTTCTCAATTAAATGATTAGTGAAGTGATTATTGTCATGGAAGTGGATTAGTCTAAATTAGTGCTCTAAGGCCTAAGGATTAGCATTGTTTGATTGTTTGAGTATCATGGTTTAGCTAGAGAATGTCCAAGTCGATTTACCATTACCCGAAGTTCGTGTGCTTTATCTTGTTTAAATCGTTTTCGTTTTGTTTCGGTTCAAAACTTGTTAGTCTTTTAATTACCTTTGTTATATGCTTGGTTATTTATTATCTTGTCTTTAAATTGATTAAAATCATTAGAAAACCTTTATTCGATTAGCTTAGATTAAGAAGTGTCTCGTATTCTCTGTGTGTTGTTCTCGTGCCTCCTTGTGGATTCGATCCCTAAGTGCTACAATGACATACCATTAGATTGTGGTATTGTGCACAATGGGTTAATTGTGTGAACCGTAAAAAGTTCACTATCACTAACATGCAACGATTGAGTTACCCATTTAAATATAAAGTTGGCGATTTATTTAAATGTTTACCTGGTACAATACATATGTTAACATGTGCAAGACTATTGTTAGCAATTTAACATGTTTGATATCGCGATAAGTATAAAACTATATGTAAATATAATGTTTATACATAATACAAGAATTTGTAACACGTTACAAAAAAATGTGTAACCCTTTATAACAAGAACAACGGTGGTTGACGCCTGCGGCGTCATCGTCATCGTCACCAGAGCTATGGGTATATGAGTCTCGTTAGATTACTATCGGTAAGAAAATGAATTTTTGTGTTCAAAGTTTTGTCAAATTCATATTTGTTTTGTATGTTTTCTTGTTTTGTTATTAGAAAAGAAGAAAACAAAAAAGAAAAATGCTGGAGAATGAGAGAGAAAAGATGGTGAAGAAGATATCAATACGTCGCTATGTTTATGTGGAAAAGGGGCAATACAGACTTCTCACACATCCCGCTACAGAGATTTTAGTTTTTCTAAAACTTTGGTTAGGTAGCTAAATATTTTCTGATCTATAGTTATTTAGCTAGTTAACTCAATAAATTATGTACATTTTGTATTTATTTTAATCTAAAAACTTAAGTTTATCTCTATATAAATTTATTATTTTGTAACTTTATTTGTATGAGAGCCTACAATTTTTCGATAACACATTATATCTGTGTCTTGCTCTCATCAAATTATCACTCTTAAATAATCCATAGATAATGTATCAGGCAAGGAAACAAATATTAGGGATGACTGATCATTAGGAGTTTAATTTTCAAGAACAGGAATTTTCGGTTGTTATAGGGATATTGTGATAATGACTAGGCTGGAAGTAAACAAAATAAAAAAATCCACCAAGTTATTGTAAAATAGAAGTTGAAATCGTTGGCATAATTATCATATAGTTATGGAGCTTTGACATTAGATTAACTTGGCAGGTTTTTACATAGTTTAAACAAAGATAACATCAGGTGCTTTAACATCAGTTCTCACAAGTTGGAATATAAATGTACATAATTTTCTAAGTCCACTTGAGACGTGCTGCCACGAACAGATTATATTGGATAGCCACACCATGTAGATGCGTTTATAAAAATATCTAGAAAATCAATTATATTCTTCCATATATATCAGATAGTCTACTCTTTTGTATCAAAGTTTGTATGTTAACATGAAAATGAAAAGTCTTCGCTACCTGTTCCCGGCGTTCAGCCTTGTGGCTTTTGCAATTATAAATCTTGTTCAAGCTCAGCCTGATCAACAAGGTACGTTTTATACATCAATTGTTAAATTAATTTTAATTTTCTTGATCTTCATGACTTTGTGATATATAAAGAATGAAGACATAACTGCATAGATTGTCACTTATTTGAAAATTTATTAGTATTTAGACACTTTCTTAAAATGTTAAAAATAGTTGTCACTTTTTTGGGTGAAGAGTCGATTTTACCCCTCTTATTGTTACATCGTGTACCGTCCATTAGCGTACACGTTGTACTGTACATGAGTAAAATTAGGTTGAACAATGAAATAAGTGCTACTTTCTACTATATTTTCAAAAAGTGACAACAAATTAATAAATCTTCAAATAAGTGACAATTCTTGCAAAATTCCCAAGAATGATCGAAGATTAATCATGGTTGTAGTTTAGTGTTCTGTTCTGTCTTGAAAATTTGGTTTACAAAATTGAATTTTGTATAACCAAGTGGTAATGGGTTAGTGGTTCCCACTTGTGGAGGAGTTGACATGTTGGTCTAGGCCAGAGATCGATTCTCCGCAAGCGCGGAATTATCTAACTACCCCCATTTGGCTAGTCGAAATGGTGACATGGTTTAGACCAGTGGCGGAGCCAGAACTTTTTCTTATCGGAGGCAGAAAAATATATTAAGAATACATAATTTATAAATTACCAAAAAAAAGTTTACGAATATACTCTACATTCACTTATAGTTTAAAACTTTTTTTAGTACAGTTTTATTTGTTATATCTTGAAATGATATTCCAATGTTCTTTTTCTCTCACCGAATCATACAACAAGTCATCTAAATCAATATCATCTATTGATGGCGATTTTCTTTTCAAAAACCGATCCATTAGTTATCTAGTGAATTAATATAAATTCGTTTATTTTAAATTACAAAACAACAAATGAAATATATTCAAATTTACAGATTATAAATATAAACCCTATTTTTATAAATTCAAATCATATCAGAGTAAAGTAAATATAAAAAAATACAAAGAAATCTAATCTGAAATTAAACCCAAAATTATTGCTTTACGTTTTTTTCGTTTTTTCTAGTTGACAAAGAGTAGAAACGAACGAAGAGTTTTGTCGAGCTTTAATGTTTTTTTTTTTAATGTTTTGCCAGAATAGAAATAAAATTAGAGGATCATTAATTGAGACCCATGAAAGTGATGGATTAATTATTATTGTATTGTATTTAGATTTGTTTTGTTAAAGAAATTTTATTTAGATTGGATTTAAACTAAAAGTGAGCCCAAAATCAGAAAGATAACTGTGAGCCCAAGTGACCAATTGCACAACTAGCTTTTGTTTTTTATTTCTTGGTTTTTTGTGGGGTCAACACAAAAATTTGGCGGGGTCATTAGATTTTTATTTTTAAAAAAACTAATATTTTTTTTAATTAGTGGGGTCCTTCCTCTCTACATAGCTCCGTTTTAGATCCATTTGAAAACCCGGTGAGTGAACTACTTGACGGCTACACTCACCCTAGGGAGATTAGTTGGGTGGTAAAAGCCCGAATCACCCCCTGGTTATCAAAATTGTTTTTTTTTTTTAAGATTGTCTCTTTCTTTAACACTTTTGATTGTCTCCCTTAAGCTTCATGTTTTATCAAGAAGAAAAACATTATTACACTAATATTTCATGTATCGTCAGGATTCATCAGTTTGGACTGTGGTTTACCTCCTGCTGAGTCTGCGTATACCGACTCAGCAACGGGATTAATATACACATCTGATGCGGATTACATTCAAAGTGGTAAACGTGGTGAAGCTGAGGATGTTGTGCCGTATACCTACAGGCAGTACAAGAATCTGAGATGTTGTCCAGATGGAATACGAAACTGCTATAATCTGACAGTAAACAAAGGAACCAACTATCTAATAAGAGCAGGGTTCTCATATGGAAATTATGACGGTCTTAATGTCTCCCAAGTTTGATTTACATGTGGGGCCTAACATGTGGATTGCAGTGGATTTCAGAACCGAAAAAGATCATGAGATCATTTACATGACAAAGTCTAACTTATTGCAGATTTGTCTTGTGAAGACAGGAGAAACTATACCAGTGATATCAAGCTTGGAAGTACGCCCATTAAGAAATGATTCTTATATGACACAATTCGGTCCCTTGAACCTCTTAGGACGAAGCACCTTTACAAGCGATACTTACGGTTTAGTACGGTATGTAAAGTCACCTTTAGCAACTCTATTTTAATTCGATCTAGAGAAAGATGCTGAAATGTGTGTGTTTTTTTTTCTAATGTTCTTAGTCTTTCTTTAATCTAGGCTCCCTTGACCTGTTTGGTATTCAAGTTTGTGTTAGGGAATGTGCTTGAATATATCATAGGAGAGAGGATTTTAAAATTTCTGAAATGTTTGTAGAGAAAGAAAGCTATCGTAGTATTCTAGGAACCGGGTCAGTTCTTAAATATTTGGGGTCCTAAAGAAAATAAAAATAAAAAAATAAATGCATCCCTCTTTTTATGGTATAGAAATTATATCTTTGGACACTGGGAGTAGGCAGTGTCAAAATGGACCTATCGGATCATAATGGGTTGATGGGTAAAATAGGTCTTGGGTCAAATTGGTCAAATGAGTAAATTTGTAATAGGTCAAATGGCTGACCCGTTAGACCCATCATCATGACATCATCATGACATCATCATGACATCATTATGACATCATCATAACATCATCATGATTTTTTAGCAATATTACTATCATAACATTATTTTTCGCCAAAACACGATTTGACATTTTCCCGCCAAAAACGTTATTTTGCGTTTTCCGGCCAAAATCGAGAATCCGCATTTTTCCCACCAAAATTGTGATTCCCCATTTTTCCGCCAAAAACAAGATTTCACATTTTTCCGCCAAAAACGTGATTCCACATTTTCCTGTCAAAATTAAACGTTATTCCGCATTCTCCCGCTAAAAACACGATTCCAGGTTTTCCCGCCAAAAACGCGATTCCGCGTTTTCCCGACAAAAAAGTGATTCCGCGTTTTCACGCTAAAACCGCGATTCCGCATTTTCCCGCCAAAAACGCGATTTCAAATTTTCTCGCCAAAAACGTGATTTCACATTTTCCCAACAAAAACGCGATTCCGCGTTTTGCCGCCAAAAACGTGATTCCGCGTTTTCCGCCAAAAACGCGATTCCGCGTTTTCCTGCCAAAAATGTGATTCTGCGTTTTCACGCTAAAAACGCGATTCCGCATTTTCCCACCAAAAACGCGATTTCAAATTTTCTCGCCAAAAACGTGATTTCACCTTTTTCCAACAAAAACACGATTCCGCGTTTTCCCGCCAAAAACGCGATTATGCGTTTTTCCGCTAAAAACGCGATATCACATTTTCCCTCCAAAACACGATTTCAAATTTTCCTGCCAATAACGAGATTTCATATTTTCCCGTCAAAAACGCGATTCCGCTTTTTCCGCCAAAAACACGATTTCACATTTTCCCGCCAAAACGCGATTCCAATTTTTCCCGCCAAAAACGTGATACTGTGTTTTCTTGCCAAAATCACGATTTCAAATTTTCCCGCCAAAAACGCGATTCCGCGTTTTCCGGCCAAAAACGTGATGCTGCGTTTTCCCGCCAAAAACGCGATTTCATATTTTCCCGCCAAAAAACGTGATTCCGCGTTTTTCTGCTAAAAAACATGATTCCGTGTTTTCCTGCCAAAAACGCGATTCCGCGTTTTCCCGTCAAAAATGCGATTCCGTGTTTTCCCGCCAAAAAACATTATTATGCGTTTTCTCGCCAAAAACACGTTATTCCGTGTTTTCCTGCCAAAAACACAATTATGTATTTGCCTGCCAAAAACGTCATTCCTCGTTTTCCCCCAAAACATTATTCCGTATTTCCCCGCCAAAAACATAATTTCATATTTTGCATCAAAAATATGGTTAGACGAATTAATGGACAATTCACAATAATTAAAGAAAAGTCGTCTATTCATAATATAAGTAAAACATAATATCAATCATCATTTTTAATTTTCTCAATTCAAAATTGTTAATGATATTTATTTAAATAAAATTTTACGATGGGTCACCCATTTGACCCATGACCCATGTAATTAGATGGGTCATGGATAACCCATGATCTATTACTAATGAGTCATAAATGACCCATAACCCATTTACACTCAACCTATTAGGATCATGGGTCATGGGTGACCAAATTAACACCCCTAACTGGGAGTGAGAGTTTGTATGCTTTACATATGAGATAAAGTTTGGTCACCTTCCCATTTAGGGGTGTTAAATTTGGGTTAAAAAAATGGATCACTGTAAAAAAAAATTCATAATTTTTATTTTTATTGTAAGAAAAACCTTCAATACAAAAAAATGTAAGTCAATCCTCCCACCTCCAAAGTCACCCGTAATACTGCTCATGATTGTGTATAGCCGTATAAGACCGTATATTGATTACCAAAACCACGTCGTTTCGCCCCATACCAAAAACCATTAAAAACCTATCTACCAAAAACCAATACCATCACAAACCTACCTACCAAAAACAATTTCCATAAAAAGGCTGGAATATTATTATGACAATTAAACCCAATGATCGGTACCCTTGAGTTAAATCATATTTCATATATTTTTATTTTTATTCTTTCAAATATGAAATATGAGATGAAAAATGTGAGTTTAGATGCAAAATCATGTTTTCCCGCAAAAATGATAAATCGGTTTTTTTCGACAAAACGCAAAATCATGTTTTCCCATAAAAAAAAATACAAAATTGGCTTTTTCCTCCTAAAAACACAAAATCTGGTAACTCTTTTCAAAAAAAAAAAAACACAAAATCGTGTTTTCGGTCAAAAACGTAAAAATCGGGTTTTTCGCCAAAAACGCAAAATTTTAGATTTTCTGCAAAAAACACTAAAATATCATGGTTTTTCGTAAAAAAATGTAAAATTTAATTTTTCCCGTTAGAAATACAGAGTCGTGTTTTCCCTGTTGAAAATACAAAATAACGTTTTCCAGCCAAAACCGAAAACTCGTGTTTTTCCACCAAAAAAGCAAAATCGAATTTCTAGTTAAAAATACAAAATCGTGTTTTTCTGCCAAAAAAGAAAAAAATTGTTTTCACTCTAAAAACACAAAACCCCAATTTGGTACCAAAATTATTTTGACACCGATCCCGTAAATGTCATTTTATTGTTTTATATTTCGTTATGTTAAAAACTTTACAAGTATACTTAGTTAATAGAAATTTATATTCTACAATATTATCAAAAATTATTTTTTATTGTTAGTTAAAAGTCACTTTAATTATTATTTTTCATTGTAAAACTATATTTGATAAATATTTATATATTGATTTTAAATTACGTCGTTGAAAAATTATTTTTTTATGCTATAAGAAACATTTATTTAAAATATGTTTTTGCACAAAAAAACAAAAATAAGGTTTTTTAGTTATGTGAAACGAAAAAAACCCACAGGTAACCCAATACTAATTGGATAAACCCAAGTCAACCCATCTGATATAAAGCTTAACGCGACAATGTGAGCGTAAAACGTATAATAATTCTTATTCACGAGATCGTGACATGTGTCGTAGTTAATTAAGATTGTGACATGTGTCAAAGTATTAATATAAATTTTTCAAATTTTGGTTATTTATTTTTAAATAGACAAAATAACAAAAAGTTAAACAAAATTGTGTTTTCAAAAAATAGAAACTAATAAAATCGAAAAAAGTAAAGTACAAAAAAATAGAAAATAGAAAATGTTATTTTTTAAGTTATATAAGATTTGAACTTTGTTTTTCGAACTTTATTTTTAGAACTCTTTCATTTATTTAAAGGGATTGTTTATGGGTAATATGGATCAATTTTGAATTATCTTAATTGCGAATTATAAAATCTAATTTAAAATATAATTATATGTGTCATAATTATGCGGGTTATCAATTTAAAATATAAATATTTTATATTTTACATACGTATCACGTGGGACCTAATCTAGTAAATAACAAAACATATTCCATCCTCAATCCACTTTTCTTTTTCACTGTAAAAAAATATGTCTACAATCCATGGGTTTTAACATCTCTACTCCCATCCCATGGACGTAGACTGTAGACACACTATCAGACTAAGCAGTGGCGGGTCCAGATATTTTTTTTATTGGAGGCATATGATATTTTAAATAATAAAACTAATATGCTTTTACATTTTATTTTCTATAAATATTGGTATTTATTAACACATCATTCATTTTATATATAGTAAATTAGTCTAAAAACAATATATTTTCATTTTTCACATATTTTATAAATAATGCAATAATTTTTTTTTAAACAATACCAGGAACTTTAGTTAGAAAATGGGTATGAAGGATACTATTGAAATACGAATAACTTTAAACATACGAGTTTAAAATAAAAATGTTTTTGGAAATTAAAAATAGAAATAAAATCGATTTGGAAAATTAAACATCTAAATTAGGAAAAACTTACCAAAAAAGCCAAGATTGGGAAGAAAAATAGCAAAGGAAAAAAAGATTATTAAACCAGAAGAAAATGGAAAGGGGGCAACGTGGGATTTGAACATGAGAATAAAACTGTAGAGACTTAAAAATTAATATAAAAAAAAACATGATTGGATAAAAGTTGGCTGTAAAAACTGTTAAAGCCCATACAGTCTTTACAGTTTGACAACCAATCGGACCCTAATGGTTAAGTTTTATCTCATAACATAACCCTAAGTCTCTAAAACTAAATCGATTTTTAACATAAAGTTCCAGTAACTTTGAAAAAAATACTCCGATTGATCCACTAGAGACTTAGAGTTTTAGAGACTTAGAGTTAAATTTTGATATCTGCTTTTTTTTGTTTCTCTCATGCATTCCTATTAATGTTCAATACCATTGACCCGAAAACAAATCAGTAGGGCAATGCCGGAACGTCTGGATATGCATACGTAATACGTTTCCACACAACAAACGCAATAACACGTACGTGATGTAAAAAGATTCATTTACTTTTGCATGGCTAACCGAAAGTTTTTTTCTTTTTTCTTTTTCAGGTATCCTGATGATATCTTCGATCGCAAATGGGATCGATATGTTTGGTTGGGAACAGATGTAAATACCACTCTCAATGTGACTTCCTCTAATCCTTTTGCAGTGCCAGATGCTGTAAGTAGGTCAGGTATTTCCCCCATAAATGTCACCAGACCGTTTAACTATTACTGGTATCCAGACGTCGATAGTGATAAAGTTAGTGCATATTTTCATTTTGCCGAGATCCAAACCCTACAAGCAAATGATACTAGGGAATTCGACATTCTCTTGGATGAAACTATTATTCAAAGAGCTTATAGTCCTAAGGTGTTACAATCAGAAACAAAATACAACACATCACCACTAAAATGCGGAGGCGGATTATTTAGGTCATGCGACTTGTACCTTCAAAGAACTCAAAGATCAACTCTTCCACCACTGATTAATGCTGTTGAGGCATTCCATGTTTTGGAATTTGTATATGCTGAAACAGATCCAAACGATGGTATGTCACTGTTTAATCCTTTATATATATTGCCTAACTACGAAACGATGATACCGTGTATGATAATTCTTGACTTCCTCTCGGATCTCTATCAGTCTCTGCTATAAAGAAGATCCAACAAACTTATGGATTAAAGATAATAAGTTGGCAGGGAGATCCGTGCGTCCCTGAACTTTTAAAATGGGAAGATTTAAAGTGCAGCTACACTAATAAGTCTACTCCTCCAAGGATTATTTCTTTGTAAGTTCACTATCTCATACACTTTTTTTTTATGTTAAAACTCAATATCTCAAGTATCTTATGCTTGAAATTCGTTCTGATAATGTAAACAGAGATTTATCATCACGCGGGTTAAAAGGGGCCATAGCACCGGCCTTCCAAAATCTGACCGAGCTTCGAAAACTGTAATTGCGTGCTGTTTTTTTTGCCGGTCTATTACATTATCTTTTTTTTTTTTTTTTTTTTTTTTGAAGGAATGTAAAATTTATTCAACAAAAAAAAACCGTTTTTACAACAAGCGTTACCTTCGTTTTGAAAGTTTCAAAAGAGAAAACCTAAAATATAAACTAGACTCTTGTTCCGAACCAAGTTTGTAACACGGTCGCATAACTTTGGTCGCCGTTTGATCGGATTGATAGTAGTTTGTTTCTCACCTCTTTGTCAATGCATTTGATTAAACAACTTGTTGTTGTTTCCCTCTCCCCATGCTTTCGAGAATTCCTCTCTTTCCAAATTGTGTGTATAGAAATTTGGAACACATACCTTGCTAGAAACCTCAACGGTTCAGCCAGATTTTTGACAGCCAGAGTTTGTAGAACTGAATTCCAATCGTTTGCAAATTGATTAGTGAGGATACCTTTGGTCAATTTGGTCCAAATCACTTTTGAATAACTGCAGGAGAAAAACAGGTGTGACCTTGTTTCCATTGCCCCTTTGCATAATACACATTCCAAGTTATCATACGCTTACCTGTTGTTAGTCTGTTTTGAATCGCTAACCAAGTCAATAGAGCGAACTTTGGAGTTGATTGAGAAAACCAAACCACCTTGTGCCATGCAACTAGATTATGATTCTTCCGGATAAGCATCCACGTTTTCTTTGTGTTAAAGATATGTGTGTACATGTTGGACTTTGATTTCCAAAGAGTAATGTCCTCCTTCGTTGGATCCCTTTTTTGTTTTTCCTCTTCCGTAACTTCCTCTATCCTTTTTAGCATTTCCGATCGATGATTTCTTGTTCTTTTACGGCTCCATGCGTACTGAACTGTTGCTAAAAGAGGTATGCCCATGTCTATTACTCCTCTCACACCTGTAATGTCCAGGAGACAGCCCAAAGTTGACCACTTTTCAAACCAAAAAGAAGTTGACATACCATTGCCCATGTTTTTCTTATATAGGTCTCTTGCAAGATCTCTATATTTGAGAATCTTCTTCCACATCCATGAGCCAAGAGTTGATGTACTTTTTGTTGACCAGAAATCCTCTTTCTTTAGAACATTTTCTTTTAGCCAGCCTACCCAAAGCGAATGCTTAGCTGAGATGATCCTCCAAATCAATTTGAGGCAGCACACAACATTATATTCTTTCAAAGGTCGAAGACCCAAACCACCTTCTTCTTTGCTTCTACACACAACAGGCCATGCTATTTTGGTCTTTTTTGAGTTGAGATCCGGGCCTGACCACAAGAAAGCCGAGCAGATCTTTTCGACTTCCTTGACACATTCGCTTGGAAGTCTGAAAGCGGATAACCAGAAGTTCGAGATGCTCATTAGAACCGAGCGGATCAGCTGAAGACGTCCAGCGAAAGATAAGAATCTAGCTGTCCAAGTGCCTACTCTCCTCCTAATTTGTTCAATCAGCGGTTGATAGTCATGAGTTGACATTCTCTTTGATAGTAATGGCAGTCCTAGGTAGCGGATTGGCAGCTCTTCCGCTTGGAATGGAAACCTCGTCCTTAACTCATCTCTTTGTTGTTCTGTTATCCCAGCTACATACATCGTAGATTTCTCCATACTTATTCGTAGGCCTGAGATTTTTGCAAAATCCTCAAAAACCTTTAAAATTCCATCAATTGATCTGATTTTCCCATCCGTTAATACCATTAGATCGTCTGCAAAACAGAGGTGAGTAAGACCAAGATTTTTACACCGAGGATGGAATCCCATGTGTCTATGGCTTGCCGCGTTATCAAGAAGCTTAGATAATACATCCATGCTTATCACGAACAGGTAAGGAGACAAGGAGCAGCCTTGTCGTAGGCCTCTTTCACTTTTAAAAAACCCCGCTAGTTCGCCATTTACTTGGACAGAGAATGATGCTGTTGTTATACAAAGTCGAATCCAGTGGATGAAGATCGAGGGGAAGTTCAGAGCCGTTAGACTGTTGATTAGGAAAGTCCATTGTACCGAATCAAACGCCTTTGAAATATCAATTTTGATAGTACATCTCGCTGATATATTATCCTTGTGATAATCCCGAACCAATTCCGTTGCCAACAACACATTCTCGATTAAAAGCCGGTCCGCCACGAATGCAGATTGGTTTGCCGAGATGAAATTTGGCAGGATTCTTTTAAGTCGATTTGCAATAATCTTTGATATCACCTTGTAAAGAACATTGCAGCAGGATATTGGCCTATAGTCTTTCATTTCCATTGCTCTTTCTTTTTTTGGGATTAAAGCCAGTATTGTTGAGTTGACTCCTTTAGGTAGAAATCCTTTATCAAAAAAAGATTGAACCCCTATCACAAACTCTTTCCCGACAATATGCCAAACCGCCTGAAAAAATTCCATTGTGTACCCATCCGGTCCCGGTGATTTATCATTTGGCATTGTGAATAACACCTTCTTGATCTCTTCTTCCGTTACTTTCTGAGTTAGATTCAAAGCATCTGTTTTGGAGACCCGAAAAGAAAGCAGATCTCGCAGCTTTTCTACAGATATTCCAGTATAATCCTCTGGTTTATGTTGCAAGAGGTCACTGAAATATTTTTCCGCCTCTGCCTTTAGATCATCTTGTTTTGTTGCGACGCTGCCATCCATACAAAGTATCTCTTGAATTGTGTTTTGAGATTCTCTTGTTGTCACAGCTCTATGAAAGGTTTTGTTGTTCTTATCCCCCACCTTCAGCCAATGTAATTTTGATCTCTGCTTTAGAAATTTCTCTTCCAAACTCGACAAAAGCTCCCATCTCTGATACGCTATGTTCTCCTCCTCCATTGCAGCTGTAGATGGGTGTGCGAGGTTTTGCTCTTGTTTCTTACACATATTTTTGTACGACTCTTGTGCTCTTTTCGAGAGGTTCCCCAATTTATCTCTAGCCAGACGCCGAATGTGAGGTTTCAATTACTTGAGTTTCTTTGAAAACCTGAGAAGAGAAAAGGTAGACATGAAAATCGGCTCTGTATCACTCCAAAGTGTATTGATCAGCGGTTCAAACTCCTCTGTCTCAGCAACTGCATTTACGAATTTGAATGGCTTTTTCCCACTAGCAGCATCGTTTTCCATTTTGAATCTGTATCGAAGATGATCTGAGCATCCCCCCGACTCGAAAACAGTGTAAGACTGCGGATATTTTTTCCTCCATTTCTGGTTGACAAGAACTCGGTCCAGCTTCTTAAAGATCAGTTCATTTTCTCTTTTGTTGCACCATGTGTATAATGGTCCTTTGAAGGCCATATCCTCAAGAGAACAATAGTTTACCAGCTCGCCAAAATCCCTCATTCCCCCGGATATTTGAATGTGTTCAGAATTTGAGTGCTCCTCCGTATCCATAATTTCGTTGAAATCTCCTTGAATGATCCAAGGCTTGTTCGCAATCATTTGATTGTTGTGATGATCTTTCAGGTCTTGCCATAATTCTTTTCTTTCATCGCAGAAATTGGAAGCGTAGATGAAAGAGCAAATGAACTCGTCGTCTTGGCTTCTCAACTTTACGGAGCACGTTATCATTTGTGCACTCTTGAATATTGGTGTTATTCGAACATCACTCTTCCACACCACCCAGATTCTTCCACGTCGATTGAAATCATAATTTGTGAGAACCATCCAGCCTCTGAAAATTGAATTCACAATTTTTGGAGCTTTAGATTCCTTCACCCTCGTCTCTAATATGCAACCAAAGTCAAAACCTCCTTCTTTAACCCAATTTCTTATTATGGAATGCTTTGTAGATTTGTTTAAGCCTCGGACATTCCAACAGAAACTCGACATCTTTATTTCTTTTTGTAAGTCTTCCTTTTGCCTGACACACTCAGGATGTGCTCCTTAGCGTGTGAGACTATAGATTTTGATTGTTTCTTGGTCATCCCTTTTGTAGAGCGCGATGATACTCGAACATTCTGGGCTTGAACACTTTCTGTTCTTTCTACTTCATTTTTTGTAATAATCTCCCCCTCCTCTAGCTCCTTGATTTCATCTTCCGCGACCTCTTCTACTTCACTCTGTTCAGCATCTTTTCCACCACCTCCTTCTCCCTCTAGGATCGAGAACCGTGATGGAGAGACCGAAACCTCAATTTTCTCAGATATAGAAGAATCTCGATGCCTTCCAATCTTACCTGGTGAAAAATTGTGCCACTCTAATTCTTCTTCAGGTGTTAAGATTAGCTTAGGATTGAAAGGTTCCGATTTTCTCTGTTTCTCGTTCTCGAAAACACCGGAATTTGAGTTGTCTAGTTGACTCCTTGAGGTGTTAATCTTTGTTTGCTTCTCTTCCGATGCTGGAATCATTTCTATGTTGTTCACACTCATCCATTGAGCTGTGGTTCAACTGTTCCAGACCTTCTTTAAAACTCTGTTCACTAATTCCATCTTCAATTCTTTCCTCCACTACCTCCTTTTGCGAACTAGTTTCCACCTGGATCTTGGCCACTTCTGTAGTTGTCTCAAAGGGCAAGCTAGGACAGGAGAGCCCTAGTTCTTCTATATGTTCTGCGACTGCTCTGTTTGTTTCCTTTACTCGCTCCACTTTACCTGCTGAGTGAGTTGTTTCTGAAGTTTGATCATGGCGTTTCAGAATCTTAACTTGCTTTGAATTTGATACGCATACTTCAGTGGAATGTCCCCATTTGTTGCATTTTTTGCAGCGTGGTGGTAGCCATGGGTAGGTATACTCAACCTCTACCTCTGTGTTATCCTTCAAATGAAAGATGTGAGATTTTGGAAAACCCTTCTCTATTTCCGCTTCGACAAAAATCTTTGCTTCATCAAACTTTGAACACAACTCGGTGTCTGGGTGTAGGCGTTTCGGTTCTCCTACGGCGCTAGCTAAGAATCCTAGACCCTGCCAAGAGAACATGTTATGGGCACGTTCTTCATATTAATCCACATCGGTACCGTTAACATCTCAGGCTGAGTGTCCTCTTCAATCGGAGACCATTTTGATACTATCATGGGCACATCAGGAATGTTCCACATTCCTCTCCGTAGAACTCTTTTTCTCACTTCCGGGTCACGGATCCGGAACTTCACCAGTTTGTCATTCACCACAAAGACATCAACTTTCAAAGATTTATTTCCAAGCGGCCATATTTTGTTCACAATAACGTGGATCTTTGCTACATGTGGGGAAGTGGAGAGAAATCTACCTATAAGAAGATCCTCCCACAAAGGTGTGTCTTCTTGCACCGAGTCTGGAACAACAATCACCTTTGCTTCGCCAATGTTCGAAACTTTGACATCATGATGAGTGAGCGTTGAACGATTTTTCACCGCGTTAACCCACGAACCATGAGCTTGATTTTGAGCCGAGATTTTGACATTTGGTTCTGTCACACTGTTTCCTACCACTTCCTGTCTTTGAATGGTTCCCAGATTAGGGAAATCTGCCTTGTCCAAGTTCGCCGGGGAACAGGGAAGAGGCTTCTCTGCTGGTATGATAGAAAACTCCTCATGGTGATGAGGTAGAGCAGCTGCCCCCAGAGCGGGTAACTTTTCCGGAATCAGCTGATCTCTTTCTTCTCCTGATACTTGGATCGTTATCTCCCCTGGAAGTTGAGACAGCTTTTTGTTAGTTTTTTCCTCCACCGATAGACCACTGCTAGATCCCTCCAACATCTTCTTAGGTTGACCCGAGCCAAGACCAGGCGGAGAGCCCGCCGGCGACGGCATTCCCATCGAATCCGAAGAAAGAAAACGAATCCAATGAGAAAAGAAATCGCTTTACTTTTCGCCAACTTTACACTGTTACAGAGACTTTTTCGCCAAAAAATAGTATGGTCTATTACATTATCATTCATCATATTAACTAGAAAATCCTTAAATCTTACAAATATTAACGATTTACCATCCACAACGCACGAACTTAATATATCTAACTCGCAATATAGAAGTGCGCGCGTATTGCTTCATTTGTGTAAGCTTTCTTTTCTCTCCAATATATTTTCAAAAAAAAATGTGGAAATAATATATCTATATACTATCGACAAAAAACATCATATTATCGTATTACTATTAATGTTTTATTCACACAAGGCATGAGAAAACACATAATATTAAGCCCATGATTTTTCCTCATAATTGAAGTATGTCGTCTTATCATATCTTCTGTGAGTTGACCTTAATTGATTTTTTTAATCTTTGTAAATATCTTATGAGAATATAATATTATGGTAAAACGAAATTGTATTCTGTGTTCTATAAACGGAAATGACTTTTTAAACATTTTACATACGCTAGGGACTTATCAAATAACAGTTTAACTGGAGGAGTGCCCGACTTTCTAGCCAGCATGAAGTCATTGTCGATCATGTCAGTTGATTTAAATATACGTTGATTAGCCACTTATTTTTCACCAGATTTGGCTGTTGTCAATGTAATATTTCTTTGTTTTGACAGAAACTTAAACTGGAACAATCTTACGGGTCCTCTTCCTAAAGCGTTTCATGATAGAGAAAAGAATGGGCTAAAGCTAACGTATGATTTTCATTTTTCAAATTTATGTTTTTTCCATTAATGCTCGTTTATATTTAGCTTATATATTCAACAACACTTATGTTCTTAAGGATCAACGGAAACTCAAAATTTTGTGCTCATGCTTCATGCAAAAATAACAACCAAAAGTACGTTTTACCAGTTGTTGCATCAGCTGCTTCCGTACTCATCATTGTAGCTGTGTTGGTTCTCATTCTTGTTTTCAAAAAGAAAAAGCCGACGCAAGGTACTTAATTATAGATGTGATATATCCTTATCAGTTACTGTAACATGCATGATGGTATACTAAAGGAAGCCAAATCACATGGAGCTTTTGATTGTTGACACATGATTCTTTCTTCATCTACAGTTCAACACGAGTTACCAAGTAGGCCGTCCATAGTTACGCAGACAAAACGGTTCACATATTCAGAGGTGGCAACACTAACAGACAACTTTCAACGAGTATATCATTGTTCTTTACATGGTACACAACCAATAGCTGTTAAACTACTCTCTCAATCATCAGTACAAGGCTATAAGGAATTTAAGGCAGAGGTATGTTAAGGTTACATAATATACTCTTTTTTCTCGGGTTACTATACTTAAACATGGCCAATATATCTCATAAAAAACATGATTTGACATTGCTGGTATATCATGGTTCTTTACATGGTACACAACCAATAGCTGTTAAACTACTCTCTCAATCATCAGTACAAGGCTATAAGGAATTTAAGGCAGAGGTATGTTAAGGTTACATAATATACTCTTTTTTCTCGGGTTACTATACTTAAACATGGCCAATATATCTCATAAAAAACATGATTTGACATTGCTGGTCAGGTTGAACTCCTTTTGAGAGTTCACCACATAAATTTGGTAAGTTTGGTTGGATATTGTGACGAAGAAGGCCAATTGGCCCTCCTTTATGAGTATGCACCCAATGGAGATTTAAAACAGCATCTCTCAGGTATAAAATTGAATACATCACATTTTAAAATAAGGATCACTCACAAGATCATATCGGTATTTCATGTCTTCACAATATCGCTTAACTGTTTCGAATTATAGGAGAACGCGGTGGCTCCCCTTTGAAGTGGTCAAGCAGACTAAAAATTGCCGTCGAGACTGCTCAAGGTTCGTTCTAAGTTCAACATCCATCAATCATTTTACATTGATCGTCTTACATGAGCGAGTTTAATATATATATAGGATTAGAATACTTGCATACGGGTTGCAAGCCTCCAATGGTACATCGTGATGTAAAAACAACAAATATACTTTTGGATGAGCACTTCCAAGCGAAACTAGCAGATTTTGGGCTTTCAAGATCTTTTCCAATTGGAGGTGCAACTCATGTGTCAACAGCCGTTGCTGGCACTCCTGGATATCTTGATCCTGAGTATGAGTTAAATAACAATGTGCACTAAGTCGACCCAAACTTGTCTTCCGTTTCATTTGAAAAAATACCTATTTTGTCTTGTAGATATTATCGAACAAATAGGTTGAACGAGAAGAGTGATGTATACAGCTTCGGCATTGTATTATTGGAAATGATAACAAGCCGACCTGTAATTCAGCAAACCCGGGAAAGGCCACACATAGCAGCATGGGTGGGATACATGCTTACCAAGGGAGATATTGAAAACATTGTGGATCCAAGATTCAGTAGGGATTATGATCCTACTTCCGTCTGGAAGGCTCTTGAGATAGCAATGTCGTGTGTGAAGAGAAGAGAGCTGGGATACTACCAGGTTGCGTTATTTGGATACTACCACACCTCAGGTGGTTACTACTCAGTCTGCTCGTTCTAGGAAGAGAGCTGGGAGGAAGTTAAGGCAGAAGCTTCTCCAAGAGTCTCAAGAGGGCTCCCCTCTAGTCTTTACCAACATATCTTTGTCAGACAGCTCATCTGGTTCTCATCCACAAGATCACTTGCTCTTGCGGGTGGATCCTAGTGTGGTAGATTAAATATCGGTTACCCCTTTTTTGTATCCCCGATGATTTTTTGTTGAAACGTAAGAGGCCTGAATGGCCATAACAAACAGAAAGCTGTTTTTCGGTGGATAACCTCTAATAGACCCTTATTAGGTGGTTTTTTGGAAACGCGTGTGAGGAAGAAAATATTTTGGTGGTTATGAACAAAGTTCTTCCTGGCTGGAGCTTTGATAGTAATCACTCGTCGACAGCAGAAAATGGAAGAATCGTGTTGACTTGGAATCCAGCTCTGTCGCTGGTTATTTACTCAAAAACGGATCAACTGATCTTGTGTGGAGTTTTCAATCCAGCTTCAAATCGGTCGTTTACAGTGGGTTTTGCGTATGGGAGGAATCGAGAAGGAGAAAGAAGACCTCTTTGGGATTCAGTTCTGCAGATTGCGAGCTCCCCATTGATATCTCACTCTCCGTGGATTCTCTTGGGAGACTTCAATCAAGTTTTATCTTCTACTGAGATGTATTCTCTTTATCCGTATGTTGTGTCTAGTATCGGAATGGCTGCTATGCAGGATTGTATTACGTCTAGCAGGCTGTTTGATGTGGCCAGTAGGGGCTGTTTTTTTACTTGGTCAAATCGCCAGCCTCTTAATCCCATCACAAGGAAGCTAGATAGAGCTCTTTGTAATGAAGCTTGGTTGGATCAGTTTCCTGTTTCCTCGGCGGTGTTTGATGCCCCTGGGCCCTCATACCACTCGCCATGTTTGGTTCATCTTACGGGAGCTGTTGAGAGAAGGAAAACATCTTTTAGATTCTTTACTTTTCTAACAACTCACCCAGATTATAAAAGTTTAATGGAAGAGGCGTGGAATGACTCATCTTTCCCGGGTTCTCCAATGGTTGTGCTTCATCGCAGACTAAGAGATGCCAAGTTCTGTTGCCAATCGATGAATAGAAACAGTTTCAGTGGAGTTCAGAAAAGGGCAATAGAAGCTCGTGAGAAGATGGAATGTTTGCAAACTCAGGTCCTTTCTTCTCCCTCTCAGGAACTCTTTGTTGCCGAGAGAGAGGCCATGATCTCTTGGGCCTTTTGGGCAGGTGTGGAGGAGTCCTTCCTCAGCCAGAAATCAAGGATAAGATGGTTATCAGTGGGGGATGCGAATACCAGATTCTATCATAATGTTGTGAAAGCCAATCTGGCTAAGAATATCATCCATGCTCTCAGAATGGACAACAACACAAAGGTCACAATTTCTAATCAGATGAAGGTGTTAGTAGAGCAGTTCTAGTTCTATTTCAACTTGCTTGGCTGCTCTAACTCGTCGGTCACTCCCCTCTCTGTGGCTCACATTAAGCACCTTCATCCGTACCGTTGCAGTGGAGCTCTGGTCGAGAAGCTGTCTTTGTTCCCGACAGCTGAAGAGATCAAGACTGTAGTGTTTTCCCTGCCCAAAAATAAGGCTCCTGGGCCTGATGGCTTCACGGCAGATTTTTTTACAACATCTTGGGACCTGGTTGGCAGTGATGTCATAGCAGCAGTTCAGGATTTTTTTTGTTTCTTCTCGGCTTCTAAGGCATGTTAATGCAACATCTATTACTCTCATTCCAAAGCGAGAAGGAGCTGAGCGTCTTTCTGAGTTCAGGCATGTGTCTTGCTGCTCCACTGTTTACAAGATAATATCTCGACTTTTGTCTGCAAAGTTAAAGCTGTTTCTAGCTGATGTCGTGCAGAATAATCAAGTGGGGTTCATCAAGGATAGGCTCTTGTGCGAAAATGTACTGCTTGCTTCGGAACTAGTTGCTGATTTCCAGAAACCGGCGATTACAAAGAGGGGATGTTTACAAGTGGATTTGACTAAAGCTTATGACAGCATTGACTGGAGGTTTGTAATCAATATTCTAAATGCTTTCGAGCTGCCCATAGTTTTTATTAAGTGGATTACTGAATGCATCACCACACCGACCTTCTCTATAAATTTCAACGGAGAACTGGTGGGTTTCTTTGAGGGTAAAAAAGGTTTGAGACAAGGAGACCTAATCTCGTCCTCTCTTTTTGACTTAGCCATGGATGTCCTATCCAAGGAGCTAGACCAGGCGGCTTTAAGCAACAGGTTCATCCCTCACCCTTTATGCTTAACCCCTTTGGTGACACATCTGAGTTTTGCGGATGATGTACTCCTCTTCTTTGATGGAACATCATCATCTTTAGAGGGAATAATGGCGGTTTTGAGGGATTTCTATGCTGGCTCAGGGCTTGCAATAAATCTGAAAAAATCTTATTTGTTTCTAGACGGGAATAACACGCAGCTCACTTCTACTCTGGCTACAAGGTTTGGTTTTGCTGCAGGAACCCTACCAGTTCGTTATTTGGGCCTACCTTAATTGCCGCAGAAAATGAAACCGTCAGATTATCAACCGTTGATTGAGGGAATCAAAAAGCGTATCTCTTCTTGGCTGGTGAGACACTTGTCTTTCGCAGGAAGGCTGCAGTTGATTAAGTCTGTTCTGGCAGGGATAGTGAATTTTTGGGCAGCGGTTTTCCCGTTCCTAAAAGGGTGCTTACTGGAAATTGAAAGGTTATGTAACTCATTCCTTTGGTCTGGAGCTCCGAACTCAGCAAGAGGTGCAAAGGTCTCTTGGGAATCGGTTTGCACAACCAAAGAGGAGGGTGGGCTAGGGCTGAGGAGATTAGAGGCTTGGAATAAGATCTTCGGCTTAAAGCTCATTTGGCTTCTCTTTACTAAGTCTGGATCTTTATGGGTATCTTGGGTTCAAAGAATGCTTGTGAGAGGTAGAGTGTTCTGGGATATTAGAGATGATAATGAAGGGAGTTGGATTTGGAGGATGTTACTTAAGTTGAGGACTCTTGCGAGGCCTTTCTTGTGCTGCGATGTTGGGTCATGATCAGTTGCTCAGTTTTGGCATGACGATTGGACGGATCTTGGTCCATTAATAGACCTTACGGGAGCTAATGGACCGAGAGTCACATGCATTCATCGCCTTGCAACTGTCTCTCAAGTAGTCCGAAATGGGAATTGGACTCTGCCTCGGGGAAGACATCCGATTACTCTGTTGTTGAAGGCGGCTTTACCGGATGTTCCCTTGCTGGTCCAATCTGAGCCAGATGCATTTAAATGGAGAAATACACTTTCTGGAGTTCCCGGTATTTTCTCAGTATCAAAAACATGGAGTTCGCTACATCCAGTTGGGCAAAGAGTTACTTGGAGTAAGTCTGTTTGGTTTTCGCAAAATATCCCGAAGCACGCTTTTATACATTGGTTGGTTCGAGACAGACTAACCACTCGCGATAGGCTTCGGAGTTGGGGACTCCAAGTTCCTGAGAATTGTTTACTATGCAACGCAGCTTCGGAATCGAGATCACATCTTTTCTTCAATTGCACGTATGCAAACCAGGTTTGGGAGTCTTTTTTCACTCACCCTCTGCTCAATCCTCCGGCAGGCCTCGACACAATTGTTAATTGGGTCAGATCTGCTTCATCTATCACTAAGCTTACCATCATTTGCAAGCTGCTTCTTCAAGCAACTATTTATGAAACATGGAAGGAAAGAAATGTGAGGTTACATGGAGCCGAATCTAAGCCTTCGACTCAAGTAATTCGCGAGATTCAAACTACCATGCGAAGGAAGTTAATCGGCCTTGATGCATTGCCAGGTAATGTCCTTCAAAGCTCTTCTTCTTCTTCTGCTCTATCTTACCTTTCCCTCTGGTTTGGTTACATCCAATTCGGGAATGACCCTGCATCGTAAGCTCTAACCAGGCTGTCCTCGGGTTGTCCTCGGGCTGCTCCATTTACCAGTTATGTTCTTCTTTTGTTGTTTCTCTCACACTGCGTTGTGGCTGCTCGGAAAAAAATGTTTTTCCCCTTCTCTCTTTTTAGTTCACTGGAGACCTGTCTTGTAGCTCAAAATGTCGTCCCTTTCGGGAGTTGGAAAGTTGGTGAAAAAAAAAAAAAAAAAAAAAAATGTCGTGTGTGAATCCTTCTTCAGAGAACAGACTAAACATGTCTCAAGTTACTAATGAACTAAAGGACTGTCTAACATCATGCAACTCAGGTCAAGGAGGGATAGGAGACATGGGCTCGAAGATTTCCGTTGAATTTAGCACTACGTCCGAAGTTTCCCCTAATGCACGGTAACTTCTGCAAACAACCCCATGATAACTGAGAACTTTTGAATTCCCTTTAATTTGTTTTTGCAAGGAGTATATTCTCGTTGGTTATTTATTGGTATGTGTGATTTCATTGTTTACTTATGTTTGTGCTCGTATATGTATTACAATCATGAGTGTGAATTTTGGGTTTGATTTTGATTTTACTTTGGTTCTGGATTGAGTTTTGGATTACTTAATGGATCTGCGAAACGGACACGTGCCAAAAACTTAATGCGTGATAAGTTTCAAAATCCTTTTTCTAACCCCGTGCAAGATGATGCAAACGGAGTAGTACTAGGTCGAATCGTCCATAAGGAGAAATATTGTTTTTTTTTACTTTAATGTGAATATCATTTTAAAAACGATGGCAGGTTGTAGTTTAGTACAAAGGATGCTAAAAAGCCAGAAGACACGAAAAAAAAATAAAAAAGACAAGGAAAGCCTAGAGCGAACATAGAACGAAAATTAATCTGTACTTTGACGACATCGAAGCCCAGAAGCAATATGTATCAAGTAGCGATAAAGAGCTTGAACACCCGAGTGAAGGTTGAGACCGAGATAGGGTCGACTAGGGAAACAAAAGTAAGGACCTGATAACTTCCATCTTGCATATCAGAAGCTGTTTCATCCGGTAGCCCGAAAAAGAGCTTTTCCTTTAGGAAGTCGGATGAGGCCCGAAGCAAAACAGTCCTCAGCGACTATGGTCCGAGGCTCAACCAACAAAATAGATGAGGCACTAACACGGGACTACACTAACTATCAAAATTTAGATGCGCTAGCTCACACTACCAAGATAACAGAGCCTGATCTGCCTCACAGCTCAACAGCCTTCCTACCTCCTCCGAAAACAAGATAAACGAAACAAAGAACCGAACTGGAAGAAACCTCAACCAAACCAAACCAAGGAAACACTTTCACCAAATCGAGAGTAACAAGCAAAACCAAAGGCCCCAACGCGGAAAGCGCTGGACCTAGTCGGACAACAAACACACACACCTGCGGGAAACTACGACCACAACGATGACCAAGAGACGTCGGCGGAACACCACTCCCAACACGAATCGAAGAAGCTTCCGCCGAACCACCTGCCTAAAGCCACCACATAGAGAAGCCGCCGGTGGAGCCACCACCTGAACAAAGACGATTGCCACCACTCCGAGGCAAGCTATGAGACCAAGCCTCCACACCAACAGCAGGTAGATGAACCCGTCCTCAAGGCCCAATCACCACCGCCGGAGGTCAAGGAGGTCCGATCTACTAAGCACCGTCACTCCGCCATCTCAACAACCGAGTAGCGGAAATGAGATTTTGGAGCGCCTTGCTCGGTGGAGGAGTCCGACAGCCACCACCCCACCACCCAAGCACGCCGGAGAGAAATGCCGAGCCGGCACGGAAGCTCACGAAGAAAACCAGAATCCGTAAAAACCGCCGGAAGGGAAAAGCCTGAGAAAAGAGGAGGGAGACCGAGTCGCCGGCAGAAGAAACGAGTCGGACGAAGGAGAGAAGCCCACCTCCACGGAGAGGAGACTACACACCGCCGCCGTCGATCGAGGACACACCGCCAAGACCATCCTCTCTGCCGCTACTACCGATCCCGACAACACAGATCTGAAAGAGAAAGAGAAAGAAAAAGGGTGGGCGGCGTCGGTGCTGAGTGAGCCATCGACGCCGGAAACACGATCTGAAAAAGTCGCCTCTTTTTTCGCCTTTGTTTTCGCACTTTTAGTCTCACCTGCTACGAAGACTTTTTGAGCAAAGGATGATCAAAGGCTCTAAGGAGAAATATGCACTAAATACTTAGTATGCAAGAAACATTAGCTAAAATAATCTAAAAAATGGGATTTCTCACACTTACAGATTCTAGATGCAAAATGGGAAGCAAACTAAACAAGAAAGAGAGAGACATGCAATAACAAAACTAAACGAGGGATTAATTAAAAATTTAGAATGATTATCCAGTTGGTTAATGATGCAAAGACTAATAATCAAACTCTTTCTTAAGGCATGTATCACAAACAAGAGACTAATTCATTTTCATAAAACTAATCCTTTTATAAATTATTTGGTTAAGCTAAACTCAAATGCGTAACAAGTGGAGAGAGGCATTGAGGATGAGGTCTGAAAATGTCTAGTCTACGGTGCATCATCAATTTTGTTTTACAAGAATATCCATTGCAAGAAAAAAAGGTAAGGGGAGTTAAAGTCCCCTTGCCTCTACCTTTTGCCCCTTGAAAAAATATGATAATTAAGCTCAACATTATAGGAGATGGAGAAAGAGCTTGAGGTTATGCAAGCTTTAATCCAATAAATGAACACTTCCCGAAGGTTGATGGCTCGCAGCACATTCAAGATAAATCCCCAATCGAGATTGTCATAAGCTTTAGATAAGTAAATTTTGAGGCAGCCTCTTCCAATAGGTCCATCCTTGTGAATATCCACAACTAACTCAGAGGCAAGGATACATTCTCGCATAATTTCCTGCCTTTAACAAAACTAACTTGGCTCCGTTGAACTGCTTGGGAGGTGAACAACTGCAGGCGGTTTGCAAGAATCATAGAGATATATTTATAGAGAGTATAGAACAAAAGTATGATAGTTTCTATGCGCCTTGAACTTTGGGAATAAAGGATACCCTTGTGGCATTCAACTGTCTGAGCATTAATCTTGAGTGGAAGTATTCGAAAACTAATTGAACCATGTCTGTGATTCCCCAAGTACTAGTGAAGAATTTGATATCTTGGTATTTTACTCATTTTATAAATGCATTTTCTCTTATCTTGGTGCATTTGCATTTATGTTTAGGTATATTTGGTTGCATTTGCATCTCCATTTACATATTTTAGATTTTGGAGTTGGAGTCAAGGATTTGAGGCTTACTTGGACCAAGAAAAAGTCATTTGGAGCAAAAAGGAAGCAGGCATGAACCATATCAGCATGGTGCAGCGGCTTGAAGATGCCGACGCAAGATTACCCGAGTTGCAGTACTTGTAGTGGCATGGAGGCATGCTTGTAGCGGTGTGGAGACCCCGCTAGCGGGATGAGGACTTTGGGCACACGACACCGCCACGAGCCTCAGGTGACCACCAGGAGATATAGCGGCATGCTTATAGAAGTTTGGAGACACCGCTATGGACCATATGAGACCCAAAGATCCACCGGGTCGACCTGGTTTGTTCCGGGTTGACCCGGTTCGCTCCTTATTCACTATAAATACACTTTAGACCTAATTTTTTTACTAAGTTTTGTTTTAGCTTTGAACTCTTTCCCCTTTAAGGTTCTTTCTTCATTTTTGTATGATATCTTGAGTGATTTGAATGAAATCTTCTATTATCTCATCTTAATCTCTCTTTCTTTTATCATTAATCATGAATATTAACACTATCTCTATGGGTTTTGTTGATTTTATCATGATAAGGGAGTAGTTATTTTAGAGTCTTTGGGTATGGTAGATTAGGGTGATTTTAGGTTGATCCATGGCGCTTATGGCTTATATTAGTTAAGATCCTTACTCATGAGGTGGTTTTAATGTTATATTTACCTTGATCAAGTAGATTTAGATCTTAGGGAATTTTTCACCTGAAAGGTATTCGATAAAATTCCTCAAAGAACTTAATGAGTGATTTGCATACTTAGCCTATGGAAATAGATGTCTAAGGTGCTTATTGGTTATTTGAACTTGTGTTTAATGCTTATAAGTTGCTTAATTGCGAATAAAAATTTATGGAATTGGGTAATTAGTAAAGTGATGAGTACCATGGGAATAACGGGATAACGGGATAATTTTATCAATTACCCAAAATGCTCACGCCATTGTAGCATTTGGGGATCAATCCAAGGAGGTAGAGATTAGCACACCGAGAATCAGAGACACTAATTAAGCTAAGCTAATTAAGTAAGGGATTTTCCTATCTACTATAATCATCACTCTAATCTACCTCATCCCAAGGATCCTAAAGAATTTACTCTCTAATCATAATAGAATCAACAAAACCCATAAGGATAGCGTTAATATCCATGATTAGTGATTAATGAAAGATAGAATTAAAGAAAGAACTTAAGAAATTGCATAAAAATTCAAAGATCCAATACAAAATGTATCCAAATCTAAATCTAGAAGAGGAAAGAGTTTCAAAGATAATCACAACTTATTGTGAAAATTAGGTCTAAAACACATTTATAGTACGTAAAGGGGGCCGAACCGGTTCAACCTGGGAAAAACCGGGTTTGACCCGGTTTATTTTTGGGTCTCAGATGATCTGCATCGGCTGCAGTTGGTCGATGTACCTGGCCGATGCAACTCACTGGAAGTTCGTCTGTGCACCAGACGGACATGTGCTTGCTAAATTTGCCGTATCTTTTGAACTGCTGCTCGGAATGACTTGAAACCACCTCCAAACGAAATCTAACTCGATTTTTTTGAATGAATGTAAAATTTATTCAACAAAAAAAAAGACGTTTTTACATCTAGTGGTACATCCTTCTGAAATTTAAGTAAAACATTTTGATAGTTTTGATCTAGATCCTAGTTGCAAACCAAAGTTCTAGGCATCCGTTATATTTATGGTATCCCGAAGATCGTAGCGATAAGAATTTGTTTCGCACTTCCTTATCGATGTACTTTAGTAGCCTTTCACCCGAAATTCCTTTTTTGCTATGCTTTCGAGTGTTTCTTTCTCTCCAAATTCTGTAGATAGCAATTTGAAAAGAATATCGAATTGCAAATTTTTTTGTTGTACCTGAAGTCTTGTCGTTTATCACCCTTTGAACGTCCTCCCATGTGTTTGTAAAATCCGTTGAAAGAAGGCGTTGTACCAATCCCTTCCACAGATCACTCGTGTAATGGCACTTGAAGAAGAGGTGTGATCTTGTTTCCATTTGCTCCGGGCAGAAGACGCATTTTGTGGTAGCTGTCGGACACCATTTATGCATCCTATCTCCTATGCTAAGCCGGTTGTTGATTGCGAACCAAGCAAAGAAGGCGAACTTGGGAGTATGATTGGAGAACCATACCCCTTTATTCCAATGCACTATGTCGTAGCCTTTTTCAAATGGATTGCCACGTTTTATGTGAGTTGAAAGAATCCTTGTATATGTCGTTTGTCAATTTCCAAAGGGGTATATCCTCTCTTTCATTATGACCGTTTCTACCTTCAACCTCCAAGCTCTCTTCGATTTCTTGCAATATATACGTCATGTGTTTTCTTTTTCCTCCTCCAAGCATCGACTACTGTTGTACTCAATGGCAAACCCGAGTCGATTACCCCCCTCAATCCTGTTTTGTCGAGAATGCAACCCAAAGATGACCAGCTATCATACAAGAAGTTTGTTGACAGCCCATTACCAAGATCTTTCTTGAAGAAACCTTTTGCTTGGTCTCTATACTTAATGATTTTTTTCCACATCCAGGACCCCTTGTTTGATGAGCATTTTACCGACCAGAAAAATTCTCTTTTTAGCACATTTTGATGAATCCAAGTAACCCAGAACGACGATTTTGTGGATAGCAATCGCCAAATTAATTTGAGACAGCAAACCACATTGTATTCTTTCAATGGTCTTATTCCTAATCCTCCTTCTTCTTTCTGTTTACATACACTAGACCAAGCAATCTTTGCCTTTCTCGGATTAAGCTCTGGGTCAGACCACAAGAAGGATGAGCAGAGCTTCTCTATTTCTCGGATGCATTCATTTGGAAGACGGTAAGCTGATAACCAGAAATTGGTTATGCTCATCAAGACAGATTTGATCAATTGTAATCGCCCAGCAAAAGATAAGTAACGAGCTGTCCATTTACCGATTCTGTTCCTTATTGTCTCTACCATTGGTGCATAGTCGTCCACAAACATTCTTTTCGTTAGAAGAGGTAATCCCAAGTAACGAACCAGAAGCTGACTTGATTCAAAGCAGAAATTTCTTGCGATATCATCTAGCATTCTCTGCGGTATTCATGCTAGATAGATATTAGATTTTTATATGCTTATCTTTAACCCCGATATTTCTCCAAACTTATCAAAAACTTTGACAATACCTTTTATCGAGCGAGGGTTTCCATCGGATAGAACCATCAGATCATCCGCAAAACTCAAGTGAGTTAGACCCATGTTCTTACACCGTGAGTGATAACCAAATTCTCTTGACTTTGCCGCTTTATCCAGAATCTTCGAAAGCACATCCATAGTTATGACAAAGAGGTATGGTGACAACGAGCAGCCTTGATGGAGACCTCTATCACTCTTCAAAAATCCAGCTAATTCTCCATTTACTTGAACTGAAAACGACGCTGTGGTAATGCACAAACTGATCCAATGAATGAATTGTTGAGGAAAATTCAGTGCCTTGAGAGTATTTATCAAAAAGGACCATTGGACTGAATCGAAAGCTTTGGAGATGTCAATTTTGATTGCACATCGATCCGAGATGCCTTCCTTGTGATAGTCACGAACGATTTCAGTTACTAGAAGAACGTTCTCTATTAGTAGCATGTCTTCCACGAATACTGATTGATTAGCTAAGACGAACTTTGGCAAAATTCTCTTTAGACGATTTGCTAAGATCTTGGAGATGACCTAGTAAATCACATTACAGTAGGAAATGGGCATGTAGTCTTTCATTTCTCTTGCACACTCTTTTTCGGGATGAGAGCTAGGATTGTCGTGTTGATACCCTTTGGTAAGAAACCTTTCTAAAAAAAGATTGGATCGCTACCGTGAAGTCTTTGCCAATAATATGGCATACTGATTTATAGAATTCAGCTTTATACCCATCAGGACCTGGGGATTTGTCCTTCATCAAGTACCCTCCGAGTTAGAGCTATCGCATCTAAATCTCCAACCCTGAAATCAAGAATTGTTGCAAGTTTCTCAACCGATATACATGTATAATCGCTTGGGTTGTGTTGGAGGAATTCTCTGAAATAGTTCTCCGCTTCCTTTTTGATATCCTCTTTATGCACAACAACCTCTCCATTTGAACAAACAATTTCTCTAATAGCATTTAGAGATTTTCGAGAGTTAACTCCTCGGTGAAAAGACTTGTTATTTCCATCTCTGACCTCTAACTAATGCATCTTAGATCTCTGCTTTAAAAACTTTTCCTCTAACCTCGAAACCAAGTCCCATCTTTCATAAGCTCTGCTTTCTTCTTCCATGGCTGATGTCAAGGGGTTTCTCAGATTTATTTCTTGTTTTTCACAAAGAGATGTGTAAGCTTCCTTCGCCTTTTTGGAGAGATTCCCGAGTCTATCCTTTGCAAGATTTCTGATGCCTGGCTTCAAAAACTTTAACTTCTTAGAGAACCGATGTAGAGAAGATGTTGAAAGGAAAATCGGGTATGTTTCACTCCAGTATTTTTTCACCATTGGTTCGAATTCTGGCATTTCAGCCACTACGTTAACAAACTTGAAAGGCTTCCTTACTCAATCTTGAACCGTCTCTAATTGTATTCTACAACGAAGATGGTCTGAGCAGCCACGTGCTTCAAAAAAATTGTATGAATTCAGGTAAGAATGTGACCAGCTATCATTCACCTTTACCCGATCAAGCTTCTTAGATACCAGACCTTCCCCTCTTGTGTTTCACCATGTGAATAAAGGACCATGGGAGGCCATATCCACTAGAGAACATAATTTCTCTGTATCCTGAAAGTCCCTCATTCCACCCGTTGTTGTTGCTGTATGATATGCTCAAATATAATACCTTAAAGTACTAAAGCAGTAGTTGCAGTAAGTTAGGGGTTGAACCACAAAGACTCAAGATATCACTCAATAGGTTGCAAGATTTGAATGAAGCTAAGTCAATAGATTAAACAGAAAACAACTAAGATTATCAAGTGGGTTGTAATTCAATGGGAAAAACTAGGTTCATGGTATCTCTCGGGAAATCTGAGAATGCAGACAAAACAATCTATCAGGATTCAGATTTAGCACGGTTCTTAAACTCAAATCACTAGGCTATAACTAACCAACTTTCGTTGCGAGAATTATCTAAGTCTAAATCCTAGAATTCCAAATTTCTTTGCAAATCCTAAAGATCTAAACCAGTTTTAGAGTTCAGGTTTGATATGTTCACAAAACAACTAAACCAAATTTCTTTGCAGATAGTTATTTTGCTCACCCTAGGTTCTGTCAGGTTTCCAATCACACTTTCGTGTCTAATTGATTAACCTAAGATCTAAGTTCTAGGTGATCAAGCTAGAATTAACACTAAGAACAACTTATGGTGAAGAACTTAATTGATTATGAATCCTAATAAATCGATCTATCTAACATACAGAGAAATCATTTTATGAGAACCCTAAACCTAAAAGAGAACTACTCAGACATGGAGATTAAAGAAAGCAACATGGTTGAATAATACTTCAATAGATAAAATAAGAATAGAGTAAAACAAATGTTCGAAATCTTCTCTCTGACAAACAAAGTTTAGACTTGTCTCCTTCAATTGTTCTCAACAAAAACCAGAATAGAATAAAGCTTTGCCAACAAAAGTGGCTGAAAAACCTAATTATAATCCTCAAAAAAAGTTTTGGGGTTTCTTGTAATAATTAAAGACTTTTAGACCAAAGAGCAGTTTCTTCAAACTTTAGAAAAGTCGCGACTCTTGTTTCTCTGCAGTCGGTATCGATCGATACCATAAGTGGTATCGGTCGATACTCGGGCTCCAAATCGACCTTCTCAACTACATGATCTCTGCTTTACTCCAAAAAGCTCCAGAATGTTTCAATATCTCCAATTATGCTCCAAACGTATCTAAAACCTGAAAAGACTCTAAAAGACTCCAAAAACACTAGAAAGACTCAATAAAAAGGACTTATATCATGGTCAAAAACGGGGAAAAACCATGATATATCAACTCCCCCAGACTTAGCCTTTGCTTGCCCTCAAGCAAACAGAAAACCAAACCAGAGAAAGAAGTTTGAAAACAACGGAGACTCATCTGTTCTTGAAACATTGCAATGATCCTTTTTCCTAATGTCTTCTCATCACTTTACCAGTTCCAGATCTAACCACCATGTACTTCTCTGTAGACATTCGCAGCTTCCCAGACTCCACACATTATTTCACAACATTATCCATCCAAGCCTTCATCGCCAGTTTCATCGCTGTAGTCAATGCCAAGAACCTTCTAGACTCTTTCCCATACAATATCATGACAAAAGAACCACCAATTTTCACACTTTTTAGTATTGTTTCCTCTCCCCCAAACTTATTTCACATTATGCTTTTTTTTTTTTTTTTTATATTTATTCGCATATACAAATCAAGGTTTGAGACGCGAGTATTGATGGTGTTTGCCACAGAATCCCCGGTTCTTCCCTCTCTATGTATCAAAGGCGTAGGCGAATAGTGGTATCACGAGAAATTTTCCTAACCTCGCTTCCAACCTTTGTGTAATCATTCCTTCACAAGTAGAATAATGGGATCGCTGAAAATTTTCCTAGCCCTCTACTCAGAAGAAAATCATTTAATATTTTATGTTCTTATTTATTAACTTATAACAGGGGAGAGAGATACCATTACTTTAAACACATGGGTTCCTTTGTCAGATATGAATGAGGAATCAAGCTCTAATGAACACTAACCACATCGATGAAGTGCAAAAATTTGGCTCAGGCTCGAATGAACTCTGCTGGAAACATGGGTGTCTTCTAGTTAACTGGTCAGCCTTTGGATTTTTCATTAGTCCGATCTAAAACTGATTCTGTAACAATGGACACTCAGAAGCAAAGTCAAAACAGTAGATTCAAGAACAAGATTATAATCTCCAACAGGTTTTGACTCGATAAAACAACTTTTGACACAAAAACGACTAACTCTAAGAAAAACAAAAACGTTGTCAGCAACTACCTCCCCCAGACAACACTGTCTTAGAAACCTTGTGCCCAAGAACGATGCCCTCCTGAACCATAAAGTGACACTTTTCCCAATTAAGGACCACGTGTTTCTCCTCGCATCTCTGTAGCACCTTGCACAAATTATCCAGACAGTTCTTAACTGACGATCCATCAACTGAAAAATCATCCATGAACACCTCCATAAACTCCTCAATCATGTCTGTGAAGATAGACATCATACACTTCTGAAACGTTGCTGGAGCGTTACATAATCCAAATGGCATTCTACTGTAGGCGAATGTGCCATAAGGACATGTAAAGGTCGTCTTCCCCTGATCCTCTAGATGTATAGGAATCTGGAAAAAGCCTGAGTACCCATCGAGGAAACAGTAGTATGGGTGACTCGCTAATCTCTCAAACATTTGGTCAATGAATGGCAATGGGAAGTGATCTTTCCTTGTGGCCGCATTCAACTTCTTGTAGTCAATACACATCCGATGACCAGTGATCGTCCTTGTAGGAATCAGCTCATCCCTCTCGTTCTTCACCACAGTGATTCCTCCTTTCTTAGGCACAACGTGAACTGGGCTGACCCAAGAACTGTCTGAGATGGCATAAATGATCCTTGCTTCCAACAGCTTCATCACCTTCTTTCTGACCACTTCCTTCAGGTTCGGATTCAGCCTCCTCTGATGCTCGATCGAAGCCTTCGACTTGTCCTCAAGATGAATCATGTGCATGCATAAATCTGGGGAGAGACCTGAAATGTCATCAAGAGAATAGCCGAGAGCTTTGCGATACTTGCGCATCTTGCTCAGCAGTAAGGCAATCTCTGCGTTGTTCAAAGAAGAATTAACAATCACAAGATATGTGGAATTGGGGCCAAGAAAAACGTACTTTAGGTTCGCTGGAAGGGGCTTAAGTTCGATCTTGGGAGCTTTCTCCTCACTCCAATCACCAAGCACATCAGCTTTCTTAGGAGTTTCGGTCAATTCCTCTATCGCGCACGCCTGGTATCAATCGATACCCTCAGTGGTGTCGGTCGATACTGCTCCAGTTGTGTCGAGCAATTTGGCGTATCCAGCAGTAGCAACACTCAGAAACTTCTCTGAATCAGTGGAACACACCAATGCTCTCTCTAGTTGATCCTCAAGATGCATATCCAGAAAATACTCTTCAGCGATGTCACTGAAGGTATCAACAAAGAAAGTCTGCCCATCGATGGTTGGTCTCTTCATCATCTTCTCCATGTTAAAAGTCATGAACAAATCACCGATGTTAAGAGCTATCTTCCCATTCCTGCAATCAACCAAAGCACCAGCTGTTGCTAGGAATAGCCTTCCCAGAATAAGAGGATCTCTGGGCTCTGCGTCGTACTTCAGGACAATGAAATCAGTCGGGATTAAGCAGTTCCCGATTTTTATCGGAACATCTTCAAGCAATCCTTCAGGAAGTCGAACTGAGCGATCAACAAGTATCAGAGAAATCCTGGTGGACGTAAAATCTGTCATTCCCATTCGCTTAGCAACCGAGTATGGCATAAGGTTCACACTCGAGCCAAGATCGCAGAGAGAACGTTCGAATCTCTCTGTGAAAATCGTACAGTCCAACACAAAACTCTCTGGGTCTGGTAGCTTCTCAGGAATCTTGTTAAGCAGGATCGCACTGCACTCATGAGTAAGCATCATCACTCCGTCTTCAAGGTTCACGTTGCTCGATACCATCCGCTTGACATATTGATATATCATGGTTTTTACCCCTTTTAAGCCATGATATAAGTCCGTTTTATAGAGTCTTTCTACTATTTTGTAGTGTTTTAGAGTCTTTTACAGGTTTTAGCACGTTTGGAGCATAATTGGAGATATTGGAGCTTTCTGGAGCATTTTGGAGCAAAGCAGAAGTTCTTGTAGCTGAGTACCCGATTTGAAGCCTTAGTATCGATCAATACGGACTAGTATCGGTCGATACTCACTGCAGCAAGACACAAGTCGCGACTTTTTAGGAGTTTAAGAATTGCAAAATTGCCCAGAAGACTTTATTATTTACAATTAAGCCCAGAACGTGTTTTACGAGTTTAAATTAGGTTTTTAAGCCACTTTGGCTAATTACACTTGGCTAAGCTTTATTTTACTCTTGTTTTTGTGAGAGAGCTCTCTGAGGGAGAGAAGTCTGAAACTCTGTTCATCAGAGAGAAGATTTCGAACCCTATTGTTACTCTCATCTTTATTATTTATTTGATGATCTATTCAATCATGTTGCTTGTTTCAATCACCATGTCTGAGTAGATCCACTGTTAGGTTCAGGGTTCTCATAAGGATTTTCTCTGAATGTTAGGTTAATTAGTTAATTAGGATTCACCATCTGAATTAGTTCTTCACCATAGGTTGTTCTCATAGCTAATTCTAGGTTGACGAATCTGGAACTTAGATCTTAGGATAATTGATTAGGCACGAAAGTGCGATTAATTACCTGATAGAACTTAGGGTGAGCAAAATAACTATTCGCAAAGAGATTTAGTTTAGTTGTTTTGTGAACAAATCAAACTTGAACTAAAAGCTGGTTTAGACTTTAGGATTCGCAAAGAGATTTGGAATTTTAGGATTTAGACTTAGATAGTTTTCGCAACGAGAGTTGGTTAGCTATACTTTAGTGATTTGAGTTCAAGAACCGCGCTAAATCTGAATCATGTTAGTTAGTTTATCTACATTCATTGAATTCCTAAGAAATACCCTGAGCCTATCTTCTTTCCAATTGACTTACAACACTTTTAATTTACGGACTCGCATTTAATTACATTGTTTGGTTTTGCTTAATTCGAATCTATATAATCTATTGCGTGATATCTGGAGTTCTTGTGTTCGACCCCTACATATACTACAACAACTGCTTTAGTACTTATAGGGTATTAATTTGAGCATATCACATATCTCCTAAAGGCTGGTGAAGTCTTGATAGCATCGATAAAAGGAAGCTCAACAATCAACTTATCTAGCATCGCCTTGCATCTGGAGTCTTCCACTTCCTTCTTGGTCTTCCTAGGAGGTCGAGGGAAAGGTATCTTGGGCGTATAGACTCTTCTTGTACTCAACTCGGGTTGTTTCTCAACTTTAGGGTCAGTGTCGATCGATACAGGATTGGTATCGATCGACACACGAGGGCTTGAGATGTCCCGTGAAAGTATCTGCACTGGTGTCGATAGACACTGGCTGGTGTCGGTCGATGCTTGTTGTTTCGAAACGTCTTTCGCAGATCCTTGGACGGGTATCGACCGATGCTGGCTGGTATCGATCGATACTGGGGAAATTTCGAGAGCTTCATCGTCGTCATCTGCAGCAAGAATGACGAAATTCTCTGGAGTAGAAGTCTTCTTCACTCCTGTACTGACCTCTTTTCCACTTCTCAAGGTGATAGCATGAACATGTTCCCTAGGATTCATTGTTTTCCCTGGAAGAAAACCTTCCTGTCTCTTCACAGCATCTGCGGTCTGAGCGACTTGGGTTTCCAGCCTCTTTTGATGAATGCTAAGAGCTTCAATCTCTCCATTGAGGTTTGTGTACATAGCATCCATCTTCCCATTGAAGTCCACTGTCATCTTCTGCTGTCCCTCGATAAGCTGTCCGAGCATAGACTCGACCCTGCTTTCCTGAGTCTTGGGCGGTGGAGATTGATAGTACGAACTCCCATAGGCACGCGTCTAATCGCTGCTCTGCATTGGTTTCTGGGCAAAGGTATTTGCTCCAAAACCTGAGGGCTTGAAATCAGACTTGAATCCTCCTCGCTGAGCATTGTTGGTGAAGCCTCGGTTGTTGTTGTACTGATATCGCTGATTTTGAAAACCATCACCTCCAATGTAATTAACATCCTCTGCTTCCTCCTCATCAACATTTTCGACATCATCAGCAAAGTGAACAGCTTTCTGCTGCTTGCCCATCAACAAATTATGCACCGAATCCAGCTTCGCATGCACCTCAGCAATCTACGACCACCCATCAATGCTCCCATTCAGCCTCTTCCGCTCAAAATCTGCATTCTTGGTGCTATTGCTAGACGCCAAGTTCTCAATCAGCACATAAGCATCTTCGGGATATCTCGTGTTGAAATTCTCATTGCTTGCAGCATCCAGAGCCATCTGATACCTCCAATCGATTCCTCTGAAGAAGATACCCAGCAACTGAACCTGAGTAAACCCGTCATGCGGGCAACCCTCTGATATGATATGAACCTCGCCCAAGCGGCTTTAAAAGCTTATGTCGCTCCCTGAGAAAATTGGGAGATCTTATTCCTCAACTCCTCGGATCTCGCATCATCATAGAAGTTGTTCAGAAACTCGTTCTTCGTCTCTACCCAAGTAGTTAGCGATCCTGGAGGCAACTGCTTCAGCCAGTAAGCTGCATCCCCACCAAGAGAGTATGGGAAAAGCTTACCGAAAAGGAACTCATTGGGCACTCCATTGTACTTGATGCTAGTGACCAAATCCTCGAACCTCTCGATGTGATCCATGGGATGCTCATGAGAAAGACCATGAAAAGGGTGCTGGCCCACAAGTGTGTAGTATGCAGGCTTCAGCTCAAAGTCATTCCTCTGAAAAGTGGGAATACGAATCGCAGACCGATTGGCATAGAACTGATCGGGTCTGTTGTACTCTCCAAGCATCCTAGCACGATTAACCCCAGCATTCCCATGATTCACCTCGTTGTTGCGCACAGCCTGCGCGGAAATCTCATCGACAGCTATTGGAGGGATTATGATGTTTCCCTCTCCATCAAGTCGCTGTCCAGCCTCATTGCACAAATTACCGTCCTTGTCCCTCAAGGCTCCAGCCTCGTCATGATTCAACACAACTTGATTGTTCATCTCTGCTTGTTTCTTCTGCATCCTGATCTTGCGCTCTAAGTCAGCTAGCTCCTTGTTGGACAGATTAGTCAACTGTGTGCTCTTGTTTTTCCTGGTTTCGCGTTTAGGCATACACCTGAAACACAAAAGTCAAGAGACGTAAGTAACATAAATTGAAAAGAAAATAAAACAAACTAAAAACGGCGAGTATCGACCGATACTAGGCAGTATCGACCGATACCGTCGGACTTAGTCGAAATTCTCAGCTAAAATCTGATGGTGAAATTAGAGTCCCCGGCAACGGCGCCAAAATTTGATATGCTCAAATATAATACCCTAAGGTACTAAAGCAGTAGTTGCAGTAAGTTAGGGGTCGAACCACAAAGACTCAAGATATCACTCAATAGGTTGCATGATTTGAATTAAGCTAAGTCAATAGATTAAACAGAAAACAACTAAGATTATCAAGTGGGTTGTAAATTCAATGGGAAAAACTGAGAATGCATACAAAACAATCTATCAGGATTCAGATTTAGCACGGTTCTTAAACTCAAATCACTAGGCTATAACTAACCAACTTTCGTTGTGAGAATTATCTAAGTCTATATCCTAGAATTCCAAATTTCTTTGCAAATCCTAAAGATCTAAACCAGCTTTAGAGTTCAGGTTTGATATGTTCACAAAACAACTAAACCAAATTTCTTTGCAGATAGTTATTTTGCTCACCCTAGGTTCTGTCAGGTTTCCAATCACACTTTCATGTCTAATTGATTAACCTAAGATCTAAGTTCTAGATGATCAAGCTAGAATTAGCACTAACAACAACATATGGTGAAGAACTTAATTGATTATGAATCCTAATAAATCGATCTATCTAACATATAGAGAAATCCTTTTATGAGAACCCTAAACCTAAAAGAGAACTACTCAGACATGGATATTAAAGAAAGTAACATGACTGAATAATACTTCAATAGATAAAATAAGAATAGAGTAAAACAAAGGTTCGAAATCTTCTCTCTGACGAACAAAGTTCAGACTTGTCTCCTTCAATTGCTCTCAACAAAAACCAGAATAGAATAAAGCTTCGCCAACAAAAGTGGCTTGAAAACCTAATTATAATCCTAAAACATGTTTTGGGGCTTCTTATAATAATTAAAGACTTTTGGACCAAAGAGCAGTTTCTTCAAACTTCAGAAAAGTCGCGACTCTTGTTTCTCTGCAGTCGGTATCGATTGATACCATAAGTGGTATCGGTCGATACTCGGGCTCCAAATCGACCTTCTCAGCTACATGATCTATGCTTTACTCCAAAAAGCTCAAGAATGCTTCAATATCTCTAATTATGCTCCAAGAGTACCTAAAATCTGAAAAGACTCTAAAAGACTCCAAAAACACTAGAAAGACTCAATAGAAAGGACTTATATCATGGTCAAAAACGGGTAAAAACCATGATATATCACTGTATCCGAAGAATGCCCTTCCAAGTTCCTTTTGTTTTCTCTTTTGAGTCATTCTGATGTTTTTTTTTAGTCATAATGTTTTATTGAGTCAAAACTTGTTGGAGATTATGATCACGACCTTTGAATTTTTATATGACTTGCATCTAAGTGACCATTGTCGCAGAGCTAGTTTTAGATCAGACTAATGGAAAATCTAAAGGCTGACCGGTTAATCAGAGGCATCTATGTTTCCAGAAAAATTCAAAAAGCTTGAGCTAATTAATGCGCTCTTCCTTTTACCTCATCATCGTGATTGGTGTTTTCAGAGCTTGACTCCTCATTCGCATTTGACAAGACGACATGTGTGAAAATATGGTACTCCTCTCTCTTATTTAAAATAAAAAACAGAAAAGATGAAATGATTTTCTTTCGAGTAAAGGGCTAGGAAAATTTTCATTGATCCCATTATTTTACTTCGAAAGAGATGATCACACAAAGTTGGAAGCGAGGGCTAGGAAAATTTCCCGCGATCCCATTATTCGCCTACATCTTTGATTTAAAAAGGGGATGAACCGGGGATTCGGTGGCAAACACCATCAACACCCGCGTCTCATAAACCTTGAAATATATACCCAAATAAAAGAAAATGAGAAAAGAATAAGTCTGGGGGAGGGAAAAAGTACCAAAGGTTGTGTTGTTGTCTTGTCACGATATCGAAAGGGAAAGAGTCTAAAAGGTTCTTGGCACTATGATCCTTGATGAGACCCAATAGTGATTGCTTTGGATTATTCTGCGAAATAATGAGTTGAATCCGGGAGGCTGCGAATGCTTGCAGAGAAGTACATGGTGGTTCGATCTGAAGCTAGTTTGGCAATATGTGGATTACTAAGGTAATGGTCATTGCAGAACTCTAAAGGAAAGGTGAGTATCTGTGTTTTTCAAACCTCTTCTTCTTACTTAGTTTTATGTTTGCTTGAGGACAAGCAAAAGGCTAAGTCTGGGGGAGTTGATATACTTAGTTTTTACCGTTTTCTAACGTATGTTTTGGTATTTCTTTTAAATGTTTTATCGAGTCAAAGTTTGTTTTTAGAGTCTTTTAGTCATTTATTTAGATATCTCAGGTAAAAAGACGTTTAAGGAAGAAATTGGAGTTACGAGGGCAAAAACTCACGAAACCGTGAAGAAAAGAGCAGAATCAGTCGATGCAATGAGTGCATCGACCGATGCAAGGAGTGCATCGACCGATGCAACACCATCAGAAGATTTCCAATCGACCGATGCAGAATGAAGCCGCTCGATGGAGCCAGTCGATGCAACATACCCCGAGGATCATCAATCGATCGATGCAAGGAGTGCATTGATCGATGCAAGGAGTGCATTGATCGATGCAACATACCTAGAAAACCGGCAATCGATCGATGAAACTTATCCAGAGAAACAACCATCCACCGATGCAAGGAGTGCATCGGTCGATGCAAGCCGACGAGAAGAAAAAGGAAATTTCTGATTTTCTTGTTTTGCCCTAGAAACTGCATATTTTGACCTTATTCGACCTAGGACCTATATATACTCTATTTTTAGCCTCTTTGACGGCACCGCTTTTTATAGACACTTTTTATCACTTTATTCTATTGAGACTTTTTGCTAAGAGATCATTGTACGCTTTGGAGAAGAATCTTTGTATCCATTGAGAAGAATTCTAAACCCTTTCTCTCTTAATATATACTATGTCTTCTTCATCTCTTTGCTTGTTCTCTGCTTCCATGTCTGAGTAGTTCATCAGTTAGGTTTAGGGTTTCAAGGTGATCCATGAATCATTAAATTAGACACATATAAGGGCTTATCTTTTGTAGTTTTCGCTTATTGTTGTGCTTATTCCTTAGGCTAGAGCTTGACCGCTTAGTCTCTGATTTAGGGCTTAATCTATACCACGGAAGTGTCGTAGGTTGCTAGAAAGAACATAAGCGAGCGAATTGTCCTTAGCATGCGGAAGTTGATGCTAAGGCGATTCGTGAACATATTGAACCTGCTCGTTAATGCTGATATAGAATTCTATGCCAACGGAAGTTAGGATTTTAGGCTGCTAGATTTAGTAATCAATGCCATGGAAGTGGATTGGTTAGATATTTATGTTTGAGTTTGAAACTTGTGTTTAATTACTCCCTGAATAGTTGTCTGATTTATGATCTCTTGATTCCTGCGAATGAACTCTTGACCTAACGCTTTTCTTTTATTGAATTTATATCGTTTTAATTGCTTTCGTTACTTTCTCAAAACCAACCATATTCTTGTCTTAGCTTAGTTTCATAATTGTGAGAATTGTAGTGTAACCTTGGTCTCTGTGGATTCGATCATAAAGTATTGTACTGATAACCGTTATGATTGCGGTAGTGTGAACTTTAGTATTAATTGACTAGGTGAAAACACTGAAATCAATTTGGCGCCATTGCCGGGGACCAATAGCGTTTCCTTCAATTCTGAATTTGAAATTTAGTCGAAGATTTACTAACATATTCTATTTTATTCTCTTGTGTATTTCATGTGACTAACCAAAAGCTGGGTAGAGTTACCAGAAACAAGGGCTCCGAGAACCTTCTTGAGCTCGATAACCAGGAGCTAGCGAGGTTAGAACGTACGAGCAGAAGAGCAAGGTCAAATCCCATCACCATGAACGACGAAAACAACAACCAACAAAACGCTGCAGCAGCTGAACTTCGGAGGCTACAAGAGCAAGTGCTGCAGTTGCAACAGCAGCAACAATTGCAATAGCAACAGCAGCCTGGTATCGGGGACTTGGACACGCCTCATACCTTATACCAGAGCAGAGCTGCCATCCGTCCACCAGCCATTACGAGGCAAGCCTATGAGATCAAACCTCAAATGATTGCATTGGTGAAACAGCACATGTTCCATGGCCTACCTGCAGAGCACCCAATGGATCATATTGAGAATTTCGAAGAGATCTACAGCACCACCAAATCGAATGGGGTACCTGCTGACTATCTCAAGTGCAAGCTTTTCCCTTTCTCCTTGGCGGACAAGGCACTGAGATGGCTAAAGTCACTTCCAGCTGGATCGTTGACTACTTGGGATGACTGTATAGCTACTTTCTTAGACCACTTCTACACCAAGTCTAAGACAGCTTCACTGCGGAACAAACTCACTACTTTCCAGCAGCATGTGGGTGAGTCTTTCTGCGAAGCTTGGGAAAGGTTCAGAGAGTACCGCAGAGAGTGTCCACATCATTGGTACTCAGATGAGCAGATCCTAAGTATCTTCTACGATGGAGTTGACTGGGACTACAAAACGCCCTTAATGCTACAAGCAATGGAGATTTCATGACGAAGACTAAGAAAGGAGCGTATAAGTTGATAGAGAACTTGGCCGCAAGTTCTGGGAATCGATGTCCTGAGTATGACATATCCAAACGGGTCAACAATGCGGATTCGCATAAGATTGATGAGCTGACCGCAAAGGTGAATTTGTTGCTGAAGGGAAATCAAAGAGGTGTGCAGTCTTGCGAGGAGCTAGGAGATACGGTCCACGGTTAGGGATCAGCCAAGGAAGACACTGATGAACAACAAGAGGTGAACTTCGTTAACAGGCAAGGGTATGTGCAGAACAGAGGTTTCAGCCAGAATTACAAGAACAATCCAAACCTGTCCTATAGAAGCACCAATGTCGAAAACCCCCAGGATCAAGTCTACCCTCAGCATACTAAACAACATGGAAGGATGTTTGCGCAAAACACAGGCGCCTCGGGTTTTTCTCAGGGGTACAAAGGTCAGAACAGGCTTCAAGCTGGGTTTCAACAGAAACAACCATTCAACACCTTCTAGACAACAAAACACATCCCATTCCAGGCACCCGCAAACTCCGCGAATGATTCTCAGGATGAGCTGAAACTTCTCATGCAACAACTTCTGCTAAATCAACAGCAATCTGCTAAGAAGATCAATGTCAAGGTTGATAACATGTACAACGATCTCAATGGCAAGTATGACGCTGTATGCAGTCATGTGAAGAAACTAGATACTCAAGTTGCTCAGACTGCTGAAGCAATCAAAAGGCCGCAAGGAACTCTCCCAGGGAAGGTAGAGCAGAATCTAAGAAATGAGTTCGTCAATGCCATCACACTCAGAAGTGGAAAAGAACTTGAAACCGTCGCAAAGAAAAGTAAAGATGCTGATATTGTCATGGAACCAGAGGAAGTCGACGGAAAAACAATCCCAAGGGAGAAAACTTCCACAGATGAAGGGTATGCAGATGAACCACATACACTACCTCCTACACGTGTATATACTCCAAGGATTCCGTACCCTACTCGTCAGAGGAAACCTCGCAAGGATCTAGAGGAAGCTAAGTGCAAAGAGATGCTTAATGACCTCATGGTGAAGCTTCCTCTTCTTGACGCAGTTCAAATGATACCAGCATTGAAGAAGTACATGAAGAGTTTGATAACAAGCAAGGTATCTACTGAAGATAAAGTTATGATGGTTTCGAAGGATTGCGGTGCTGTCCTACATAACAAGATGCCAAAAAAGATAGGAGATCCCGGTCCTCTCGGTGCAAATTGGGGCAAAGACTTTTGCTTGCTCTTTGTGTGATCTAGGCTCCAGTGTCAACTTGATGCCATACACTGTGGCTAAGCGACTAGGATTCACAAAGTTCAAGCAAACTAAGATATCCTTAGTGTTTGCCGATCGTTTTGTGAAGCTGCCTGTTGGTGTTCTTGAGGTCTTCACGTGCGAATTGGAGATGCATCGGTTCCTGCAGATTTTGTGGTCTTGGAGCTAGATGAAGAACCAAAGGATCCTCTCATTTTAGGAAGACCTTTTTTGTGTACGGCAGGAGCCATAATAGATGTGAGGAACCGGCGAATCGATCTCCACCTGGGAGATATCGTCATGAAATTCGAGATGGACAAGATGCTGAAGAAGCCTACACTAGATGGCCAAACGTTCTCTATTGATGATTCACTAGAAGTCTCTAACGAAGTAGTCGAAGAGATTCTAGTAGATGACCCTTTAGAGACCGTTTTGACAAGAACTGAAAATGAGCATGGATTCATGAGTGATGATGCGACCGGTTATGCTGAGATGCTGGACTCAAGTCAGACAATGGGGAGGATGGTCGAGTACATCAGCTTGAATGGAGCTGCGGAGACACCTCTAGCAGCACGTCCCTCTGCGACACCCACGGACCCATGGAGCGAGCTGAAGGCTCCAAGGGACGAGCTCAAAACGCTCCCAGCAGGGCTAAGGTACGCATTTCTTGGTCCTAATTCTACTTACCCTGTGATCATCAATGCCGAGATGAACAATGTTGAGACTGCTTTGCTTTTATGTGAGCTTAGAAAGTATCGTAAGGCTCTAGGCTATTCACTTGATGATATTCCAGGGATTTCACCTGACCTTTGCATGCATAGGATACACCTAGAAGATGAATCAATGACTTCGATAGAACATCAAAGGCGGTTAAACCCAAATCTAAATGATGTTGTAAAGAAGGAGATAATGAAACTTCTAGAATCAAGCATCATATACGCTATCTCTGATAGTACTTGGGTGAGCCCAGTCCATGTAGTGCCAAAGAAAGGTGGCGTAACGGTTATTAAGAATGAGAAAATGAGTTGATCCCAACTAGAACCGTTACAGGGCATAGGATGTGTATTGACTATAGGAAGTTAAACGCTGCTACTCGTAAGGATCATTTTCCCCTACCTTTTATCGATCAAATGCTTGAGAGATTGGCTAACCACCCATACTACTGTTTTCTAGATGGTTATTTGATATATCATGGTTTTTACCCCTTTTAGGCCATGATATAGGTCCGTTTTATAGAGTCTTTATACTATTTCGTAGTGTTTTAGAGTCTTTTACAGGTTTTAGCACGTTTGGAGCATGATTGGAGATATTAGAGCATTTTGGAGCAAGACAGGAACTCGTGAAGCTGAGTACCCGATCTGGAGCCTCAGCATCGATCGATACTGCCTGGTATCGGTCGATACTCATTGCATCAGACGCGAGGCGCGACTTTTCTCAAGAGTTGAAGAATTGCAGAATTGCCCAGAAGACTTTATTATTTGCAACTTAATCCAAAACGTGTTTTAGGAGTTATATTAGGGTT